>CM029019.1:154039143-154579536 GCA_016801055.1 Panax notoginseng | reverse complement strand
GGGTAACTGTTTTGGCCTGAAAAAGCCTGAAAAAATTCCGCTTGGGGTGATTTGTAAGTAGATCTTACAAGGAAAGAACATGATGCAAAAAGACTAATTTTGACTTATAGGCGACCACGTTATGCGAGGTTAGAAGGAGAGGTAAAAATAGTTAAGAAAAGAACATGTTGTGCACCGCCGCGCCACGTGGTACGTGTCAAACATGTCGTGGGATGCCGAGGATGTTGTTACACTGTGACGCCCCCAGAATAGGTATACAACACCCATTCTGAGTCGCCAAATACATGGTACAGAAAGCAAACTACAACTTCAATAATACAATTGTCGTGCAAAATACGACAACACATACTGTGAGTTTAAATACAAATATTGTCTTCTAGACAATATCCACACTCAAATAAATCCTCATTACAATTATTCAAACACTATTTTACAGAAATAGTGAGGACTGCTATACATCTTTCTAGAACCATCACTCCATACCCCGACTAGATCCTGCTATGTTCTCACCTCCTGAGAAGAAAAATGGAACAAAAAGGAAAAGGTGAGCTCAACTACCCAGTAAAGAATATTATGACTAAGATAATATATAACAAATTATCGTTAGTCTTCAACAGGGAAAAATCTGATAAAATATAATCGACAACAAGTTTTAGATCAACAACTGCAGCGGAAACAGCAAACCATTAGAAGAGTCAAGTAGAGAAAGAATTCTACTATCTTCTAAGATTTAAAAGTCCATCATCAATATTTTATCCCTGTAACATCAATTAATAATCATCTTTAACCAAATATTCATCTTTGCACTACAGGCCAAAGATAATCATTTGTATCATCATGTCGGTCATGTTCATCTCAACACCTGTTCATCTTTGCACTACAGGCCAAAGATATTCATCAAGTAATTATACATCTTTGCACTACAGGCCAAAGATATTCAGTAATATCATCATTTAGGACTGAGGATGATGAAAAATATCTTAAAGAGAACGAATCCAATGAGACAGAAGGACAAATAGTAGGGATTCGTATAACAGTTTATCCAAGATCAATAATACTTCATAATAATCAATTGTGAAGCAGAATTCAAAAATAAAGATCAAAACATGGATACAATCAAAGATAGTAACCATAATAGACATCTTGGACAAAAAGGGAAATTTTATTTTTTCGGTGAATAGTGCCGTATTCGTGAATAGTGCCGTATACGTGAATAGTGCCGTATACGTGAATAGTAACCCCCGACACAAAAAGTTCCAAATTTGATAAAAACTCATATCAATATTTCAGCATAATGATATTGAAGAAAATAATATCATTAAGAAGAAAATAATATCCCTTACCTCAAAATATCAGTACTTCTGGTCGGAATACCGGTATAAGGCTGAAAGAAACTTGCTCTGATGAATAGAAACTCTCAAAGTATCTAAATACTCACACAAATACACTCAATAATCTAGAGAGAGAAAGAGAGAAAACTTGTTTCTGGTGTGATTTTCAATTCTAACTTAGCCCTCTATTTATAGGAAAATTTTGGTAGGTTTGACCTGCAACCTGATGGCTTTACCTGCTACTATTCCCACCCACCACATTTGAAATATAATTCAGCACATTTCTTCACCAACCACAAGTGGGGCCCACCAATTCTAGAATTTTCCACCAAAATGATAAACTCCGAAAATTCAACAATTTCTGAACCAGTCATCTTGTAAAATTCATAATAAATCATACGTTCATTTTTAACGGTTCAAAATTTGTGGACATATACTCAACTTATATATGTATAACATATCCAAAAATTACCACGATCCAACGGTCGGATTAAAAATTATAACCCCCGCAAAATATCTCAAAAACCCTGATTTTTAATACCTCCATTCCGACAAAAATACTGATAAAAACCTCAACATTAACTCCTTCATTTTTAACCACAAAAATATATCCCTCATTTATATCCACATAAAATAAATATTTCCTTATCATATGAATCAATAATTAATTATTCACAAATAATATTACAGAATCACATTTATGACAACCAGGCCGTTCCCAGGAAAGAGGGGGCTTTCCAATAAGGATTTCTCCTTACTGGCGCGCAATTAGATGACCAAACCTCTCCTTAGACAGAACTTTCTAGACATTGCCAATAATGTTATCTAATAATATTATTCAAATAATATGAATTATTGATCTGATAATGCAGTAACAATTATTGAAACAACAATAATATAAAATATCAACGCAGCAATTATTGAATCAATAAAATAAAATATTGAATAATAACTACTGTAACAATTATTGAGTAGTGCCTTCTTACGTAAGAATCAATAATTGGTGCAATCCGTGCTGTGTGCTACTGTATTTTAACCACCGGGTATTCCAACAGTATTAACGGTAACAACTACGCCGTTATTTATAAACAACTTATACTTGTCGTTTTCTTCATCCAATCGCTTTCCGTTATGGGGCCCACACAAGGCTGCGCCGTCGTACGAATATTCCCCGACAGCAAGAATATTCCACGACCAAACGAATATTCCCGACAAAATGAATATTTTATAACCACTTGCTTATTTTGCAAAATTTGCACATTTCACCCATAACCAAAGTATTATATCAAATTAACCCCTTATTATTCACAATAATATTTAGAGAAAATTTGATTTTATTCATTAATAAGTTGGGGTCTTACAACCTCCCCTCCTTATGAAATTTCGTCCTCGAAATTGACGTACGTACCTGATGTTTCAAAAAGGTGAGGATACCTCGCTTTCATTTCTGATTCCAACTCCCAGGTCATTTCTTCAATAGCATGGTTTCTCCACAAAACCTTAACTTGTGGTATAACCTTCGTGCGTAGGACATGCTCTTTCCTATCCAAGATCTTAACAGGTACCTCCTCGTACGTTAAATCTTCAGCTATCTCGTCTGGTTCTAACTCAATAATGTGGTTCGGGTCTTTAACATATTTACGAAGCATAGATATGTGAAAAACATTATGAACACGAGACATGCTTGGAGGTAATGCGAGTCTATATGCCACATTTCCTATTCGCTCAAGAATCTCAAATGGACCAACAAATCTTGGATTGAGCTTTCCTCTCTTCCCAAATCTTGTAACTCCCTTCCATGGTGCAACACGTAACAATACATGATCCCCAATATTAAATTCCACGTCCTTCCGATGAAGATCCGCATAACTCTTTTGTCGATCCTGTGCCGTTTGTATACGTTGTCGAATCGTTTGGATCTTCTCTGTAGTAATGCGTACCAACTCTGGTCCCAACAATGTTGCTTCACCCACCTCGTCCCAGCATACTGGAGAACGACATTTTCTTCCATACAACGCCTCAAATGGAGCCATACCTATGCTCGCCTGATAACTGTTGTTGTAGGAGAATTCCACCAATGGTAGGTACTTATCCCAACTCCCTTTGAGATCTAAGACACAAAGTCTTAATAGATCTTCAAGAGTTTGAATAGTCCTCTCTGATTGTCCGTCCGTTTGAGGATGGTATGCTGAACTGAATCGTAAATCCGTGCCCATAGCTTTCTGCAAGCTAACCCAAAATCGTGAAGTGAATCTTGGGTCACGATCCGAAACTATGGATACTGGCATGCCATGCAATCTCACAATCTCGTTCACGTACATACTAGCAAGACGTTCAAGGGAATAAGTCTCACGTATCGGCAAGAAATGAGCGGACTTGGTTAATCTATCAACAATAACCCAAATCGCATCTATGCCTTGAGAAACCTTGGGAAGACCTGTAACAAAATCCATAGTAATGTGTTCCCACTTCCATTTCGGAATCTCAAGTGGTTGCAATGGACCCTTTGGTACTTGATGCTCCGCTTTTACACGTTGACAAGTTAAACATCTCGAGATAAACTCCGCGATCTCTCTTTTCATATTGCTCCACCAAAATGTATGTCGAAGATCGTGATACATTTTGGTACTCCCAGGATGGATTGCAAACGGTGTGTTGTGTGCCTCCATCATTATTCTATGCTTCAAGTCAAAATCGTTAGGAACACAAAGTCTGGAGTTGACTCGAAGTATTCCTTCTTCATCGATTCTTGCTTCTGGAATAGCACCTTCTTGCACTTTCTTCTTCATACGCATCAGCTCTATATCCGTAGCTTGAGCAGCTTTAACTTTATCGATTAAAGTCGGTTCTACTCGTATATTTGATATCATCATGTGGGTACTTGGAGCCTTCATCTCTATCTCCATCCTTTGCAAGTCATACAAAATGGGCCTTTGTGTTAAAAACATTGCACTCGTACCCGCATATGATCTTCTACTCAATGCGTCAGCTACTACGTTTGCTTTTCCAGGATGGTATTGGATGGTATGATCGTAATCTTTCAACAGCTCAAGCCAACGTCGTTGCCGCATGTTGAGTTCCTTTTGGTGAAGAAATATTTGAGGCTTTTATGATCTGTATAGATCTCCACTTTCTCCCCATACAGGTAGTGTCTCCAGATCTTCAACGCAAAAACGACTGCTGCCAACTCCAAATCATGAGTAGGATAATTCCTCTCATATTCTTTGAGTTGTCGTGAGGCATAGGCTATGACTTTCCCATGTTGCATGAGAACACATCCTAACCCTTTGCCTGAAGCATCGCTGTAGATAACAAATCCATCCGAACCAGATGGTATTGTCAGAACAGGTGCCGAAATGAGTCTCCTCTTGAGTTCTTGGAAACTCTTCTCGCATTCCTCACTCCATACGAATTTTGTATCTTTCCGAGTCAGCTGAGTTAACGGAGTAGCGATTCGAGAAAATCCTTCCACAAATCTCCGATAATAACCAGCTAAGCCCAGAAAGCTACGTACTTCGGTTACCGACTTCGGTTGCTCCCAACTTTGTATGGCTTCAATCTTCGCCGGGTCGACAGATACTCCATGTTTTGACACCACGTGCCCAAGGAATGCTACTTCCTCAAGCCAGAACTCGCATTTCTTCAGTTTGGCATATAGCTTGTTTTCACGAAGCCTTTGCAGTACCAGCTTCAAATGGCGCTCATGATCTTCACGGCTTTTGGAATAGATGAGGATGTCATCAATAAAGACAACAACGAACTGATCCAAATATTCTTTGAATACACGTTCATCATATCCATGAAGGCAGCAGGAGCATTAGTCAATCCAAAAGACATTACTAAGAATTCATAATGCCCGTACCGAGTTTGAAGGCAGTCTTTGGAATATCCTCAGTTTTAATCTTCAGCTGATGATATCCAGAACGAAGATCGATCTTTGAAAAGAATTGTGCTCCTTGCAACTGGTCAACAGGTCATCAATGCGAGGTAGCGGATACCTATTCTTGATGGTGACATGGTTCAATTCTCGATAGTCAATACAAAGTCGCATACTCCCGTCTTTCTTCTTTACGAATAAAACAGGAGCACCCCAAGGAGACGTACTAGGACGAATAAAACCGATGTCCAACAACTCCTGTAGTATGGACTTTTAACTCCTGAAGTTCAATAGGAGCCATTCGATATGGGGTTTTAGAAATGGGCTTTGTACCGGGTTCAAGGTCAATAAAGAATTCAATTTCTCGTTCCGGGGGTAGACCGGGAAGTTCTTCAGGAAATACATCGGAAAATTCTCTAACAATAGAAATATTATTCAAATCTGACTTGTCTTTGTTCAAATCCATAACATGGGCTAAGAAAGCTTGACATCCGTTTTTCAATAAACGAATAGCTTTGTGGCTTGATATGACAGTGACTGATTTTAGTGGTTTAGTAGTTTGAATTCGTATGACAGGTTGGTTAGGAATATGAAAACTAACAACCTTACGAAAACAATCAATTTTAGCATGATGAGTGGTTAACCAATCAATTCCTAAAATCACATCAAAAGCAAGTATCTTTAAAGAGATAAGATCAACAGGTAATGTGATAGTGCCAACTTGGATCATGCAAGATTTATAAACTGTAGATGTAACGAAGGTTTCACCCAACGGAGTTTCAACAGATAAGTTAAAGTCCAATTTCTCCGAGTCAAGTTTAAACGTTGAGCACAAGCAGGAGAGATAAAAGAATGGGTAGAACCGGTATCTAGTAAAGTATAAACTTCGCAAGAATTCAAGATTAGCTTACCCGTGATCACCTCGTTCGGTTTCTCTCGCGTTTTGGCCAGTAACGACAAACGCTCTTCCAGGAACCGCTGATTTCGACTTATCCGGGACAGCTTTTGGAGTCACCATCCCCGCTGAACTTGGTTTCGCTACAGAACAATCTCGAGCTATATGACCTTCCTTTCCCACAGTTATAACATACCTTGGATTGTTGTGGCAGTTTGGGCTGATATGTCCCTCTTTCCCGCATTTGTAACATACTAACGGTGGTCGTTCCCTCCTCCCCTAAAATTTGTTGTTGGTGCTGGTGCTGTCTTCACGTCTATCATTGTTGAATCTCTCTTCTTGAAATTTCCACTTGACTCGCCTCTCCTATTATCACGGCCACGATGACCACCACGAGTGGTTACCGCCTTTGTTCGAATTTTTTCCTCCTCGTTGGTTTTCATTGCTTCGATGATTGCTGTCACCGGTATGACCCTGGTTGTGGTCCCTCGGTTGAGTATACTCATTATCTCGCTCTAATAATTGAGCCCTGTTTACAACATCTGAATATAAAGAAAATTTATGAGAGATAAGATATTGCCGAATCTCGGGTTTTAAACCTCTCAGAAACATCCTTGTCATTCGTTCCTCATTTTCGACCAAATGAGGTGCAAACCTGGATAACTCTGCAAACTTCGCCTCGTACTGGGACACCGTCATGTTGTTTTGTTCCAGTCTAATAAACTCAACCTCCTTCATATGACGAATACTTTCAGGAAAGTACTTGTCATTGAACAGTTTTTGAAATGTTTCCCAGGACATGTTGAGTGCGTCAGGCTGGGTACGCTTCACAGACTCCCACCAGTAGTCTGCCTCACCGCGGAACATAAATGTGGCGAATGGAACCTTCTGTTCCTCCGTGCATCCCAAGACATCAAATATCTTGGTAATTTGCTTGACCCACGTTTCCGCCATGATCGGATCCGGCTTTCCCTTAAATTCTGGTGGTCCCAATTCTTTGAACTGCTTAGCTGTGACAAACCGCGCGTTGTTATCATTTCCACCCGTATTCTGCACACGAGTCTCCCTCGTCTGATTTTGCATGAACTGCAAAAAGCTCCTAAACATTCCATCATTCATCGTTTGCTCGGTAACGTTGTTTACAGGAGGAATATTGCCTTCCTGTTGCACGTTCCCCTGGGTAGTGATCAAAGGTGTCTCCACGGTCTGATTTACTCCATTATTAACGTTCTCAGCTGCCATTCTTAAATACTGCCATAAAACAAGGGTTAATAGTCATGTCATATATTATCCCTATACTCTGACCGACCAAATAAACACCAAATAAACTTAGTCAGGTCATACTAGCGAAGGAATTCCCCGTCTCTCCCCTCCTAGTTCTTGTCTCACATCTCAGCCAGGGATCATATCCCTAAGCTCTGATACCAACTGTGACGCCCCCAGAAATAGGTATACAACACCCATTCTGAGTCGCCAAATACATGGTACAGAAAGCAAACTACAACTTCAATAATACAATTGTCGTGCAAAATACGACAACACATACTGTGAGTTTAAATACAAATATTGTCTTCTAGACAATATCCACACTCAAATAAATCCTCATTACAATTATTCAAACACTATTTTACAGAAATAGTGAGGACTGCTAATACATCTTTCTAGAACCATCACTCCATACCCCGACTAGATCCTGCTATGTTCTCACCTCCTGAGAAGAAAAATGGAACAAAAAGGAAAAGGGTGAGCTCAACTAGCCCAGTAAAGAATATTATGACTAAGATAATATACAACAAATTATCGTTAGTCTTCAACAGGGAAAAATCTGATAAAATATAATCGACAACAAGTTTTAGATCAACAACTGCAGCGGAAACAGCAAACCATTAGAAGAGTCAAGTAGAGAAAGAATTCTACTATCTTCTAAGATTTAAAAGTCCATCATCAATATTTTATCCCTGTAACATCAATTAATAATCATCTTAACCAAATATTCATCTTTGCACTACAGGCCAAAGATATTCATTTGTATCATCAGTCGGTCATGTTCATCTCAACACCTGTTCATCTTTGCACTACAGGCCAAAGATATTCATCAAGTAATTATACATCTTTGCACTACAGGCCAAAGATATTCAGTAATATCATCATTTAGGACTGAGGATGATGAAAAATATCTTAAAGAGAACGAATCCAATGAGACAGAAGGACAAATAGTAGGGATTCGTATAACAGTTTATCCAAGATCAATAATACTTCATAATAATCAATTGTGAAGCAGAATTCAAAAATAAAGATCAAAACATGGATACAATCAAAGATAGTAACCATAATAGACATCTTGGACAAAAAGGGAAAAATTTATTTTTTGGTGAATAGTGCCGTATTCGTGAATAGTGCCGTATACGTGAATAGTGCCGTATACGTGAATAGTAACCCCCGACACAAAAAGTTCCAAATTTGATAAAAACTCATATCAATATTTCAGCATAATGATATTGAAGAAAATAATATCATTAAGAAGAAAATAATATCCCTTACCTCAAAATATCAGTACTTCTGGTCGGAATACCGGTATAAGGCTGAAAGAAACTTGCTCTGATGAATAGAAACTCTCAAAGTATCTAAATACTCACAAAATACACTCAATAATCTAGAGAGAGAAAGAGAGAAAACTTGTTTCTGGTGTGATTTTCAATTCTAACTTAGCCCTCTATTTATAGGAAAATTTTGGTAGGTTTGACCTGCAACCTGATGGCTTTACCTGCTACTATTCCCACCCACCACATTTGAAATATAATTCAGCACATTTCTTCACCAACCACAAGTGGGGCCCACCAATTCTAGAATTTTCCACCAAAATGATAAACTCCGAAAATTCAACAATTTCTGAACCAGTCATCTTGTAAAATTCGTAATAAATCATACGTTCATTTTTAACGGTTCAAAATTTGTGGACATATACTCAACTTATATATGTATAACATATCCAAAAATTACCACGATCCAACGGTCGGATTAAAAATTATAACCCCCGCAAAATATCTCAAAACCCTGATTTTTAATACCTCCATTCCGACAAAAATACTGGATAAAAACCTCAACATTAACTCCTTCATTTTTAACCAAAAAATATATCCCTCATTTATATCCACATAAAATAAATATTTCCTTATCATATGAATCAATAATTAATTATTCACAAATAATATTACAGAATCACATTTATGACAACCAGGCCGTTCCCAGGAAAGAGGGGGCTTTCCAATAAGGATTTCTCCTTACTGGCGCGCAATTAGATGACCAAACCTCTCCTTAGACAGAACTTTCTAGACATTGTCAATAATGTTATCTAATAATATTATTCAAATAATATGAATTATTGATCTGATAATACAGTAACAATTATTGAAACAACAATAATATGAAATATCAATGCAGCAATTATTGAATCAATAAAATAAAATATTGAACAGTAATCACTGTAACAATTATTGAGTAGTGCCTTCTTACGTACGAATCAATAATTCAACTATACTGTGCAATCCGTGTGCTACTGTGCAACCACGCGTTTATTACTGTATTAACCACCGGTATTTCAACAGTTAACGGTAACAACTACGCCGTTATTATATAAACAACTTATACTTGTCGTTTTCTTCATCCAATCGCTTTCCGTTATGGGGCCCACACAAGGCTGCGCCGTCGTACGAATATTCCCCGACAGCAAGAATATTTCACGACCAAACGAATATTCCCCGACAAAATGAATAATTTATAACCACTTGCTTATTTTGTAAAATTTGCACATTTCACCCATAACCAAAGTATTATATCAAATTAACCCCTTAATATTCACAATAATATTTAGAGAAAATTGATTTTATTCATTAATAAGTTGGGGTCTTACATTCACGTCAGGGCGTGTTGGACGATGTTGAGCGCGTCGTGCGTGCACCGCGTGCCACGGAGTACCACCGTGTCATGTCACAATGACAAGCGGATATTTTAGACGCTGTTCCAAAATAGTCAAACTCTAAGAATAAATAATAATAATAATATAATTATAATAATAATAATAAAATATGAAATATAAACCACCTAGGGAGTCGCTAAGAGGGTTGTGGCATTCCCGAAAGCCCTAACACCGTAAAGACGTTTTAAGTAGATTGTCGCGCTAGTTAATTTATAAAACGCGGACAACATAAAATGAGTAATAGTGTAATGCAAACCATATGTGAAGTTTATATGTGACTAATTGACATATTATTGTTAATTAAATATGTAGGATAATTGAAGAATTTTAAAGTAATTATTAAGGAACGTTTCAGGTAGGTATTTTTAAACTATTTCGCAAGTTTTTAACTTCCACAATTTATTTTATTGTTCGAGTTTTAAAGTTTCATTCAAAGACATTATTGAATTTCTAATTTACGCAATATTTATAAATTGTGTGAACTTTAAACTTATGTAATTCTTTTAATAATTGTATAAGTTATTCAGCTATGGTAAATTGCATTTTATTTAAGATTTAAAGTTCTATATTCATGAATTGTTTTAAGATGTGGGTCAATGCCAATTGTTCCGGCACGATGAAGATTTGAATATTTTATTGATTTAAAAATAAATCTTTGAAATATTATTGATGTTAGGTTGTGCTATCCAACCCCAAATTGTTCATGTGCGGATTCAGATTCAAATCTGATATGAACAAACCTAATATGAGGGTATTTTACTTCGAAAAAATCCGACAGACCCCTGAGGGTCAAACAAATGCATCTAGTCATTTAGCTAGAGTGTTGTACAACATAGGGTATACTGTGCTGATCACGCAACATGCCCGTAAGCCAGATGGTTCATAGTTGAATTAATATCAAACCTTTATGAAAATAAAAAGTTCAATGTCTTTTGACCGCTCAGTATGTAGTTTCAAAATGTTTAAATAAAATGAATTTATTATTATTCCTATTTATTCAAAATGCTTTCACAACTATTGTTCAGTTGTTAAAATATTATATAATATGATTCTTGATTTTGTTATTTATTCAGCTGTTATACTTGTTGAGCAATTAAATGCTCATTCTTGTTTTAAAAATAAATATTTTAGCGAACCCAGAACAAGCTGAAGGTTTCTGTAAGGACAAAGGGAAAGGGAAGATGAACGAGTAGAAGATATGTATTATTTGTAATAATTTAGTAGGAATGTAATATTATGTTATCATATTAGTTTTAAAAGATGTTCTTAAACGAAGTAAAACATGGGGATTGTTAGTAAGACATATTGTAATAGAGTATTAATTACATTTATGTTGGTATTATTGTGTTGAATGGGTAGAATCGTGATGTGTCATATCTAAGGATTAAAGGTACCCAGATTTGGGATCGTCACAAGAAAATAGACCAACGAAGGATTTTTGATTCAATATTTTTGGCTTGTAAAAGGATTAGAAATGATAATCCATCTGGGGAAGTTTTAGAAAATGTTATGAGCTAGTATATGGCTCAAGAACAGACTCATTTCGATAACGGAGGGTCAAGTCATGACGTTGCAAAGTGGGTACATCATTAAGGAAAAACCACAGTTTTTTCTCTTCGAGATACCAGGACTTTTAAACTAAAGCAGACACGTTGCGCGAACAGATTATCTTGTCTAGATTGTGTTGACACCAATTAAAGTATGTTCTGTACTATAGCAGACACCCAAAGCAGACGGGTCAAGTTGTGTGCTTTACTTAAAGTAGATAGGTCAAGTTGTCTACTTTACACCTGTAGCGTAAAATGAAATAGAAAAGTTAGGCGCGTTGATTAAATCATAAACCATAAACATCCTAAAATATGAAGTAAAGTGAATGTAAATTTTCGTTTTTTAAATAACTAATTGGTATGTGTTTTGAAATTAAATGTGTAGGACATTTAAACGATGAGTAAAGTAGATGTATAACGAGCACTTAAGGCAAGTTCTCTAACTTTTGTTTAAATTTATGATAATAAGCAAGTTTTCTAACGCCATTCAACTTTGTACATTGAATGGCATTTATTCTTGATCTTGTGCAATGTTTTATGTACAAGCTTTGATGTTCGTGGAATTATGCTCATTTGATTATGTTCATAAGACCATTTTGTTTGTATGACTCGTATGATTGATTTCGATTACGAAATACTTACATATTGTGTGAATCTCTAACTTATGCAAATTTTATGATATTTGTACAAGTTGTTCAAGCTTTTCTATAATATGTATTGATAAAATTTTATGTTCTAATATTCATGAACTATTTAGATTAAAGTCAATGTCAATTGTATTGGCTCGACGCACATGTGAATGCTTTTTTGATTTGAAAATAAATCTTAGAAGTATTTTTGAGGCTAAGTAAACCTATCCAACCATATTGCTTTGGTTTAGATTCTAGACTGTCAATTCCTTTTTGTTTCTGCTAGACACATGTTAAGATATGATTTGAATTTGTAAAATTCTTAAATGTTATCTAAGCCAAATTAAATTGGCGCAAACTCTGACTTAAGTCTGAGATGAACAACCCCATATTAGGGGAATTTTTGATCGGATTTTTGCTTGGCTTTCGCTGTGTAAAAACAAACATATATAGTGGTTTAAAAGCAATAGGTTGTGCACAACATAAGTACAATAGGTTGATACCCTAGTGTACTTAGAAAATGACGGTTTACTGATGAATTTCTATTAAAACCTTTTATGAAAATGAATAAGTTCAAGGTCTTCTAACCGCTCAGTATGTCGTTTCAAAAATGTTAAATTAAATGAATTTATTATTATTATTCCTATTTATTCGAAATGTTTTCACACTATTGTTCAGTTATTAAAAGTTTGATGTATAAAAGATGTTTGATTATTAATGTTGATGTTGTTATTCATTATGAATACTTATTGAACAATCGAATGCTCACCCTTGCTTGAAATAATTTCTTTTCAGCAGAGCCAACACAACCCAGAGATTCAGGTAAGAACAAAGAAAAGAAGAAGATGAACGAGTAGAAGATGATTACTATTTGTAATAATTAGAAGGATTGTATTAATATTATATATAATAACATGTAATAAAGATTTAAGGTTTGAGAACCTGGGAGTTATAAGATTATGTTTATAATAGCTAGTAATTACATTCATAATGGTTGAGTTATACACGTGAATGTATTTAAATGTATGTGAATGGTTGTACCGTTGTACAATGGATACGGGTTTGAGGATACCCGAATTTGAGGGTGTCACAAAAATAATGCAACGTAAACCAATTTATGGAATTGTTATATGGCTAATTGGTATGTTATCGTTAATGAAAATGTGTAGGACATTTGAAGAACGTTTTAGCATATAAATTAAAGAACACTTAAGGCAAGTTTCTAACCTTCACAAATCTATTTTATTGTTCAAGTTTTTAAACTTTTTTCAAATACCGTATTAAAGTTCTAATTTACACAATGTTTATAAATTTTGTGAAATCTAACTTATGCAAATCTTTTAATATTTGTACAAGCTATTCAATTATGCTATATTGCATATTGTTAAAGCTTTAAAGTTCTATATTTCGTGAAATGTTTAAGAAGTATGTCAATGTATTTTTCTTCTTTTTCTTTGGTTAGACAAATGTTAAAATGTTAATTGAATTTTATAAATTCATTAATGATGTCAAAACTAAATTTAATTGGTGCGAACTCGGATGCAAGTGTGAGATGAACAACTTTATTCTTAGAGGCATTTTTAGTCAGAAATTCTGACCGACACACGAGGTGTCAAAATAAATGCATATAGTCGTTTAAAATGTAGAGTTGTGCACACATGAGTATAATAGATTGATCCCCTAACGTACTCAAGGAAAGACGGTTTACAGTTAAATTAATGTTTAAACCCTTATATATGAAAAGAAAACTTCTTGGTCGAAATGTCCTCTCAACATGAATGTTAGAAATGTGTACATTAAAGGAAAATTATTATTCCTATTTATTCGATCAGCTTCATAATTATTGTTCAATTGTTGAAGATTTCAGAGAAAGATAACATTCTTGATTTTGTTGATTCTATAAATGTTTTATACTTGCTGAGCATTGTTGCTCACACTTGCTTAAAATTAAATGTTTTCATTTAAAACTGAGCAGGCTGAAGGTGTCGAGAAGAAAGATAAAGGAAAATGAAAAGTTTCCAAGTAGAGAATTATATGTAATAGTTTTATATACTCGGAATGATGAAATGCTAATAGTTATGTAATATTTATTATTATGATGTTTTAAAGATGTAAAGGCCTTAAAACTTAGGATAGATGGTGATATTTAATAATGTAGTAATTACAATAATGTCTTTAAACTTATATAGATAGATGTGTGTGGATGTTGTAGTACCATGTAGTATCATATCCAGTGTTTAAAGGTACACTGATTTGGGGGCGTCACAATTTGTTTTTATAGATTAATATTTTGGGATTTTTTTCATATTTATTTATTATTTATTTATTTTTAAAGATAAATTTTTCATTTAAAAAAAAATCTTGTAGTTATTTTTTTGTACATATTTACTTATGATTAAGATTTTTTATATTTTTTGAGTTATCTGTGTTCAAAATTTCTTATTGAAATAAAAAAAAACTGTGCTAATAATTATGCATTAAACATGAACTTTTTTTACCTTCAGTGTAAAATATTTTAAGATTTTTTCATTCAAGTGGCCTACAACCAATGCAATATAATATTATAAAATATTTTCTTAAAACTAAAACTCAATTATATACTATATAAATATTAAATTTTATTATAACAATAAAATGAGGAATGGTGGTGATGGATGTTGGATAAATTCTAGATACGTTCTACATGCACATGTACGTGGTCAACAAGTAATATAATGATGAATATAGTATCGTTTTCACAGAGACAAATATGAAATTTAAATCTAACAATTACCAGTTTTATATTAATTCAGTTTTATTAAACTGATCAAATTAATGATTATAATTAATAAAAACTAATAAACTAAAAATCAAAATAAATTTATAACCGTAATTTTAATCAGACAATAGAGAATTAAGCCTACAATTTTACTTTAAGTTTCACTCTGATTATTACACCATTTTCCAGTTTAATTTACTATCTCAATTCATTAATTAAGAACACTCAAGTAGAATTAGTCATCTCTCGATGCACTAATACCGTATTAACTTAAATCCACAATTTGATAGAATTAAGCCAAACACCTTAATTAACTAACTCATTATATCTCTATGTGAATTAAAATCAAATAAGGTTTAAATTCCAAGTTCTTTATGCGATTACATGCGATGTCAGGTGTATCTTTATCCTAAACATTCATAAGGAAATCCATCAAAACAAAGCGATTCAAGAACACGTTCTATTGTGATTAGGTCTAGATTCATACATCATCTCTCGAGTCCATATAAATCCACATAAAATTGGTGATCAAGTAATTCATAAATTAAGTATAAATCACAATAAATGAACTGAATTGATAGTATTAATAAATTGAAATTCAAGCATGACAATCATCGTTCAACCTTAAGATCCATTGCAAGCCTAAAAAGTAATTTAGTTCATCATAGATAAATTAAAAACTAAATAAAGTAAAGAATTCATCATTCCAATTACAAAATTTGAATTGAAAGACTAAGAACAGTAATACACCACCCTTATCCTCACTCCAATCTGTAATATTCGCGATCTTGACCTTCTCCGCTGCTCCTCCAATGTCTTCTCTGAAAATTAGGGCTCCAAGTTGCTAATTAATTGATTGTTAATTGAAGTATGTGGTCTCTTTACTTAAGTCACGTAATAGCTGATAAAAAACGCCCCAAAATAGTCCCAATCCATGCCAAAGTTCATCATTCCAAGCTTCCAGAGAGTTTGCATTGTAAAAGGATAGCTCCTCTCGGTCCCCGTACCCCCGCCCCGGTGGGGATTTTATGCTTACTGATGCCCGCCCCAGCGGGGGGTCTTGAAGTCTTACTTGCCACATACACCCCCGCCCTGACGAGGGTCAAGATTTCTGCAGTTGCTGATTTTTGTCTTTTACTACTGTTTTCTTGCCGCAATACCACCATTATCCCACCAATGACATGTAATGTAACCTAAACATAGAACAACACACAAAAAAAGTAAAACTGTACAGAAATAGATAAGATCAACACCGTTTATGTCCAAATAGGAACCGATTCGTAGGTATAAAACCAACTCATCAAACTCCCCCCAAACTTAAACCGTGCCAGTCCTCGAATATAATACAATACGCAATACAATGAAATGAAATGCAGCTAACTATATACTTACGAATCCAGCAGTAAGACAGAACATAATTTAATCACACGGCCACAAAGAAATGAAGTAAACACGATAGTATATCATATCGAGGCAAATCAATACTTCCCAGTCAATCATCAAATCTTAAACTGTTCTAACTGATATAGTGTGTGTGTTTTCAACAACCATGATAACTGATATAAAATTAAATATAACACATAATAGGTCTCTTTGAAGGACTCAAATAGTGTAAACTTAAGAAATCCAAAAACAGTCTAGATCCTACTAAAATCAAATAATTAACAACTCTAAAGGTCAAAATGGGATACTTATGCTTTATTTTTCACTTATCGGGGCTTTTTGCTCTTTTTTCCCTTTTAATTTTCCTCATGGTTACGCAATGTGTAGTCCTCTTAGGCTTTTCAGTGCTACCACATAACGAGCTTTCAACCAACGACTCTTAAATCGTAAGGCTTTAGGGCACTAGGTGTAAAGACATCCCCTCGGGCGTACTTGCTCAAGTAATAAAGGCCACAAAATTGGACTAACCACGGTGTTTTTTCATATTTTTCTTTTTCCTTTTATTCTTATTCTCATTTTTTAGCTTATATATCCAAAATTTTCTCCCAAACTTAGGTCCTTGTCTAATTTTAGCCACACTACCTATTCATGTCTTTCTTTCATTCAAACTAACATTACCCTTAAGAATTCCATTATGTGTCCATTTAAATTCAATCAGTCAACATAGCTATTTCTAAGGTGATAACCTGATTATATTAGTTTCAAACAGATAAAGATTCAATTCAAGACAAGAAACCACATCAAAGTCTTAATAGTCAATATTATACTTGTCTACGCAATTCCAATCTCATCATTGGCTAAAACAGACTATAACTGTCTAATAGCTGGAAATATGCAATGCATGAACTAAATGCAATATAAACACAGTAAACTAACTAGTTTTTTTTCTTCAATTTTTCATAAAACAGAACAAGAAACATAAACAACACTACTACTACTACTAACTTAAACTACTATGCAACTTTATGAATGCAAACATAAATGAATATGACTACAAACTACACTAACATATGCAAATTAAACATAAGACATAAACAGAAACTAAAACATTGAACATAAAATTAAAACTAACTCCCGCAAACTTAGCAGTTACAATGTCCTCATTGGAAAAATATATCAATAAAACGAACAGAGGACTTCACTGCTTCCCTGTTCAGCATGAGGTGATGTGTGGTGGGTGGTCTTTAAACAAAAACTATGTGCTCCTCCACATCCGAATCCGATGGAGGGTATTGTGGCATACAGTAGTAGCACTTTTCCCTTGTTGTAAGACCCCGAATTTTATGAAATAAAAATATTCAATTTTTCTTATAATTACTATTCAGTAAATGGTTAAATTGATAAATGTTAAAGTTAAGGGTGATATATGATTTTTTTTCAAAATATACACATGTAGTTATAAAATAATCATTGTTGTCGGGAATATTCGTTTGGTCGTGGAATATTCTTTCTGTCGGAGAATATTCGTACGACGGCGCAGCTATTTGTGGGCCCCATAACGAATAACTGTCGGGTGAAGAAAATGACAAATTTGAGTTTTTACAAATAACGGCGTAGTTGTTACCGTTAACACTGTTGGAATACCCGGTGGTTAAAATACAGTAATACGCGTTATTGCACAGTAGCACACGGTATTGCATAGTATTTTTGAAATTATTGATTCTTACGTAAGAAGGCACTACTCAATAATTGTTACAGTAATTACTGTTCAATATTTTATTTTATTGATTCAATAATTGCTGCGTTGATATTTTATATTATTTTTGTTTCAATAATTGTTGCTGCACAGTATTTTCTATTATCAGATCAATAATTCATATTATTTGAATAATATTATTAGATAACATTATTGGCAATGTCTAGAAAGTTCTGTCTAAGGAGAGGTTTGGTCATCTAATTGCGCGCTAGTAAGGAGAAATCCTTATTGGAAAGCCCCCTCTTTCCTGGGAACGGCCTGGTTGTCATAAATGTGATTCTGTAATATTATTTGTGAATAATTAATTATTGATTCATATGATAAGGAAATATTTATTTATGTGGATATAAATGAGGGATATATTTTTGTGGTTAAAAAATGAAGGAGTTAATGTTGAGGTTTTTATTAGTATTTTTGTCGGAATGGAGGTATTAAAAATCAGGGTTTTTGAGATATTTTGCGGGGGTTATAATTTTTAATCCGACCGTTGGATCGTGGTAATTTTTGGATATGTTATACATATATAAGTTGAGTATATGTCCACAAATTTTGAACCGTTAAAAATGAACGTATGATTTATTATGAATTTTACAAGATGACTGGTTCAGAAATTGTTGAATTTTCGGAGTTTATCATTTTGGTGGAAAATTCTAGAATTGGTGGGCCCACTTGTGGTTGGTGAAGAAATGTGCTGAATTATATTTCAAATGTGGTAGGTGGGAATAGTAGCAGGTAAAGCCATCAGGTTGCAGGTCAAACCTACCAAAATTTTCCTATAAATAGAGGGTTAGTTAGAATTGAAAATCACACCAAAAACATAAGCTTTCTCTCTTTCTCTCTCTATATTATGAAGCATATTTTGTGAGTATTTAGATACTTTGAGAGTTGCTATTCAGTGCAAGTTTTCTTCGGCTTTGCATTCCAGTCAGAAGTACTGCTCTTTTGAGGTAAGGGATAGTAAGAGATATTAAGGGATTTTAAGGGTTGTTATGATTTTCAGTTTCGTAATTTTTCTGATCTTCAAAAATTCTGGAAAAATTTGAAATGATATTTTGATGAGTTTTCTTGATTGTGTCCAAAAATGGTGATTTTTGGATGTATAGATTGAGAGTTATGAATTTTATGAGAAAAGACTATTTTAAAAGTAACGGCTTATAATTCCTTGTGGTTAACTCCAAAATTGATGAAATTTTTATTGGGAGTACATGTATATGATAGAAGTATACTCTGTAAATTTCAGAATTTTGGACAAAAGTACAATTTTTGATAAATATCTAAATATTCGGCTATTTTGGCCATATGAAAAATAGTAAATGACTTTTAAAAATTCTGAGAAAAATATATGTTCACTATGGGACTATATTATGCTAAATCCCAGAAAAGAAATATTTTTGGAACTGATTTGGTATTTTTCATGAAAATGGTCTAGTTATGAGTAAATGAATTAAATATGTTTTGTGAAGAAAGAAAATTGGAAAATAGGATTTTATGGCTTGAGAATCCTATATGAGGTATATGCAGATTTTTGTTGAGGGATTTGGTTATTGATGATGAAATTGTAAGAGTTGGCATTTTATGATGATTAAATACATTAATTAGTAAAGTGTAAACAATTAAAATAAATTGTTTATAAATTTAAGTAATGTTATTCTTTCAATATCATTATACCGAAATATTGGTATGAATTTTATTGTAGAATTTCTATCTTTTGTGTCGGGGTTACTATTCATGAGTTACGAATATTACTCTTGAGATTAAAACTATATGTTGATCATATTATTTTTATCATCATATATAACATTTTTATAACCCTGATGTTGAAATTCTCTTTCACTGGAGTGTAAAGATGGGTAGATTATTGGTATGATCATGACTAGGGTTCTCTTTGGCCTGTAGTGCAAAGTTGAATTGTGACTGGTATGATCATGACCATTGAATTTATAATTGAATATCTTAAGCTTAAGTGCAAAGGTGAATTGATCAACATGGTTATAATTATTGTTTATATAAATTCTGAAATGATTATATATTTCTTTGAGATGTGAATATCTTTGGCCTGTAGTGCAAAGATGAACTGTTGTTGAATATCTTTGGCCGTAATGCAAAGATGGTTTGTTGATGAATATCTTTGGCCTGTAGTGCAAAGATGAACTGTTGTTGAATATCTTTGGCCTGTAGTGCAAAGATGAACTGTTGTTGAATATCTTTGGCCCGTAGTGCAAAGATGGTTTGTTGATGAATATCTTTGGCCCGTAGTGCAAAGATGGATTTGCTAGTATGATTATAAACAGGAATTGTGATTTGGTATAACCATGATCTTTGATGTTTCAGGTAAAGACAGGTGATGAAAATATTCTTCGTCTGGGTGCGAAGAAAAATTTATAGTCACAATTATGATTATGAGTTATTCATATGATTGTGGAAAGGAACTGTTGAGTGATGTTACATGGATAAAATATTGTTGGTGGATTTTTAACATGGAGAAGATAATAGACTTTATAGTCTATTTGACTCTTCTAATGGATTGCTCGTTCCGCTGCAACTATGGTTGAAATTTTTTTATCATCTACCATATGTTCTAAATCTCTGATTTATTATTGATGAAGACTATTGATAATTTATATATCTTTAGTCATGATATTCTTTACTGGGCTAGTTGTGCTCACCCTTCTGTTCACAATTCCTTTCAGGTAATAAGAGTGTAGCTGGGTCGAGCGGGGGTAACAAGGGAATAGAACGGTGGTCATCATTTAGTAGTTATATTTGGTGAAGAAAATAGGGTGAGGCGAACCCAACGTTGGAAGGGTGTTTTGTCACTATCATTCAAGATGTCTAATGACATACAACCTCGTGTCATCATAGGACAGGGTTGTACTCATCCACTTGCTGAGTATATCTATGGGCACTACCTATATAATCTTGGTGTTTGTTGAAGTATAATTCTCAATTAGAGACAGTGGAGATAATGATAAGTCAAGAGAAGACTCACCATTGGGAAGAATATGATAGTAATCTTTTCGTTTTTCTTGGGGTCTATTGGGTCAACCAAGGATAATTCTGTGGCCATATGATATCTATCATAACCTAGACGCGTGGCCTCCCATGAACGAAGATTTCCTTGAGCACTTCCCAAAGATTCTAATTTCTAAAACAGTTTTTGACTATACCTTTATGTAAGGTGTTATTGTGAGGTGATGTCCACGGTTGGAACATGAGTCACATTTGGTATATATTTGTATCCAAACTCACAGCATATGTGTTGTTGTATTTTGCACGACAATTGTTGTAATAAAGTTGTAGTTGTTTTCTGTACCATGTATTTGACGACTCAGAATGGGTTGGGTGGAATGGACCTATTTTGGGGCCGTTACATTTGGTATCAGAGCTTGGGGATATGATCTCTGGCGGAGATCGGGGAATACAACTAGGAGGGGAGAGATGAGTAAATCCTTCGCTAGTGTGTCCTACCTAAGCTTATTTGTTGGTTAGTCATAATATCGGGATATTATGTGATATGTTAATTTGTTAAATTAACACTTGTTTTGAAGCTGTATTCTAGAATGTTATTTAAAATACAGGAGATGAGCAATGGAGAAATTATGATGACAGAGAAGATGGAATTTGAAATGAAAGGAAGGTATTCTCAACTCTTTGAAATACCAGGTACGTAAATTTCGGGGACGAAATTTCATAAGGAGGGGAGATTGTAAGACCCCGAATTTTATGAAATAAAAATATTCAATTTTTCTTATAATTACTATTCAGTAAATGGTTAAATTGATAAATGTTAAAGTTAAGGGTGATATATGATTTTTTTTCAAAATACACATGTAGTTATAAAATAATCATTGTTGTCGGGGAATATTCGTTTGGTCGTGGAATATTCTTTCTGTCGGAGAATATTCGTACGACGGCGCAGCTATTTGTGGGCCCCATAACGAATAACTGTCGGGTGAAGAAAATGACAAATTTGAGTTTTTACAAATAACGGCGTAGTTGTTACCGTTAACACTGTTGGAATACCCGGTGGTTAAAATACAGTAATACGCGTTATTGCACAGTAGCACACGGTATTGCATAGTATTTTTGAAATTATTGATTCTTACGTAAGAAGGCACTACTCAATAATTGTTACAGTAATTACTGTTCAATATTTTATTTTATTGATTCAATAATTGCTGCGTTGATATTTTATATTATTTTTGTTTCAATAATTGTTGCTGCACAGTATTTTCTATTATCAGATCAATAATTCATATTATTTGAATAATATTATTAGATAACATTATTGGCAATGTCTAGAAAGTTCTGTCTAAGGAGAGGTTTGGTCATCTAATTGCGCGCTAGTAAGGAGAAATCCTTATTGGAAAGCCCCCTCTTTCCTGGGAACGGCCTGGTTGTCATAAATGTGATTCTGTAATATTATTTGTGAATAATTAATTATTGATTCATATGATAAGGAAATATTTATTTTATGTGGATATAAATGAGGGATATATTTTTGTGGTTAAAAATGAAGGAGTTAATGTTGAGGTTTTTATTAGTATTTTTGTCGGAATGGAGGTATTAAAAATCAGGGTTTTTGAGATATTTTGCGGGGTTATAATTTTTAATCCGACCGTTGGATCGTGGTAATTTTTGGATATGTTATACATATATAAGTTGAGTATATGTCCACAAATTTTGAACCGTTAAAAATGAACGTATGATTTATTATGAATTTTACAAGATGACTGGTTCAGAAATTGTTGAATTTTCGGAGTTTATCATTTTGGTGGAAAATTCTAGAATTGGTGGGCCCCACTTGTGGTTGGTGAAGAAATGTGCTGAATTATATTTCAAATGTGGTAGGTGGGAATAGTAGCAGGTAAAGCCATCAGGTTGCAGGTCAAACCTACCAAAATTTTCCTATAAATAGAGGGTTAAGTTAGAATTGAAAATCACACCAAAAACATAAGCTTTCTCTCTTTCTCTCTCTATATTATGAAGCATATTTTGTGAGTATTTAGATACTTTGAGAGTTGCTATTCAGTGCAAGTTTTCTTCGGCTTTGCATTCCAGTCAGAAGTACTGCTCTTTTGAGGTAAGGGATAGTAAGAGATATTAAGGGATTTTAAGGGTTGTTATGATTTTCAGTTTCGTAATTTTTTCTGATCTTCAAAAATTCTGGAAAAATTTGAAATGATATTTTGATGAGTTTTCTTGATTGTGTCCAAAAATGGTGATTTTTGGATGTATAGATTGAGAGTTATGAATTTTATGAGAAAAGACTATTTTAAAAGTAACGGCTTATAATTCCTTGTGGTTAACTCCAAAATTGATGAAATTTTTATTGGGAGTACATGTATATGATAGAAGTATACTCTGTAAATTTCAGAATTTTTGGACAAAAGTACAATTTTTGATAAATATCTAAATATTCGGCTATTTTGGCCATATGAAAAATAGTAAATGACTTTTAAAAATTCTGAGAAAAATATATGTTCACTATGGGACTATATTATGCTAAATCCCAGAAAAGAAATATTTTTGGAACTGATTTGGTATTTTTCATGAAAATGGTCTAGTTATGAGTAAATGAATTAAATATGTTTTGTGAAGAAAGAAAATTGGAAAATAGGATTTTATGGCTTGAGAATCCTATATGAGGTATATGCAGATTTTTGTTGAGGGATTTGGTTATTGATGATGAAATTGTAAGAGTTGGCATTTTATGATGATTAAATACATTAATTAGTAAAGTGTAAACAATTAAAATAAATTGTTTATAAATTTAAGTAATGTTATTCTTTCAATATCATTATACCGAAATATTGGTATGAATTTTATTGTAGAATTTCTATCTTTTGTGTCGGGGTTACTATTCATGAGTTACGAATATTACTCTTGAGATTAAAACTATATGTTGATCATATTATTTTTATCATCATATATAACATTTTTATAACCCTGATGTTGAAATTCTCTTTCACTGGAGTGTAAAGATGGGTAGATTATTGGTATGATCATGACTAGGGTTCTCTTTGGCCTGTAGTGCAAAGTTGAATTGTGACTGGTATGATCATGACCATTGAATTTATAATTGAATATCTTAAGCTTAAGTGCAAAGGTGAATTGATCAACATGGTTATAATTATTGTTTATATAAATTCTGAAATGATTATATATTTCTTTGAGATGTGAATATCTTTGGCCTGTAGTGCAAAGATGAACTGTTGTTGAATATCTTTGGCCGTAATGCAAAGATGGTTTGTTGATGAATATCTTTGGCCTGTAGTGCAAAGATGAACTGTTGTTGAATATCTTTGGCCTGTAGTGCAAAGATGAACTGTTGTTGAATATCTTTGGCCCGTAGTGCAAAGATGGTTTGTTGATGAATATCTTTGGCCCGTAGTGCAAAGATGGATTTGCTAGTATGATTATAAACAGGAATTGTGATTTGGTATAACCATGATCTTTGATGTTTCAGGTAAAGACAGGTGATGAAAATATTCTTCGTCCTGGGTGCGAAGAAAAATTTATAGTCACAATTATGATTATGAGTTATTCATATGATTGTGGAAAGGAACTGTTGAGTGATGTTACATGGATAAAATATTGTTGGTGGATTTTTAACATGGAGAAGATAATAGACTTTATAGTCTATTTGACTCTTCTAATGGATTGCTCGTTCCGCTGCAACTATGGTTGAAATTTTTTTATCATCTACCATATGTTCTAAATCTCTGATTTATTATTGATGAAGACTATTGATAATTATTTATCTTTAGTCATGATATTCTTTACTGGGCTAGTTGTGCTCACCCTTCTGTTCACAATTCCTTTCAGGTAATAAGAGTGTAGCTGGGTCGAGCGGGGTAACAAGGGAATAGAACGGTGGTCATCATTTAGTAGTTATATTTGGTGAAGAAAATAGGGTGAGGCGAACCCAACGTTGGAAGGGTGTTTTGTCACTATCATTCAAGATGTCTAATGACATACAACCTCGTGTCATCATAGGACAGGGTTGTACTCATCCACTTGCTGAGTATATCTATGGGCACTACCTATATAATCTTAGTGTTTGTTTGAAGTATAATTCTCAATTAGAGACAGTGGAGATAATGATAAGTCAAGAGAAGACTCACCATTGGGAAGAATATGATAGTAATCTTTTCGTTTTTCTTTGGGGTCTATTGGGTCAACCAAGGATAATTCTGTGGCCATATGATATCTATCATAACCTAGACGCGTGGCCTCCCATGAACGAAGATTTCCTTGAGCACTTCCCAAAGATTCTAATTTCTAAAACAGTTTTTGACTATACCTTTATGTAAGGTGTTATTGTGAGGTGATGTCCACGGTTGGAACATGAGTCACATTTGGTATATATTTGTATCCAAACTCACAGCATATGTGTTGTTGTATTTTGCACGACAATTGTTGTAATAAAGTTGTAGTTGTTTTCTGTACCATGTATTTGACGACTCAGAATGGGTTGGGTGGAATGGACCTATTTTGGGGCCGTTACATTTGTCACCTCACTTGGATGCGTCGAAGGAAACATCTTTGCACATAGAAACACATAATGTGACACCCCGAAATTCAGACCGCCACTTGGTCACTCGAATTCGGTTCATCACGTACTCATGTTATATCTATAATAACTAGAATTACATATTCACAGCAAAAAATCCAATTTAGAATATTATACAATAATTTATTATAATTATTCTCCCAAGTCTCGCAACCTACAATACTTAATAGATTAAATAATAATATCGAATAAAGACTTATTACATAATCCTACTTAAGCTTAAACACAGTCTGCAAACAGTCTTAATACTACATAATAGTCTTAAACATAAAGGAACAAGCTAGTCGGTAGCCTTGCCCTTACCCTTGTCTTTCCCAAAGATACTTCATGTTCTGTCTTAACTGAAATGTTTTAAATAAGCAAGAATGAGCACAAATTGTCCAACAAGTAATATATAATAAGGGTAAAGAGTTCTATAACACGAGTTTGAAATATCAAACTATCATCTCTAAGATAGTTCAGGGTTTCAGAATAATATCATGAATAATGAATATCAACAATTCCTGAATCAAATCCTTGGAATAAGAATGATAATTCAATATAAATCAACATATATATATATATATATATATATATATATATATATATATATATATATATATATAATATATATATATATATATGAATTCAAAGGTTATCAATGTATCCAACTGGATAAACAATTTATACTGAGCAGTCACTAAGGACTATTAAACATCTACTAGAATCATCAATATTAAACTGATAACCCAAAAGAATTAGGTACGATAGATGATCAGTCTATAATACCCTATGTTATGTATAACTACACAGTAATATTCATACGTGTGTTGGGGCTTCTAACAATAAACACTCCCCTTACCATAAGGGTTGTTCAACTCATTTTTCAAGATTTACGCACCAGTCAATTGGTTTGGACAGCTTTATAAATATGCATATAGTTTAGCCGAATCAAAAGGCATAGACACTTTCACAATATTCAAGAACAATACCAAGTTCAACATGAATAATAGTTTTCTCAAGAGTTTAACATACTAGCTCAATTGAACAAGAAAGTAAGATAACTTGCATTCAAAGAGATAAAGCATATTTATGATATCCGTTGAATAAAGTAATGCAAGGGTTTAGGATACCTGCATTCAATATACGAATCACATGAAATTCAAGAACTTGCACAAAATCTAAAGTTGTGTAAGTTAGGAAACTTGCCTTAAGCGTAGTTTACCAAATTAAAGCTTAATATCATCTTTCGAATCCTAACATAATATAGTTACACGTATAAGATATTCATTAGTTTCATAAACTCGCATAGGAAAGTTTAAACGTGCATATAAACGTCTAACTTAGTTGTTACCACATATAACATCACCTATCCTATATTTTTATAGCACAAATCAGACTGTAAGACGTCACAAATTTTAACAACATATCATTGCTTTATATCTTGTAAACATTCTTTTGGACTTAACATTTGAAAGTCATGATTAACATTCATCTCTATTGCATAGCATACTTCTTAACACATTACATAGCATATTGGTCATATATTACAAGTTAAAGTGATCATATAAGCATGCTTCAAACATCAAATCAAAAACAGAAACTGTTCATGACTGCAGGATGGCGCAGCTACGCCCTGCCTAGGCTTAGGGACGGTGCAGCTGCGCTGTCCCCTGGCCAGACCAGGGTTGGGCTACTGCTCTCCTGATTTCAATCCCATCATACCTCTACACTTATATTTTAACATACCTACATGCTAGAGGTTCTCACATAAGCATATGACCATTCTTAAGTTCACCTTTACGAGTTCTTAGTTTATAACTTTCCATGGAATTAAAGCTTAAAAGGTCATACAACCACCACACTTTATAACTTTGGCCATATGTCTACATAATGATGTCATACATTCTGTTAATACTCATGCTTATAGTATTCATATTGTTTATTCACAATTATCACTGTTAACAATTCGAATCATGCTTTAAACTCATGTTTAGTTTACTACTGTTAAATCAAACATATAAGAGTCATGCTTAGAGACATAGGAAATGTAAACATGTCATTTTAGATTCTAAGAACTTAACTACCCATACTTAATGCACTTGGCTTGAAAACATATCCAAGTTTGCTTTTGAAATCATTTTAAACCTTAACAGTGCAATTTAACATGTACAAGGCAACTTTAAAGCTCTTATCATATGTAGTCAAGACATGTTAACACGTTTGGAAGATCAGAATGTATATCATCTAGTAGTCATGCATGTTAGCTTACTATACTAAGCTTTTTCTTGAAAACTTCTCTAACATAAAGCCTAATAAGGTCGTCATGAACAAAGGAACTATGAATCAAATGTCATGCTCATTTATGTGTGAAATCAATTATGTGTGTAGACTACTAAGCTCAAAATCTGCAGAACATGAATTTTAACAAAGTTTGTTTTCAAAACTTGAAGTCCTTGTTAAAGATCTTCTACTAAATCATGTTGGACACTTCATAACTCATAAGGAAGCCTTATAACACAGGTTATACCTCTTTTTCATATGTAAATAAATCATAATACCATACTAGCAACAATCTAGCATAACAGAATCCAACAACTGGTTCTGAGGTATGGCGCAGCTGCGCTGCACCCTTGTATAAACAGGGCACAGCTGCGCCACGTCGAAGTCAGAAGTAGTAAGCAGACTATGTTTTGCAGAGTATTACCCAACTTATTTTCCAACGGTTTAAGCTAGTTCCAAAACATCATTAAAGTGTTTATACATGTTAGTAAACTTCTTAAACACATTATAACATGTTAATTCATATCAATTGACATAGAAATTCAAATAATTTTAAGAATTTATCAAAACTCATTTCAAGAACATAACTAGGGTTTATACCTTCTTAAGCTCGAATTGGACTTCCTACACTATGAGTATGCTTCTATAATATGCTCAACAACTTAGAATTACTCAAACTCAGAATCATAAGACAATTACAAGCAACCAAAAACTGAAAATGGAGCTTATATTTATAGAAGGAACTTGGACTAGACATTGGCATTACATTAAGGTTAGGTTCATGGTGTAATGGAAGAGTACATTGGTTAATTGAGAGTGGTTTAACAACCCACCACTAGCCATTGGCTTTGTAATCATCACCTATGCCTAGCTAGTTGGAAATTACGTAAGTTAGCTTTAGGATAAGAGAAAAATCTCAGCAATCTTGTTATCTAAGCTTGGTTTGGTTTCTTAAATTCTCATAATATAATATTAAGGCACAATTCCTACCATATTAGGAAATTAAGGATTAGTTACATACTCACATCATATAATCCATGTATGTAAGACCCCAAATTTTATAAAATAAAAGTATTCAATTTTTCTTATAATTACAAATCAGTAAATGGTTAAATTGATAAAAAGTTAAAGTTATGGGTGAAATGTGAAAATTTTTCAAAATAAACAAGTGGTTATAAAATAATCATTGTTGTCGGGGAATATTCGTTTGGTCGTGGAATATTCTTTCTGTCGGGGAAAATTCGTACGACGGCGTAACTATTTGTGGGCCCCATAACGGAAAGCGATTGGATGAAGAAAACGACAAAATTGAGTTTTTATAAATAACGGCATAGTTGTTACCGTTAACACTATTGGAATACCTGGTGGTTAAAATACAATAATACGCGTAGTTGCACAGTAGCACACGGTATTGCATAATATTTTTTAAATTATTGATTCTTATGTGAGAAGACACTACTCAATAATTGTTACAGTAATTACTGTTCAATATTTTATTTTAATTGATTCAATAATTGTTGCGTTGATATTTTATATTATTGTTGTTTCAATAATTGTTACTGCACAGTATTTCCCATTATCAGATCAATAATTCATATTATTTAAATAATATTATTAGATAACATTATTGGCAATGTCTAGAAAGTTCTGTCTAAGGAGAGGTTTGGTCATCTAATTGCGCGCTAGTAAGGAGAAATCCTTATTAGAAAGCCCCCTCTTTCCTGGAAACGGCCTGGTTGTCATAAATGTGATTCTGTAATATTATTTGTGAATAATTAATTATTGATTCATATGATAAGGAAATATTTATTTTATGTGGATATAAATGAGTGATATATTTTTGTGGTTAAAAATGAAGAAGTTAATGTTGAGGTTTCTATCATTATTTTTGTCGGAATGGAGGTATTAAAAATTAGGGTTTTTGAGATATATTGCGGGGGTTATAATTTTTAATCCGACCGTTGGATCGTGGTAATATTTGGATATGTTATACATATATAAGTTTAGTATATGTCCACAAATTTTGAACCATTAAAAATGAACGTATGATTTGTTATGAATTTTACGAGATGACTGGTTCAGAAATTATTGAAGTTTCGGAATTTATCATTTTGGTGGAAAATTCTAGAATTGGTGGGCCCCACTCTTGGTTGGTGAAGAAATATGCTGAGATTGTTATTCAAATATGGTGGGTGGGAATAGTAGCAGGTAAAGCCATTAGGTTGCAGGTTAAGTCTGCTTCGGCGTGCTAACATTTTCTTATAAATAGAGGGCTAAGTTAGAATTGAAAATCACACCAGAATTCATAAGCTTTCTCTCTTTTTCTCTCTAGATTACCAAGTGTATTTTGTGAGTATTTAGATACTTGGTGAGTTGCAATTCTTCAGTGCAAGTTTCCTTCAGCGTCATATCCGATATCCAGTCAGAAGTGCTGCTCTTTTGAGGTAAGAGATTGTAAAGGATAGTAAATGATATTAAGAGATGCTATATTCTTCACAATAATGTTATTCTTTCAATATCATTATACTGAAATATTGGTATGCATTTTATTGTAGAATTTTTACATTTTTGAGTCGGGATTACTATTCACGTATATGACACTATTCATGTATACGGCACTATTCATGTATATGGCACTATTTACGTATATGACATTATTTACGAATACGGTACCATGTACGAATACAGAGCACTATTCATGAGTTACTATTCACGAGTTACTATTCACGAGTACTATTCACAACAAAAATTGGTTTCTTTTTCTGACCAAATTATTGTTAATTTATGATTGTTGCTCTTGAAAATAAATGCAGGTGTTGATCATATTATTTTTATTATCATATATAACATTTTTATAATCTTGATGTTGAATTTCTCTTTCACTTGAGTGTAAAGATGAGTAAATTATTGGTATGATCGTGACTAAGGAATATCTTTGGCCTGTAGTGCAAAGATGAATTGTTAACTGGTATGATCATGACCATTGAATTTATAATTGAATATCTTTAGCTTAAGTGTAAAGATGAATTGATTAACATGATTATAATTATTGTTTATATAAATTCTGAAATGATTATATATTTCTTTGAGACATGAATATATTTGGCCTGTAGTGCAAATATGAACTGTTGAGGAATATCTTTGGCCTGTAGTGCAAAGATGAATTATTGATGAATATCTTTGGCCTGTAGTGCAAAGATGACCTGTTGTTGAATATCTTTGGCCAGTAGTGCAAAGATGAACGGTTGACGAATATCGTTGGCCCGTAGTGCAAAGATGAATTTATTAGTATGATTATGAACATGAACTGTGATTTGGTATAACCATGATCTTTGATGTTTCAGGTAAAGACATGTGATGAAAATTATCTTCGTCCTAGATGCGAAGAGGAATTTAGAATCACAATTATGATTATGAGTTATTTATATGATTATGGACCAGAACTGTTGATTGATGTTACAGGGATAAAACATTGTTTATGGATTTTTAACATGGAGAAGATAATAGATTTTATGGTCTATTTGACTCTTCTAATGGATTGCTCGTTCCGCTGCAACTATGGTTGAAATTTTTTATCATCTACCATATGTTCTAAATATCTGATTTATTACTGTTGAAGGCTATTAATAATTTATTTATCTTTAGTCATGATATTCTTTAATGGGCTAGTTGTGCTCACCCTTCTGTTTCATAATTCCTTTCAGGTAATATGAGTGTAGCTGGGTTGAGCGGGGGTAACAGGGGAATAGAACAGTGGCCATCATTTAGTAGTTATATTTGATGAATCCAATAGGGTGAGGCGAACCTAACGTTGGAAGGGTGTTTTGCCACTATCATACAAGATGTCTAATGACATACAACCTCGCGTCATCATAAGACAAGGTTGTGCTCATCCACTTGCTGAGTATATTTACGAACACTACCTATATAATCTTGGTGTTTGTTTGAAGTATAATTCTCAATTAGAGACAGTTGAGATAATGATAAGTTAAGAGAAGACTCACCATTGGGAAGAATATGATAGTAATCTTCTCGTTTTTCTTTGGGGTCTATTGGGTCAACCAAGGATAATCCTGTGGCCATATGATATCTATCATAACATAGACGCATGGCCTCCCATGTACGAAGGTTTCCTTGAGCACTTCCCAAATATTCTAATTTTTAAAACAATTTTTGACTATACCTTTATGTAAGCTGTCATTGTGACGTGTTATCCAAGGTTGGGATGAGAGTCACAGTTGGTATATATTTGTATCCAAACTCACAGCATATGTGTTGTTGTATTTTGCACGATAATTGTGGTAATAAAGTTGTAGTTATTTTCTGTACCATGTATTTGGCGACTCAGAAATGGGTTGGATGGAATGTACCTATTTTGGGGTCGTTACAATGTACATTAAATACTCGCAATAAAATAATGCAATTTGTTTTCATTGCTACAGAAGAAAATTAATTTTGTCCAACTGATCACTGGCGCAGCTGCACCAGTTTGTACTACTGGGAGGGCGCACCTGCGTCGTACCCTGATAGTGCCAAACTGGTTTAGCTTTAAGCCAGTTTCCACCTCCATCACCATACTAGTTTTACACGACATGAATTAACATCCACACGAGTGATATTGCTAATTTAAGAGTGTATTCATTCCTTATATGGAATCATATAATCATACGCAATTAATATTCCTCTTAATAACTATTCCTCTTTTAATTTACTTAGTGAAATTCCTCATTCCACACTATGCCACACAAGGCATTTCACAATTCTCATCACAATCCACATTCGCATAAATTCAATTTAACTTAGTTGAATTATTCATTTCACATCACATCAATATTTATTTTTAAATAAATATTCATTTCCAATAGAATATTTATTTAATAAGATATGAAAATTCTCAGGTATTACATCCTCCCCCTTTATAAAAATTCTGTCCCAGAATTGCTACAACATTATACAAATTGATGGGGATAATCCCTTATCATCCTATCTTCTAACTCCCACGTAGCCTCCTCGACATCGTGGTTACACCAAAGCACTTTTCCAGAGGAAATGACTTTGTTTCTTAAAGTTTACCGTTCCTATCTAAAATTTGGACAGGAATTTCTTCATACGCTAAGTTCCTCTCCACTTGAATGGGTTCATAAGAAATCACGTGCTTGTAGTCGGTCTTGTACGGTCGCAACACAGAGATATGGAACACGTTATGGATGTGCTCCAACTCGGGTGGTAATGCAACTTTGTACGCCACTTCGCCCACTCACTTCAGTATCTCGAATGGTCCTATAAATCTTGGACTCAGTCTTCCTTTCTTAGCGAAACGGATCTTTCCCTTCCATGGAGATACCTTCAGGAATACAAAACTGCCGACTTTAAAATCTCGGTCCTGCCGATGCAAATCTGCGTACTTCTTCTGACAATCTTGAGATGCTACTAGTCGGGCTCTTATCACTGTCACCACGTCTACGGTTTGTTGTACTAACTCTGGTCCGAGTATTCGTCGCTCTCTGACTTCGTCCCAACATAACGGTGTTCTGCACTTTCTTCCGTAAAGAGCTTCATACGGTGGCATGCCGATACTCGCATAGTAACTATTATTATACTTAAATTTGACTAAGGGTAGGTGGTCGCCCCAATTTCCCTTGAAGTCCATCATGCAAGACCTAAGCATGTCCTCTAGCATTTATATTGTTCGCTCACTCTGTCCGTCCGTCTGCGGGTGGTAAGCGGTACTCAACCTTAACTGTGTTCCCATCCTCTCTTGCAAGCTTTTCCAAAAATTTAACGTAAAGCGCTGATCTCGATCAGAGACAATAGATACCTGCACTCCATGTCGTGAGACAATCTCTTTTATGTATAGGCTTGCTAGCTGGTTTAAACTGTAGCGGATCCTGATCGGTAGAAAATATGCGATTTCGTAAGTCAATCCATGATAACCCAAATGGCATCATAACATTTTTGCGTAACTAGAAGTCCTACCACGAAAACCATCGTAATGTGCTCCAATTTCAACTCTGGTATTTCCAACGGTTGTAGTAAACCACTCGGCCGCTGATGCTCTGCCTTTACGCGTTGGCAAGTCAAACATCTACTAACGCACTCTGCGACTTCCCGTTTTAACTTGGGCCACCAAAAATGTTGCCTCAAGTCTCGGTACATCTTAGTGCCTCCCGAATGAACAGAATACATCGTATTGTGTGCCTCATGCAAAATCTCTTCTCTTAACTCGATTACCGCTGGTACCTACACTCTCCCTTTGAATCTTAAGACACTGTCTTTATCTATCCGAAATTTCTCTTCCCCATTTTCTTTAATCCTTTTCCTGATCTTCTCACATTCTTCATCTTTCTCCTGTGCTTCTTTTACTCTATCCAACAATGTCAGACAAGCTTCCATTACAAATAACTTCTCTTCAGACCTCTCGGGTCCCTTTACCTATATTTCCAATTTCTCCATTTCTCTTATTAACTCTTCCTGAGTCGTCAATTGAAACAATTTCTCCCTTTATTTCCTGCTCAGGGCGTCGGCAACTACGTTTGCCTTCCCTGGATGATAAAGAATATCGCAGTCATAATCTTTGATCAATTCTAACCACCTTCTCTGACACATATTCAACTCTTTCTGTGTGAAGATATATTTCAGACTTTTGTGGGCCATGTATATCTCACATTTCTCTCCGTACAAGTAATGCCTCCATATCTTTAGCGCAAAAACTACTGCCGCTAACTCTAAGTCGTGAGTAGGGTATCGTTTTTCATAATCCTTTAGTTGTAAACCTGCTCTGATACTAATTGTTAGTTCCCGGAGACACACAAGTTATCTAGAAGGGGGTGGAATAGATATTTTGGATTTTTTTTTTCAAAGAGTAACTTAACAGTTTTGTTAATTAAAAAGATTAACTTAGCATAACGGAATATATGATTTTTTTATCCCCTTTAAGATAAATACAAGGTTATAAATCAAGCAACAGTTATAACAGATAAAATAGTTAAAGCAACTGAAAGTAAATAACACAGTGTTTTTAAGTAGTTCAGAGCACTTAAGACTCCTAGTCCACTCTTCTACTCCGCGAGTAGGAAATCCACTAAGGATGTTGGTACAATCTTTAAATCACTGAGATTCCTTCAAGACCAATAGTCTTGGAAAGCTAGTTCACAAAGAACTCTTCAAGCCAAGCAGAATTAGAAAGCTAGTACACTAAGCACTCTTCAAACCTAGTAGGTTTGGCAGCTCTATAATGAGTGTAGTTGATGATGTTGTTGTGCTACTAAGTTGCCTTAAGCTCAGGTACTGATAAACTTAGTAGCGAAGCAAGATATAGCTGAATTGTGGAGTGAAGATTTGCCAGATGTTTTATGTTCTTTTTCGTTCTTGACTCTTGCTTGTTTGACATCTTCAATCTGAAGGCCTAATATAGAAGCCTTTGAAATTTTCCCATTGAGAGGCTACCGTTTGAGCATTAAATGCTTTATGCATTCTGAGTTCTCTGATGTTGACATCCTGATGATGTGAGAGCTTCTTTTTGACTTGCCTAACACGGCAGTTTCCTTTCTCACCTAACACCTCTGAGACATCATTATCACCAAAATAGTTGGTAGATACATTTCTCCTTACTTTTTGATTCTTTGATTCAACCAAGGTTGTTTGGTGAGAGCATTGGGTTTCACAATCATATCAGCGTTCGAGTGTCAGTTGATGATGTAAAACATTTTTGTTGATTTTGATGCTAACCGATGAGCACTATGATCGTGGTTTGATGATAAGAGCTTACACTCTACGATTCTGCATTGGCTTTGACAGCGCTTGGCAGACTACGATTTCAATGCTTTGAGAACTCCATGATTTAGGTCAGTGCCTACGATTTCTACTTAGCTTGACACACGTTCGTTAAACTGCTTCACGTTTCTGATAGGCTTTCTCAACACACTATGATTTTGACTTCTGCAGACTCCATGTTTTTGTATTGCCTATCTATTACAACTCATAAGATCATCCTAACAAGATTAATTTTTCTATTACAAGAGATTTTATAGAAAGATAAAAGCTCAGATCAACTTAACAACTTTGATCTTTAATCTAAGTCCTTGCACAAATGATTTAATAAGGACTTTACAGAATTTGGAAAGGCATGCTTATGTAAATATTCCAACATCAAATTTAAATATGCAGTTCCCAACAAGTTCTTATAGCTAATGCAGCAACCATTGCTTCATTTCCCACACATAGGATTACTTATTTGTTGTTTAGCTTTCTACTTTTGCTTGGTCCCTTCATAAATCTATATTTATGAGAACCAAAGCCGGTATCCAATACCTAAGTAGAACCTTAACTTAAAAAAAATTTATTTCAATCATGAACAAAACTGTATTTGTAACCGAAGCTTTGCTAAGCTTCTTTGGTTAGCCTCTGCAAGATGCTTCTCACAGTTTCTTTTCTAGTGTCCTCTACAAGAACCTTAACTTTAAGTTAATGTTTTTTACATATTTTTTTATGATTAAGATTTTATTATATTTTTTTTGAGTTATCTGTGTTCAAAATTTCTTATTGAAATAAATAAATTTTTCTGCTAATAATTATGCATTAAACATGAACTTTTTTTTACCTTTAATGTAAAATATTTTGAGAATTTTTCATTCGAGTGGCCTACAACCAATGCAATATAACATAATATAATATTTTTCTTAAAACTAAAACTCAATTATATACTATATAAATATTATATTTTATTTTAACAATAAATTGAGGAATGGTGGTGATGGACTCATTAAATACTATAGCATACCAAGTTATTGTAAGGGTGGTCCAATAGATTGAGACATCTAACATACCAAGTTGACGGGAAGCTTGATGACTATCGGGGTATTTTATCACTAATAAACTTGATTCCACGATAATATATATGTACATGTAGATTGGTTTGTTTTTGACCTCATGTAGGTAATTCTTGACTTAAAGTAGGAGAAGTAATACAACAGGAAAAATAATTTTTGTGCACAAGAAAGAAAGGATAAAAAAAAAGACAAACTAAATTGTATATTTAGGTAAAGTATAGATATATAATACTTATAGCATCTATAGCCCGTGCAAAGTACGGGGTCTTACTATAAGATTATTGTGATGTCCCCAGATCCAGGTCCCGAATCACCGCGGATCCGGTACAATCATTCTATAACTATTTGCAGAACATATAAATGTAAGTTGTTTATACATTACATTTACACACTAACCCAAAGGTCGAAAACATTCACATAATACTTAAACCAATATTCTATATAACATACAATGTTATTATCATACTATACTATTACAATTTAGCTGCACATATAATCCCAAGCTGAACTTGACTTTATCCATTCCTGTATCCGAACGTATTCGTCTTAATCTGCAATGTTAATCATGATATAGCAAGGGTGAGCAACAGGTTTGCCCATCAAGTTTAATTTCAATAAATTAACAAAATATAATGATGTAAAGAATTTGAATAATAACTGGCTAACATTCAACAATATAATTGTGAACTGGCATGAACAAACTATTATAGCTGAATGAACATTGAACGTGAACATATCAATTATATCTGGACCAAATGGTAATGAAGGTGATCAGCCTTTCATACGTGATGACTACATGCAATATGCACTGAGTATGATTCAACAATTCATAGACATGGCAATCATCAATGATTAACCATAAGTATATTTGAATGAAACAACTCGACATCGAGTTAAGACAAAACTTGCATGTTCGGTTGATTATCGTTACACAATTTATTTAGCTTTCCTAAATACCTATTATAAATAATATTGATCTACCAAGTTAGAATAATATCATCATAATATAAAATAACCTAAACACATTGCACATAACCCTATCAGTCTATAAAACACATAAAACCTATCCTCAAGTCAAATTTTTACAGCTTGAGTCGAGTTCGGTACAATTCTGACATCCCGACGGCCTAGTCGGATAATTATCGAGTTTATATTCAACTAAACTCTGCCTAAACACTTTAACGATTATCTTAGATAATTATATTATCAATCAAAATAGTTTTTTAAGTCTCATAATAATTTTTACATAATTATTATCATTTATCATGATTTTTCAATCATTAATATCGTATTTATATGAATTAAATACCACATTATTCCCTTATCATTAATATTTATTTAATATTAAATATTAATGAAAATCATAATATAATATTATAATATATTTATAAATATGATTTTTAAACCTTTAAATTCATTATCCGATAATTGCCATTAATATAAAATATTAATGTTTTTTTTCATGACAAAATATCAAAAGTTATATTTTATAACTTAAAATATTTTTATAACACTTAAATTATTTTTATATAATTTTTAAAGCATTAATTCTATTTTCTCATAATTTATTTAATTCATTTATTAATTAAATTCATTACCATTAATAATAAATTATTAATGAAATTCATCACAAAATATTAAAAGTCATCAAAAATAACTTAAAATATTTTCTTATACCATAATATAATTTTAAATGATTTTTAAAGTATTAAAATTATTTTTAAATAATTTATTTAATATTATAATTAAATAAATTAAATATCATTAATATTCCAAAAAATATTAAATACTAATCAAATATATTCAAAATAATTAAAAACCCATTTTTAGGTTTTAAAATAATTTTTAGGAATTTAATATTAATTTTTAATAATTAAAAACTATTTTTCTCTGTTTATTAAATAAAATAATTGATTTTCTAATTAAACTGTCGCTAAAGGTGCTATAGGCAACAAAACCGTCGCTGAATGTGTTCTTCGTGTTCTTGAGCAAAACCCAGAAATTCATTGTCAGTATACATTGTACCTACTTTGACCAAGTCTAAATCTTTGTTGTTTATGCTTCTGGGCAGTTTGATGTGTTAAACATGTAATATCGATGTAATACTACAATAACAAACCAATTTCAGGTCCATACAACAACACATCAATGAGATATTAGCCATTAGAAACCTTGTTAGAGACTGTTCTTCATTTCTGGGTTTTCCAGAAATGAAGAACAGTTCATGGTGCCTACTCTGAGCCCTTAAATCTTTGATGTCAAGGCTTGATTAATGTGTTATAAAGGTTCATGCATGTAGTGGACAAGTCAGGGTCCATTTCTATATTACCAGATCATCCTAACAATATCATAACAATAAGATTTAGGCTGGTCAAAGTCTGACAAAAAAACGGTTCTTAAACAATCTCGGTTTTCCAGATTGTTCATCCGGCTGATGGTCAACTATAGTTTGACCGGCTACAATTTCGATTCTGTTATGGATCTAAGTGTTCTAATGGCTTTATTGTGTAGCCTACATGTCAATCTACCAATATATTGTAAAAACATGACCAAATAACTTAACAGTAGCAAGATCGGAGGTCACAAAAATGTTGTGAGGAGGTTACTGGAATTCTGGGCTACCCAGAATTCGATTTCAGTGATCGGTCAACCCACTTTGACCACTCATATCTTGCAATCTACACATGATCTAGGCTTGATTCAAGTCTCAAATCCAAGCCATTACAACATAGAACATATCTATAACATAAAACACAACTCAAACCTAACACAGAAAGATCTAGAGGCTCTGACATTGGCTTGTCAGAGCACAAAACTAGGGTTCATGATCAGTTTCTAAAAACCCAATTTCGTGCATCTACATGATATGGATCCATGATCCAACAACCCAGATCACTATGTGACACCATCTAACACATATATAACCAACAAACAACAACATTAACTAAAATCTTGAAGATCTAGAAAGTTTAGTGTTTAGACCTCATTCATGCTTTGATCATGATTCTGATCCTTGATGTTTGTTCTTGGCTTGCTAGAGATCATACTAGGGACTTAATTACTTAGAAATTTTGTGGGTCTAGAGAGAGAAAGTGTTGGTTGAATATTGGTGAACAAATGAGGCTTTAATCTTGATTTTATGTCTCCTTAATCTATATATTGAATGCAAATGAAATGGACTGATGTATATAACTGATGGTTGTGGGTTTTAGTCACATGGAGTAGATAGAGTTGGTCACCAACTCACTTTAGGGCAAGATCCACAAGTTATATCCAATAATACAATAAAGGGTAATTAGGTCATTTTGCTATCCATTTTAATAGCACATTTTTCTTTTGATCCAACCCTTAGGGTTAAAACCTAAGGTTCTAAAAAATCAATTTTCTAGGATTTCAAATTTAGGTTTTCAAAATAAAAAATTAATATTTCTAAATTATAATTAGGATTCTCTAATTATACTAAGATTTCATAATCATAATTCAAGCTTGTTAATTAGGATTTATATTTCCTAATTAAAATTGTTAATTTAGCAATTAGGTCCATAATTGTACATTAGGGTTTCTAACAGAATAATTAAGCTTTCAAATTTTAAAATTAGGGGTTTCTAACCAATTCGTTAGGCTTTACCCTAATTAATCTTATAATCAATACACTTAAGTCTCTAAGATCCCAAGTTAGATTTTTCGTGATCCGAACTAGGGTCTCAGATTCTCGAAACTGAAATTAAGATTTTCAGAGCCGGTAATAGGGTTTCTAATTAATCGTTAGGGTTTTCTAATCTGAACGTTGACGTTCCTAATAAAATATTAGGGTTTGTCACTAATATACTTTATCTGGTCAACCTTTGACCCTAACCACAATTCTGTACACATATAATACCATATACACAGAACATATACACTTATACACTTAATACTGCAAGCCTTCACCAAAAAATTTTAAAATCACAAAATTCCTTCCTAGAAAAGTCAAATCCATTCACTTATTTTCTGCCTAGGTTTATTATTTAACCTTAATTCAATATTTTAAGATTTTAATAAATATCTAAATTCTCGGGTTATCACATTCACCCCTTCTTCTAAAAATTCCGTCCCCAAAATTTACCTTGCACCTTATACCTTTCATACACAACATCACATACTACTCAAAACATCTCTCACAAGAGTTAAATTATTCAAGTCATACTGAGGAGTCATATAGACTGCGAACTTTTATTTTTGAAAAGGTTATATGGAAATTCATCCGCAAACCATCATATCTTGCTAACACATAAGGTAATTAGCCCAATATGCCCAATACTGGCCAAGTACTGCAGGTTGGAATAATTTTTCCCCGTTCCTTCTATCCCATCCGCCTTAGGCGCACAAATTTTTTTTACCTCAGTTTTTAGCGAAATCTGCACCAAATCAATTTGGTTTGGGAAAATTTTCAAAGAACGCTTAGAATTTCATAAACGTTGATCTAGCCGAATCAAATAGCTTAGACTCACATCAACAATCAATTTCAATCGAAATATTAATGTATAGCCAAAACCCTATTGGCAAATTAAAATTTTGAAAATTGTTTAAAAATGACGTCATGATGTCGTACTGTTTTAACAGCCCATTTGAGGATGCCGTCATCGAGTGACTTTGTCGTAACACATCATACAATAGTGGAATAACGATTTTAGATCAAATTCAACACTAGGTATTCCTGTATTTACAACTCCATCAACTTTTTATCATCTCTGCACCAGGTTACATGGTACATAAGTGATAAATAAAAATATATTTTGATATTTCAAATCATTATCGTCTAGCTGAAACAAGTAGCATAGACTATTCTTTAAATTGTTCATAAACCATTGCAAATAAGTTTTATCATCCCAACAGGTAACGATGTGTCAGTGGCCCGAAGTCCATACATACACAATAGTTACCAGGAGTTGAGAATAAAATTCATTTTCAAAAAGCACATAGTGCGTATTCAGCTTGATCTCAAAAATTTTAAAGTCTAGCATAGCTAGGAGATTTGGAAAACCTATGTCTCCACTAATAATCAATTGCTTAATCAATCTATCTGTTCCTATTATCCTCAATTCTTTATTCACACAAAACAAATACCCAATTCGTCAAACTTACCACACTTAAGAGTTCAGGAACTTTCCACAATCATATAAGTTTACGAACTTATCCTAGACATACCTTTCCGTGTCCATTCGCTGAGGGGTTCATAAATATTTTATATAATTATGAGTCACGAACATACCATAAGTATGAGTTTTAAGAACTCGTACTTAACCTTATATTCTCTAACTATACCCTACTTATCTGTTATACACCTGAGAAAAGAATCACCTTCTCAACAGGTATATAGAAAATAGCGCGACACAAACATTTCAATGATTATCAGTACTAGAAACTAAGTGATTTTTACACCAAGTACAATTCCTCGCCCATAACAAGGAATCATACAACCCAGCTGCTGACATGAGTCCTCAATTGAAATCCACACCTAATCTTAACTCCATTCTTAATACGAATTTCATTTAATCCTTATTCATAATCCTTTCCTGAATCTGTACTAATTCATAGTACAACTGACACACAACAATCTTGCTATAAACTTTTCAATCATTTGCTTGATCCTTCTTGCTTCCATAACTTTATCAGATCACGGGGTGATCTCGTCGTATATATTACGATTTATTTCTATCCTATGATTGTTTTATTTTAAGATATCATGTCCTTGTACTTTTAGTCTTTTAGACTCTATCTATTCATCAATACTATTCACCTTTATTATCAAAGTAGGGAATTCCGTGTCTTTTATAATCTGCCGAGACTCGTCTTTGAATCTTACCAACTGACTAACTCTATTTGAGTTAGTACATATCCTAATCAATGCGGTTATTAGTCTCAGGTAACCCTACCTAAGGTTTATAACCTACAACTTTGATACCAACTGTGATGTCCCCAGATCTGGGTCCTGAATCACTGCGGATCCGGTACAATCATTCTATAACTATTTGCAAAAGATATAAACATAAGTTGTTTATACATTACATTTACACACTAACCCCAAGGTTGAAAACCTTCACATAACACCTGAACCAATATTCTATCTAACATACAATGTTATTATCATACTATACTATTACAATTTAGCTGCACATATAATCCCAAGCTAAACTTGGCTTTATCATTTCCTATATCTGAACGTATTCGTCTTAATCTGCAATGTTAATCATGATATAGCAAGGGTGAGCAACAGGTTTGCCCAACAAGTTTAATTTCAATAAATTAACGAAATATCATGATGGAAAGAATTTGAATAATAGCTGGCTAACATTCAACAATAGAATTGTGAACTAGCATGAACAAACTATCATAGCTGAACGAACATTGAACGTGAACATATCAATTATATCTGGACAAAATTGTAATGAAGGTGATCAACCTTTCATATTTGATGAATACATGCAATATGCACTGAGTATGATTCAACAATTCATAGACATGGCAATCATCAATGATTAACCACAAGTATATTTAAATGAAACAACTCGAGGTGGAATTAAGAAAAAACTTACACGTTCGGTTGATTATCGTTACACAATTTATTTAGCTTTCCTAAAGACCTATTATAAATAATATTGATCTACCAAGTTAGAATAATAGCATCATAATATAAAATAACCTAAACACATAGCACATAACCTTATCAGTATATAAAACACATAAAACCTATCCTCAAGTCAAACTTTTATAGTTTGAGTCGAGTTCGGTACAGTTCTGACATCCCGACGGCCTAGTCGGATAATTATCGAGTTTAAGTTCAAATAAACTCTGCCTAAATACTTTAACGATTATCTTAGATAATTATATTATCAATCAAAATAATTTTCCAAGTCTCATAATAATTTTTACATAATTATTATCATTTATCATGATTTTTCAATCATTAATATCGTATTTATATGAGTTAAATACCATATTATTCCCTTATCATTAATATTTATTTAATATTAAATATTAATGAGCATCATAACATAATATTATAATATATTTATAATATCTCAAATTATTTTTAATATCTTAAAATTATATTTATATGATTTTAAAACCTTCAAATCCATTATCAGATAATTGCCATTAATATAAAATATTAATATTTTTTTTCATGACAAAATATCAAAAGTTAAATTTTATAACTTCAAATATTTTTATAACACTTAAATCTTTTTTATATAATTTTTAAAGCATTAATTCTATTTGTAGACACTCGAAATTTCCTTTTCCTATTACTAACTATGCAGGAGGGCAAACGTGTCTTTTTCGCACTCCAGAAATAACCCTGGAGGACCAAAACATTAGTTCTAACCCCGGAGATAGCCCCGGGAGATCCAGTTTTCAACCCCGGAGATAACCCCGGAAAATCAGTTTCTAACCCCGGAGATAACCTCGGGAAAGAGAGTTCCAACCCCGGATATAACCCCGAGATCAAGTTCAAAGCATGGAGACAACCCCATGAGGTCAAGCCAACCTCAGAGATAACCCTGAGGACAGTCAGAGTCAACAGCAAGCCAACATCAGAGATAACCCTGAAAAAAGATCGCTATAACTGCGCGAAAATCGGAGATAACCCCGAGAGGGACAAAATGGTTATTTTTCCAACTCAACTTCAACTCACATCAAATACATTCATTTCAACTCAAATTATTTCAATATAAGTCCCACAAGAACCATAGCTTAACTTACGAGTGCAAACTATGCAAAACGGCTCAACGGACTGCCTGACGGAAACCTGGAAATACCATTTCGGTCATGGACCTATCTTCCCATAATCAAAAAAAGGGCAAATCCTATGCCATTACGTAGCTCTAGAAAAGAGCTTTTCGGAGGGCATGGTACCATCTTCTTGACTTCGTACAACCTCTAATCTCATGTCATGGCATAGCTCTCGACAACGGTGGTCCGAAATAGTTCTTATACACCTCAATCGGATGCCCAGATTGCAATTCTGAAAGTTCAAGCATACATCACAGTGCACTCGTGCATGTACTTCAAGACAGTGGGACCCGTAAAGCTCGGGGCACCCCGGGCAGCCGCAGGTACATCTGCGGATCCCCCCTCTATAAATAGAGGGCTTGGGGTGGCCATTTTGTAAGAAAAAAAAGGTGAGGAAGCCATGTCCAATTTGCTCTGTAAACACCCTAAACTGAGTGCTTTCTCATTTTAAACACTTGTGAGCTCACATATAGCTACTATTGTACCGGTGGGAGCCGAGTGTTCATCCACTTAAAGTTATAGAAGTCTTTTTTGGCAGCCCACTGTAAGCCTTCTTACACACTTTAAAGCCTTTCTCTTCATCTTTGCACACACCATTCTTCACGTTGAGAGTCGTGTTGCGTGTGTTTTCCTGGACTTCGATCCGTGGTTTCATTTCAGTTTGTATATGCATATATTTATATATGGACTAACATTATCGATTTATGCCTCGATTAAGCCTAGACTTACGTCTGGAGCGTTTATTTGCTTCCGTATATATATATATATATATATATATATATATATATATATATATATATATATATATATATATATATCTATATTTATATATTTATTTCATGGCGGTTGATAGCTTTTACAAACATTTACATTTCCGATCCCCGTGGAGGTGTTTGTGGTGGCTATCATGTCTGATATATATATATATATATATATATATATATATATATATATATATATATATATATATTTACAGCTTTTATATATATACCTGCTTACTGCTTTCATATAAATTGCGGCATCATGTGATCCTAGGAATCATGTGATCACAGATTTAGTCTACTGAATCTAGATTCGGTTCCCGTGATGGACATTTTCAGTTGTAAGCAGCTAGTAAATTTATTCACGGTGTTTGGATTTCCTCATATGGTTTTTATGCCCATGAGGAGTTCGGCACTGCTTTGTACATTATTTTCTAGAAGATGCTTCGTATCTCAAAAATTAAAAGCAATTAAGCCGAACATTTAATAAAATGGAAGCGTAAAAGGTCTCAATTACTATTGAGCATAAGGGTTTAAAAAAACCTCTTTTTATAAAACTGCACTGCCATATCTTGTTTAAAACTTAATTTTTACACAAATTCAAATCCTATGTATATAGGTGCGAACGAGGCCTCACACTACTTCCAAATAACAGCACATTGACCCACACACACACACACATTCATATAACAGTTTCTTTAAAAGTGGTGGTCACCGTGGTAACACAGATGTCGGGGGGTTCCTAACACCTTCCCTCCGCATAAGAAAGTGCGTGGACCTTAATGAATCTTGGTTTCATAGACCCGTTTAGCAGTGTCACATCATTGGGTCAATGTGAAAACCTTTTCTCGGTTGTGTTGGTACAACCATATTAAAAACCAACTGGCGACTCTTACAGTCATATTGTCGACATATAAATGTCGGACCTTTTCACAAATAAAAACTCCGACGTCGACAGGTGGCAACTCTGCTAGGGACATCCAGTAAGAGGGCTTAAGCCGCTACTAAAAACTTTTCAAAACTATTATCTGCTTGTGTGTGGATGTTACATTTACATTTGAATGAATGTGTACGAATGCATTTACTTATTGTACTTAGTGCTTCGCACTATATCTGCTTGTGATATTAGTGATTTGCACATGTCCCCATTTCCATACGGTGAGACACGTTTGTATGTGAATGTATGTTTGTGTGGTTCCTCCACCAGGAGGCTATCCTGTCGGTGTTTGATTACTGGACTCGTAGGAAGACTAATTCCAACGAGGCTCAGGAAAGGCACCACCCAAATTCGCTCCAGTTGAAAGACCGGATTAACTTCCCGTCAAGTAAATTGCGATGATTTGGGAACCTTCATGTCAAAAAACCACGAGAGTAACCTAAGATAGGTCAGCCTCTGATAAACCAAACGCGGAGGGAAGTCTCTTCATACCTTCCCATTTCAATTACTTGTAAAATCAATTACTTGTAATTTCATTTCCATATAAATCTCAATGTAATGGAAAAAATGAAGGAATATGTATACATGTATTCTCTTTTTTATCAAAACCTATCATGCTATCTTGTCAACTGACATCCGTTTCGCATGATAATACTCCTAGACGGACACATTACTTGGCATGTAACATTCCTACATTTACTAAGACTAAACTATGTAAGTCTTTTTGTAGGGAAGCAATTAATCCAATAACCCATTCAAAATCCAAAAAGGCAGTAAGTCTACAGCCAAGCATGGCTACACCGGGCCAACCTGATCCGACTTCTGTTTCCCGAGAGGAGTTTGAAGGATTAAGGAATCAGATAGCAGAATTGGTTGTCTTTCTAAAAGAATAGAGGAAAAATACTCAGGGCCAGACAATGCCTACTCAACCAGAGTCATTTACACCAGGGGGCAGTCAGGGTATTGGCAAAAAGATGGAAACCCAGATACCTGAACCTCATTCCAATAAAGGAACCAACAAAACCCCTGAAATCACAAAACTTAGGGATGATCGAGAAATTGGGGATATAAGAAAGAAAGTCCAACAAATGGAGGAAACCATCATATCAATCAAAGGGACTGAAAATTATGGAAGTGTCACCTATTCAGATCTCTGTATTTTCCCAGGGGCTCGATATCCTGACAAATTCAAAATCCCAGAGTTTGAAAAGTACAATGGGGCAGGCGATCCCTATATGCACCTAAAAGTGTACATTGGCGAACTGGGGTCTTATGCAGAAGATGAAAGCCTCAGAATGCAACTTTTTCAAAGGAGTCTCACTGGATAGGCTAAAACCTGGTATGCCCGACTTGACAATGCCAAAATCCATAACTGGGAAGAATTGGCCCACGCCTTTCTAAATCAGTACAGTTTTCAGTCACAAATGGCACTGGATCGATACCAAGTGACTAAAGTGAAAAAGCAAAGTACTGCATCTTTCCGAAAATATGCCCAAAGGTGGAGACATCTAGTAGCGCAAGTCATTCCATCAATGACAGAAACTGAGATGGTAATGACGTTTATTGATATCCAAGAAGCTCCTTACTATGAGAGGATGCTAGTAGGCATAGGAAAGCAATTTTCGAAAATGATCAAACACAGCGAAATGGCAGAGATGGGCCTGAAGGCAGGCAAGATTAAAGACTTCACAGCCTTGGAAGTAGTTGCCAAACATATATAGACTGGCAAGTAAGCGAGCGATCCCAAGGGGGTACCCGATAAAGGCGATGAAGATGAATCCCTTGTTGTCCAGGGGCAAGCTAAGAGACCAAATTACAGTCCCCCCATTTAGAAAATGCAAGACAATCTGCCATCTCAACAATAGGTTGCATTCCACCAATGCCAGGATGGAAAAAGAAAATTTGAAAGATCAGAAAATCGGGTGTTCACTCCACTAGGCGTTTCCCTTGAAAATGTATTAGCGATATTAATGGATCATAAGAAAATTACCGAACTGGCTCCAACTTTGGAACCAGGGAGCAAAAGATACAATCCAAGCCAGAGATGTTCTTACCACTCAGGGTCTCTAGGACACGATACACAAGATTGTTGGTCCTTAAAGCATAAGATTCAAAATCTGATCGAAAGTGGCAGTAATGTGGTCCAACAACCTGACCAACAAAATGTCAACACCAACCTTCCGTTGCAGCATGATACGGAAGAAGTAAACATGATCGGGTCAGGAAGCGCTGAAATGTATCCAATTTGTAAGTACATACGAAGGGTGGAGGAATACCCCCAAAGGCACAGAACAAATATCCTAGAGTGGGAAAAGTCGGAGGAGGGTATGCCAGTAATGCAAAAATTAGAGTCGATCAAGAATCAAGTAAATCTGTTGGCTAAGCTGATAGTGCGCCAACATCAGGAAACGAGGCAGTTTTTCACTCAATATTAGAAAGCCAAGAGAAAAAGGAGGTTAACCATAATGTAAGCCCATATCTCTCTACGATGAGCTAGCTAAATGAAGAATATCAAATCAGGCTGAAAGTACAAGAAAAGGGGGATGATAAAATTGCTAGAAGATCTCGTCAGCGGAAAAATCGCTCAGGGGAGTGCGATTTCTCAAAGAAAAAAGATCAAACAACCTCTACAAGAGCCTGAAAATTCACCTCTATGAGTAAATCAAATGAAGAAATGCTACATTTTCTGATAAGAGAAGGAAGGATTACTGAGTTGCTGCCTCCTATAAATCCCAAGATAAAGAGTTATGATTCCACCAAGATATGTCTCTACCATTCTAACTCACTTGGACATACGACTAAAGAATACTGGTCTTTGCGACATAAAATCCAGAATCTCATTGAAAATGGAGAGCTGGAGATAGAATTTCCCATGACCAAAAAAGGCAAAAAGGAAATAAAATGCTTAAGATGTCCATTCGAGACAGGCAGTTCAAATGAGGTGAAGGCTATGAGCGACAATTCTGCCAGAACACAAGGTGGACTGATCCTATTGCAAGGAATGACAGAGGAGACAAAGGCATCCCCAAATGAGATTCCTCCGCCAACATCAAAAATCCTGTGGTCCAAAGATATCAACCACATTCCTGATTTCATCACCTTGGATGATGAGGAGGAAATACTAATCCTTCCCAAAGAAGAAAAAGCTAAAAAGGAAAGTTCCTTGAGAGAAATGCAACAACAGTTCGAGGGAGATTTCATGGTCGAAGCATCTCCAACCCATAAAAAAGGCAAAGGAACAGATGAAGAAAAAGGTGGTAAGATTGTCGGGGAAGCCAACACATTAAAGAATCCAGAGTGCATCCCTTTTTGAGATGGGTCCAATTCAAGCGTCCCTGAGGAATGAATTGAATCAGGAAGCGATCAAGTTATGGCCATAAGTGAAGATATTCAGAACCAAGAGGTAACCTCTATCGCGAGCCCTGAAGGCAACATAACTACTAACAACTAGACTATCATGCCTCAGCTAGCCAAAAAGATGTAGATCCAGAGAATACAGTTGTGAGTTCCTGGTGATGTTGGGACGATATCACTTTCTTCGCAGTGTGCCTTTTATTTTCTATGCATGTAAAGAAAAAAAGAAAAACAAAAACAAAAACAAAAACAAAAACAAAAACAAAAAGAAAGAAAAAAATAAAAATAAAAGAAAAAATAAAAAACAAAAAGAAAAACAAAAGCAAAAACATCTCTACACCCTTCTCACCACTTACCACTTTGAACCTTTTCAAACCAAGGTTGGAACTACGCATACCTGATCACCCCTCACCAATGAGAGCACGTAGGCAGCCATATACGGTGCGGTTTAACCACTACAAAAATCTAAAAACCCCTTCAACCAATCTCAAACTCCAATAAATATATTCGACCTTTCAAGCCAAAACCTGAACTACAAAAGAACTAATCTCCCGCACAACAAGAGTACATAGGCAGCCATCAGTGGTGCGGTCGGACCCTCAAAAGAAATATCCAAACCCAAACATCAATCCCAAGACACCAAAGAATAACCCTCCAAGTCAGCAACCCATGTTGAGAAGAACAACAACACTTCAATGTCATTCCATCAAATCTGGCACAAATCCCAAAAAAGAAGAAATAGCGATACACTAAGACAACCAGTAGCGAGGACCTTCAAAGAGCCGACATCCTTAATCACAAGGCTTCATCAAATCAGAAGGAAACCATCAACGCCGATTACGAGAACAAGTCAGGAACAATGATTGAGGGCATCAAAGCCCAAATCCACTAGATGTTCACCATCTGGTACAGAAGTAAAAGCCTCTTGCGATCTCGGTATCTTATCAACTTATCTGTCAAAGCAACTATCCTAGACAACAAGTAAAGCTGTGGCAATTTCAAAATTAGCGACAACCCGATATTGGAACCCGTATAACAAGACTGGGCCAATCTCAAGAATAGCAAAAACTCAACACTGGGGCATTTATCAACCATCCTAAAGAGGAAAATGTGCTAGTCAGCACCATCAGCATGGTACATCATCATCAAAGCTTCCCTCACATCATCTCACTGGCGATTTAGATATTACTCACTTGAGACTTCATCAACAAAGAGAGTTTCTCATATGAATCCTCAGCATCAACATGAGAAAGGACTGAGGCATTGTCCAATTCCCAAAAATGGAAGGAACAATTAAGGCGGGATCAAGCCTCTCATCAAAAGAAAGGGGAGAACTCCTAGAAGAAATCATGGCGACTTTAGCTTAACCCTACAAAAGAAGGGGAAAATTCTCAAGAAAGTTCTTAACGCAAAAGTAGAAGCCCAATGATAAATGGTCTAGCGAATAAAATCCTCAGAATCAAATGTGTCAACCATCGTCGAGTCTTCACAAGTCGAGGCCTTTACACCGAAGTTCGAATCTAGGCAGCGAAAGAACGAGCTGCACCCTCTAGGGATGTCAGTGGCATTCAGGTCATTAGTTGATCCGGGTTGTGAATCAAATGCTCAAGGAAATGGGGCACAAGCACCCAACAGCGAAAGGAAACCCCAAATCACCTCAAAAAGGGTGGGCGTAACATCAGGTGGAGTCTGGCGAAGCAAAATGTTGAATATTACTTCAGCGAAGGTATCAGATGATCCGGTATTCTAAAATCATTGGCATCAATTCAGCGTAACATCAAGAAAGTTCAGTGATGAAAGTTTCGTATACTACTGTTCGAGTGGGAACCAAAACAGTTTGGCGATCAGCAAGGTAGGCACCGTTACAAACTACTAGCGTATATATCGAGGAGGTTCGGTGGTTTCATAACGTCATCCCCAATAGAGATGTAGAAAACACATCAACTTATCTTCATCAAACAAGCATCGGCAACACCGACAAAAAGCCAAACCGTTGGAGTCAACACCAACATAGGCATCAGCAATGATCGGTAAAGGTAAAGCGATTTGTGAAAATATTTTAACATTCATCATAACATTCATTACATTACGATTTACGATATGCAAAATGCGATGTGCTAGTTGCGAAGTGCAATTGGCCAAATGCGAAAAGCGAAGTGCAAAATGCTATGTGCGATTTACGAACTGCTCTTTGCAAAAATATTTTAACATTCATCATAAACATTCATTACATTACGATTTGCATTATTAGAAATACCTTGTCATATTTCGAGTGTCTAGTAATCTTTATCATGTCCATTCCATTGCATTGCATGAACATGATAAAGAGGGGCATCTGTAGACACTCAAAATTTTATTTTCCTATTACTAACTATGCAGGAGGACAAAAACGTCTTTTTCACACTCTAGAAATAACCCTAGAGGACCACAACATCAATTTTAACCCCGAAGATAGCCTTAGGAGATCCAGTTTTCAACCCCGGAGATAACCCTTGGAAATTAGTTTCTAACCCCAGGAAAGTCAATTCCCCAGGATCAAGTTCAAAGCCTGGAGATAACCAAGGAGGTCAAGCCAACCTCAGAGATAACCCTAAGGACAGTTAGAGTCAACAGCAGGCCAACTTCAGAGATAACCTGAAAAAAAAGACCGCTACAACTGCGCGAGAATCAGAGATAACCCTGGGAAGGGGAAAATGGTCATTTTGCCAACTCAACTTCAACTCACATCAAATACATTCATTTTAACTCAAATTACTTCAATAAAAGTCCCACAAGAACCATATCCTAACTTACGAGCGCAAACTATGCCAAACGGCTCAACGGACTGCTTGACGAAAACCCAAAAATGCCATTTCAATCATGGACCCATCTTTCCAGAATCAAAAAAAGGGCAAATCCTATGTCATTACGTAGCTCTCGGAAAGAGCTTTCCGGAAGGCATGGTCCCATCTTCCTGACTTTGTACAACTTCTAATACCATGTCATGGCATAGCTCTCAACAACAGCAGTATAAAATAGGTCTTATACACCTCAATCGGATGCCCAAATTGAAATTCAGAAAGTTTAAGCGGACATTATAGTTTACGCGTGCACGTACTTCGAGACAGTGGGACCCGTAAAGGTCGGGGCACCTAGGGCAGCCGCAGGTACATCTGTAGCTAGCCGCATGTACACCTAAGGCACCCCCCTCTATAAATAGAGGGCTTGGGGTGGCCATTTTATAAGAAAAAAAAGGCAAGAAAGCCCTATCCAATTTGCTCTGTACACACCCTAAACTGAGTGCTTTCTTATTTTAAACACTTGTGAGCTCACATATAGCTACTATTGTACCGACGGGAGCCGAGTGTTCATCCACTTAAAGTTATAGAAGTCTTCTTTGGGAGTCCACTGTAAGCCTTCTTACACACTTTAAAGCATTTCTCTTCATCTTTGTACACACCATTCTTCACGTTGAGAGTCGTGTTGCGTGTGTATGCCCGAACTTCGGTCCGTGGTTGCATTTCAGTTTGTATATTCATATATTTATATATGGACTAACATTATCGAGTTATGCCTCGATTGAGCCTAGACTTATGTCTGGAGCGTTTATTTGCTTTCGTATATATATATACATATTAAAGCGGTAAACGCTCCAAATGTAAAATACAGGCTCATCGAACAATGTCCGATAATAGTTGATATATATATATATATATATATATATATATATATATTTACTTTTCGTCCCGCCTGGAGTTTATTTCGTGGCGGTTGATAGCTTTTACAGCTTTATTTATATTTTTGATCCCCCATAGAGGTGCTTCGTGGTGGCTGATCATGTCAGTATATATATATATTTACAGCTTTTATATATATACATGCTTACTGCTTTCATATAAATTACGGTATCATGTGAGCCTAGGAATCATGTGATCACAGATCCAGTCTACTGAATCTAGATTCGGTTCCTGTGATGGACATTTTCAGCTGTAAGCAGCTTGTAAATTTATTCACGTTATTTGGATTTCCTCAGATGGTTTTCTTGCCCATGAGGAGTTCGGCACTGCTTTGTATATTCTTTTCTAGAAGATGTTTTTTATCTCAAAAATTAAAAGCAATTAAGTCGAACACTTAATAAAATGGAAGTGTAAAATGTCTTAATTACTATTGAGCATGAGGGTTTGAAAAAATCTCTTTTTATAAAACATCACTGCCATATCTTGCTTAAAACTGAATTTTTACACAAATTCAAACTGTGTGTATATAGGTACGAACATAGCCTCGCACTACTTCCAAATAACAACACATTAACCCACACACACCCACACATTCATATAACAGTTTCTTGAAAAGTGGTGGCCATCGTGGTAACACGAATGTCGATGGGTGCCTAACACCTTCCCTCCGCATAAGCAATTCCTCGAACCTTAATAAATCTCGGTTTCACATACACATTTAGTAGTGTCACATCACAAGGTCAATATGCAAACCTTTTCTCGGTTGTGTTGGTATAACAATATAAAAAACCAACCGGCGACTCTTATAGTCAAATCGTCGACATATAAATGTCGGACCTTTTCACAACTTATTTTTTCAAACAAATCTCACCTAACATGAGAACACAAAAAAAATAAGAACAGAAAGGGACAAAAAAAAATCCCGACGTCGACACTATTTTTCCATAATTTATTTAATTTATTTATTAAATAAATTCATTACCATTAATAATAAATTATTAATGAAATTCATCACAAAATATTAAAAGTCATCAAAAATAACTTAAAATATTTTCTTATACCATAATATAGTTTTAAATGATTTTTAAAGTATTAAAATCATTTTTAAATAATTTATTTAATATTTTAATTAAATAAATTAAATATCATTAATATTCTAAAAATATTAAATATTAAATAAATATATTCAAAATAATTAAAAACCTATTTTTAGGCTTTAAAATAATTTTTAGGAATTTAAAATTAATTTTTAATAATTAAAAATAATTTTTCTTTATTTATTAAACAAAATAATTGATTTTCTAATTAAACTGTCGCTAAAGGTGCTATAGGCGGCAAAATCGTCGCTGAATGTGTTCTTCAGCCAAACCTAGAAATTTATAGTCAGTATACAGGGTACCTACTTTGACCAAGTCTAAATCTTTGATGTTTATGCTTTTGGGCAGTTTGATGTGTTAAACATGTAAAATCGATGTAATACTACAATAACAAACCAATTTCAGTTCCATATAACAACACATCAATGAGATATTAGCCATTAAAAACCTTGTCAGAGACTATTCTTCATTTCTAGGTTTTCCAGAAATGAAGAACAGTTCATGGTGCCTACTCTGAGCCCTTAAATCCTTAATGTTCAAGCTTGATTAATGTGTTATAAAGGTTCATACATGTAGTGGAGATGTCAGGGTCAATTTCTATATTACCAGATCATCCTAACAACATCATAACAGTAAGATTTAGGCTGATCAAAGTCTAACAAAAAAACGGTTCTTGAACAATCTGGGTTTTCCAGATTGTTCATCTGGCTGATGGTCAACTATAGTTTGACCGGCTACAACTTCGATTCTGTTATGGATCTAAGTGTTCTAATGGCTTTACTGTGTAGCCTACATGTTAGTCTACCAATATATTGCACAAACATGATCAAATAACCTAACAGTAGCAATCTGTTGTCAGGAGGTTACTAGAAATATGGGCTGCCCAGAATTCAATTTCCGTGATCGGTCAACCCACTTTGACCACTCATATCTTGCAATATACACATGATCTGGGCTTGATTCAAGTTTCATATCCAAGCCCTTGCAACATAGAACATATCTATAACATAAAACACAACTCAAACCTAAAACAGAAAGATCTAGAGGCTCTGACATTTGCTTGTCAGAGCACAAAACTAGGGTTCATAATCAGTTTCTAAAAACCCAATTTCGTGCATGTACATGATATGGATCCATAATCCAACAACCCAGATCACTATGTGACACCATCTAACACATATATAACCATTAAACAACAACATTAACTAAAATCTTAAAGATCTAGAAAGTTTAGGGTTTAGACCTCATTCATGCTTTGATCATGATTCTGATCCTTGATGTTTGTTCTTGGCTTGCTAGAGATCATGCTAGGGACTGAATTACTTAGAAATTTCGTGGGTCTAGAGAGAGAAAGTGTTGGTTGAATATTGGTGAACAAATGAGGCTTTAATCTTGATTTTCTCTCTCCTTAATATATATATTGAATGCAAATGAAATGGGATGATGTATATAACTGATGGCTGTGGTTTTTAGTCACATGGAGTAGATAGAGTTGGTCACCAACTAACTTTAGGGAAAAATCCACAAGTTATCTCCAATAATGCAACAAATGGCAATTAGATCATTTTGCTATCCATTTTAATGGCACATTTGTCTTTTGATCCAACCCTTAGGGTTTGAACCTAAGGTTCTTAAAAATTAATTTTCTAGGATTTCCAATTTAGGTTTTTAAAATAGAAAATTAATATTTCTAAATTATATTTAGGATTCTCTAATTATACTAAGATTTCCTAATCACAATTCAAGCTTTCTAATTAGGATTAATATTTCCTAATTAAAATTGCTAATTTAGCAATTAGGTCCATAATTGTACATTAGGGGTTCTAACGGAATAATTAGGGTTTCAAAATTAAAAATTAGGGTTTTCTAACCAATTCGTTAGGCTTCACCCTAATTAATCTTATAATAAATACACTTAAGTCTTTGAGATCCCAAGTTATATTTTTCGTGATTCGAATTAGGGTTTCAGATTCTCGAAACTGAAATTAGGATTTTCAGAGCCGGTAATAGGGTTTCTAATTAACCGTTAGGGTTTTCTAATCTGAACATTGACGTTCCTAATAAAATATTTGGGTTTGTCAATAATATACTTTATCTGGTCAACCCTTGACCCTAACCACAATTCTATACACATATAATAACATATACACAGAACACATACACTTGTACACTTAATACTGCAAGCCTTCACCAAATATTTATAAAATCACAAAATTCCTTCCTAGAAAAGTCAAATCCATTCACTTATTTTCTGTCTAGGTTTATTATTTAACCTTAATTCAATATTTTAAGATATTAATAAATATTTAAATTCTCGGGTTGTCACAGTTATGATATTATAAATATATTATTTGATTTACTAGGTAAAATGACCCTAATATGAAAATACTTTTCTTCTAAAATTATACTAACTCCGTCCTCAAAAGTATGACTAAAGATACAAAGATGATCTTATGATTGTTTACTTGTAAAATATATGTGAAACCCCAGATTTTTATGAATAAAGATTTAATTTTTTCGAAATATTTTTTTAAATATTATGGTGTGAATTTGAGATAATGTTATAGTTGTGGGTAGTATTTATAAATTTTGCAAAGTATGCAAGTTGTTGTATTATATTCGATTGGTCGGGGAATATTATTTTTGTCGAGAAATATTTGTACGACGACACAATTATTGGTGGACCCCACAACATAATTATTGTCGGATTGAGAAAACGACAAAAATATTTTATTAAAAATAACGGCGGAATTTTTATCGTTGATACTGTTGAACTACTCGGTAGTAAAAGTACAGTAATACGTGTGGTTGCATAGTAGCATACGGTATTGATTATTGAGGCTTACGTGATTAGTCACTCAGTTTGATTCAATTATTGTCAATTAATAATATGAATTATTTAGCGATAATAAAGTTTTGTTTTATTCGTATTATTAACGTAATAAAACAGAAACATCTTTTTATATAAAACAGAATACTTTATTAAAGTTATTCTATAAATAGAATATATTATATTTTATTTAAAAGATTTTTCTTTAAATATGGACTGTCAGATTAAAATAAATGAATCTGGACCGTTCATGGATTAGTTACTATGCATTCCATTTTCCTATAAATAGAAGCTCATTCCTTCATTATTTTCTTACGACTTTACTGAAACTCTAGAGAGAGAAGTTATAAAGAGAAAGAAGAAAAGTATTCTGCTAATGCACTACTCCTATATCCAGTACTCTTCTTCTCAAGGTAAGGGATACTATTTGTTGTACCCGTAAGGGGTATTATTTCTTTTGTATTCATGAAGAGAACTTCTGTTATTCCATTATTTATTATTCCATTGGAATAACCTGTATACGCGGTCTACCCTATACTTGGTGATATTATTCTATTATTCTGTTGGAACATCCTGTCTGTGTGTTTTACACCGGACCTGGTTCCGTCTTTATTATTATTCTGTTGGAATATCTTGTCTGTGCGTTTTACGCCGGACCTGGTTCCATTATTTATTATTTTGTTAGAATAACCTGTCTGTGCGGTCTATCGCATGTATGGTGATTTCTTTTGTTATTCCATTCTTTATTATACTCAGTTGGTTAAAACTTTGACTTCTATACTCCATGAAATTAGTGGAATATCCTTGATATTTACGCTTCATCCAGTATCTTTTCATGTAAATATTCTTCTAAGAATTCTTGAATTTTACTCCACAAAGCAGTATCATATTGACAATTTGGACGTTGTTAATTCCTGGATAAATTAATTCTTAAACTTGTTTTATTGAATTCTTATATCATTGTCATCATCCTCATGTTTATATTTTGTTGAAAGTCATCTATGGCCTGTAGTGCATAGATGGACTTGGTATGATTATGACCAGGGATTAATCGGTATAATCATGACCGTAATATTACAAATAATGTGGAAAAATTCCTCATTGGCCCGTAGTGCATTGATGGAATGTTTTTGGTATGGTTATGGCTATGGATTCTCTTTGGCCGTAGTGCAGAGATGAGTTATTTTATGGCATGATCAGGACCGTTGATGAAAACATGATTATCTTTAGCCGTAGTGCATGGATAATTCATGGTCGTGATACTAAAGAATATCCTTGGCCGTAGTGCAGGGGTGATTCGATGATGTGGATTATTTATTAAGCTGAGTCCCAGCGATAAAAGTCATGAAAAACCTTTTAAATCATAAAAGATAGTAGAATTTATTCTCTACTTGACTCTTTTAATGGATTGCTAGATCCGCTGCAGTTAAACTTGATGTCTATTGTATTTTATCAGTTTAACATTGTTGAAGACTAATGATAATTTATTCTGCATTATCTTAGTCATAATATTTCTTACTGGGCTAGTTGAGCTCACCCTTTCTTTCACGGTTCTCTTCAGGAAATGAGAATATAGCTGGGATGAGTCGGGAAACGGAGTGATGGACCAGATGATAGCATTAGTAGTCCTCACTATTCTATGTAATAGTGTGATAATAATTGTAATGAGGACTCCTTTTGAGTATGGATACTCTCTAGAAGATAATATTTGTATTCAAACTCACAGTTTGTGTTTTGTCGTATTGTACACGACAGTTGTATTAGTAAGTTGTATTTGTATTCTGTACTATGTATCTGACGACCCAAGATGGGTGATGTATACCTAATTTTGGGGCGTCACAATTGGTATCAAAGCTTAGGGATATGATCCCTGGCTAAGATGTGAGAATAGAACTAGAAGGGGAGAGACGGGGAATTCCTTCGCTAGTATGACCTACCTAAGTTTACTTGTTATTTAATTGGTCGGTCAGAGTATAGAGATAATATGAGATATATTAATTAACCCTTATTTTGTAACAGTATTTGAAAATGGCATCTGAAAATGTTGAGATAAGTAATGGAGCACAGGAGACCGTTGAGTCTCTACAGATCAATAATCAGGACAATGTGCAACAGGATGGAGATAATCCTCCTATAAACAAAAACACTGATCAATTGATGAATGACGGTACGTTTAGGAGTTTTTTAGAATTCATGCAACATCAGGCGAAGGCGACTCCTATTCATAATGCAGGTAAAAATAATGGCAACCCACGGTTGGTCACCGCTAAGCAGTTCAAGGAGCTGGGACCACCGGAGTTTTTGGGAAAGCCAGAACCACTTAAGGCGGAGATGTGGTTAAAGTAGATCACCAAGATATTTGATGTCTTGGGATGCTCAGAGGAGCAAAAGGTTCCCTTTGCCACCTTTATATTGCGTGAAGAGGCAGATTACTGGTGGGAATCTATTAAACGTACCCAACCTGACGCACTCAAGATGTCTTGGGAGAAATTTCAGGAGTTGTTCAACGACAAGTACTTTCCCGAAAGCATTCGTCACATGAAGGAGGTGGAGTTTATCAAGTTAGAGCAAAACAACATGACCGTGTCGCAGTACGAAGCCAAGTTTGCCGAGTTGTCCCGATTTGCATCCCACTTGGTTGATAATGAAGAAAGAATGACGCGGATATTTTTAAGAGGTTTGAAGCCAAAGATATGTCAATATCTTATTTCTCATAAACTGTGTTTGTATTCAGATATTGTAAATAGGGCTCAGTTAGTAGAGAGCGATAACGAGTCAATGCAACCAAAAGAGAGCAGCCGGTAAAATGATAATACCGGTGATAACAGTCATCAAAGCGGTGACAATAAGCATGGAGGGAATCAACATGCCAGAAATGGTAACCACTTCGGTGGTAATCATGGCCAAAATAATAAGAATGGACATTTCAAGAAGAGAAGGTTCAACAATAACGTGAAGACGTCAGTACCAGCACCCGTTTCAAAGGAAGAAGAACGACCACCGGTCGTATGTTTCAAATGTGGATAGGAGGGACACATCCGCCCAAACTGTACGCAGCAATCCAAAGCGTGTTTTAATTACGAAAGAGAAGGTCACCTAGCTCGATTTTATCGTATAGTAAAGTCAAGTCCAGCTGTGATAGTGATGCCAAATGATGTCCCAGACAAGCCAAAGCCCGTAGTTTAAGAGAGAGCGTTTTTTTTCGTGACGAGGAACCTGAATAAAATTATCACGGGTATGTTAGTCATAAACTCTTGCGAAGTCTATACCGTGTTAGATACCGGTTCTACTCACTCTTTTATTTCACCTAGTTGTGTTCAATGTTTGAACTTAACTCCGGAGAAGTTAGACTTTGATATATTTGTTTAAACTCAGTTGGGAGAAACCTTCGTTACCTCCACTATTTATAAATCTTGTTCAAATCAACACTTTCACGTTACCTGTTGATCTTATCTCTTTGAAAATACTTGCATTGATGTGATTTTTAAAAACGATTGGATAACTGCTCATCATGCTTTTCGTAAAGTTGTTAGCTTTCATATTCTTAACCAACCTGTTATGTGAATTCAAGCAACCAAACCACTAAAGTCAATCATTGTCATATCAAGCCATAAGTAAAGATCCCCGTTCCTTTCGTTGTTGACTTCCTTATGTGGAATGCACCGAAGCCAGACTTTCCATATGAGACGTTGTGAATGACGATGGCAAGTTGATAGGTATCAATGTGACGTGTTATCCAAGTCTTGGATGAGGGTCACAGTTTTGAATGATATTTCTATTGTTAATAAATTTCCTGACATATTCTTGAAGACTTCTTAGCCTACCCCAGAGCATGAAATCGAATTTTGTATTGAACCCAGTACAAAATCCATTTCTTAAACCCTCAAATATTTTTTTCAACTAAAACGAACGTATTATGCGCCAAAGACGTTGACTCGAGCTGTTGAAGATTACGATCGTACCATTCAATATCATCGTAGAAGTGCGAACGTGGTGGCTGACGCGTTGAGTAGAAGATCGTATGCGAGTGAGATGTTGTTAACACAAAGACCAATTTCATATAACCTACAAATGATGAAGATAGAGTTAAAGACTCTAGGGACTCACGTGAAGATAACGAATATACGATTAGAATCGACTTTAATCGATAAAGTTAAAGCCGTGTAAGCTACGGACCCGGAGCTGATGAATACTAAGAAGAAGGCTCAAGAGAGCGTTATTCTAGAAGCAAGAATCGATGAAGAGAGAAAATCTCAACCCTCGATTTAATTGACCCATTTAAAATCCTCGATCGAGTAGGAACTGTGGCTTATAGACTCGTTTTACCGCCAAGTATGTCGCGTGTTCATAACATTTTTAACGTATTGATGTTACGTAAATATGTGGACGACCCGAACTACATTATTGATTTAGAACCGGACGAGATAGCGGATAATTTAACGTATGAAGATGTACCTGTTAAAATCCTAGAATGTATTCAACACTCAAAGGTTATACCTCAAGAGTTAGAATCTGACGAAGTGTCCTCATCTGTTCGGCATACCAGGTACGTACGTAAATTTCGAGGGCAAAATTTCGTAAGGAGGGGAGATTGTGAAACCCCAGATTTTTATAAATAAAGATTTAATTTTTTTGAAATATTTTTTTAAATATTATGGTGTGAATTTGAGATAATGTTATAGTTGTGGGTAGTATTTATAAATTTTGCAAAGTATGCAAGTTGTTGTATTATATTCGATTGGTCGGGGAATATTATTTTTGTCGGGGAATATTTGTACGACGACACAATTATTGGTGGACCCCACAACAGAATTATTATCGGATTGAGAAAACGACAAAAATATTTTATTAAAAATAACGACGGAATTTTTACCGTTGATACTGTTGAACTACTCGGTAGTAAAAGTACAGTAATACGTGTGGTTGCATAGTAGCATACGGTATTGATTATTGAGACTTACATGATTAGTCACTCAGTTTGATTCAATTATTGTCAATTAATAATATGAATTATTTAGCGATAATGAAGTTTTGTTTTATTCGTATTATTAACCTAATAAAACAGAAACATCTTTTTATATAAAACAGAATACTTTATTAAAGTTATTCTATAAATAGAATATATTATATTTTATTTAAAAGATTTTTCTTTAAATATGGACCATCAGATTAAAATAAATGAATCTGGATCGTTCATGGATTATTTACTATGCATTCTATTTTCTTATAAATAGAAGCTCATTCCTTCATTATTTTCTTACGAATTTACTGAAAATCTAGAGAGAGAAGTTATAAAGAGAAAGAAGAAAAGTATTCTGCTAATGCACTACTCTTATATCCAGTACTCTTCTTCTCAAGGTAAGGGATATTATTTGTTGTACCCGTAAGGGGTATTATTTCTTTTGTATTCGTAAAGAGAACTTCAGTTATTCCATTATTTATTATTCTGTTGGAATAACCTGTATATGCGGTCTACCCTATACTTGGTGACATTCTTCTATTATTCTGTTGGAACATCCTGTCTGTATGTTTTACACCAGACCTTATTTCGTTTTTATTATTATTCTGTTGGAACATCCTGTCTGTGTGTTTTGCGCCGGACCTGGTTCCGTCTTTATTATTATTCTGTTGGAATATCCTGTCTGTGCGTTTTACGCCGGACCTGGTTCCATTATTTATTATTTTGTTGGAATAACCTGTCTATGCGGTCTATCGCATTTATGGTGATTTCTTTTGTTATTCCATTCTTTATTATACTCAGTTGGTTAAAACTTTGACTTCTATACTCCATGAAATTAGTGGAATATCCTTGATATTTGCGCTTCATCCAGTATCTTTTCATGTAAATATTCTTCTAAGAATTCTTGAATTTTACTCCACAAAGCAGTATCATATTGACAATTTGGACGTTGTTAATTCCTGGATAAATTAATTCTTGAACTTATTTTATTGAATTCTTATATCATTGTCATCATCCTCATGTTTATATTTTGTTGAAAGTCATCTATGGCCTGTAGTGCATAGATGGACTTGGTATGATTATGACCAGGGATTAATCGGTGTAATCATAACCGTAATATTACAAATAATGTGGAAAAAGTCCTCATTGCCCGTAGTGCATTGATGGACAGCCTTTGGTATGGTTATGGCTATGGATTCTCTTTGGCCGTAGTGCAGAGATGAATTGTTTTATGGCATGATCAGGACCGTTGATGAAAACATGATTATCTTTAGCCGTAGTGCATGGATAATTCATGGTCGTGATACTAAAGAATATCCTTGGCCGTAGTGCAGGGGTGATTCGATGATGTGGATTATTTATTAAGCTGAGTCCCAGCGATAAAAGTCATGAAAAACCTTTTAAATCATAAAAGATAGTAGATTTTATTCTCTACTTGACTCTTTTAATGGATTGCTTGATCCGCTGCAGTTAAACTTGATGTCTATTGTATTTTATCAGTTTAACATTGTTGAAGACTAATGATAAAAGAAATCAATTAATATTGGGTAAGATGATCTTATTTTGATTATTTTCTTATAAAACTATATTACGAATTCTATTTTCTTATAAAATTCTTATAAAACTATGATAATAATTCAAATTTCTGAAAATTTAATATTAGTTAAGATGATCTTATTTTGATTATTTTTTTTATTAAATTATAACATTATTAATTCTTGTTTTCATATAAAACTACAATACTATTTTCAATTTTGGATTTGAATTGATAAATAATAAAAGTTGACCTAGTGTAGGAGAAGTTAAAGGTCGAACCAAACCAAACAAAATATTTTAATAATAATAACAATTATATTACTTGAATAATAATTAAATCTTACATACACTCGAATCATTAATTATAATTATATTTTAATAATAGTACCAAATTTAAGTTTGGTAGATGAGTAAATTTTAATTTAGGGATTTTTATATTGGATAGAGTAATTAATTTTTATTTTTAATTTAATAATTGAATCATATAGTCGATTAGAATATTATATTTTTATTTTTAGAATAATAACAATTATATTACCTGAATAATGATAAAGTCCTACTTACACTCGAAGCATTAATTATACTTATATTTTAATATTAGTACCAAATTTGAGTTAGGTAGATGAATTTTATGATAATTTTCGTTTCTTATCAAATGATGTTATCTAAGTGGTAATATAATTTTACTTAAACTTGTATCATTATTATTATTATGTATATATTTAAATAAAAGAAACCAATTAGTATTTGTTAATCGTATTTTGATTATTTTCTTATAAAACTATATAATGAATTCATGTTTTTTTACAAAACTACGATACTAATTTCTATTTTTGAACAAAAGTAACTAACTAATATTAGGTAGATGATCTGTTTTGATTCTATTAGGGACTTTGCTGATTGGTTCCTAGCCATCCATGGTTAAGGTGTTAAGCAAAGAGAACTTGCGCAGGTTGTCTATTGGCATGGCAGATTTGGGATCACTGCAATTGTGTTGTACATGGCAAACTTGAGGGGAATATTAATGTGTTGACTGGGAGGTGTCTCAATTTCTTTCATCAATTTTCTGAAACTATGATATTTATTAGGTACTTTCTTGTTCAATCTGAATTAAGGCAAGTTACTAAATGGTGTAAACTTATCAGCCATGTTGTTAAAATAAATTATTATTCCTATTTATTCGAAATATTTTCACAACTATTGTTCAGTTATTGAAAGTTTGATGTATAAAAGATGTTTGATTATTTATGTTGATGTTGTTATTCATTATGAATACTTATTGAACAATCGAATGCTCACCCTTGCTTGAAATAAATTATTTTCAGCAAAGCCAACACACCCCAGAGATTCTGGTAAGAACAAAGAAAAGAAGATAATGAACGAGTAGAAGATGGTTACTATTTTTAATAATTAGAAGGATTGTATTAATATTATATACAATTTCATGCAATAAAGATTTAAGGTTTGAGAACCTGGGAGTTATAAGATTATTTTTATAATAGCTAATAATTACATTCATGATGGTTGAGTTATACATGTGAATGTATGTGAATGGTTGTACCGTGTTACACCGGATACGGGTTTGAGGATATCTGAATTTGGGAGTGTCACAAAAATAATGCAACGTAAACCAATTTCTGGAATCGTTATATGGCTAATTGGTATGTTATCATTAATTAAAATGTGTAGGACATTTGAAGAACGTTTTAGCGTATAAATTAAAGAACACTTAAGGCAAGTTTCTAATTTTCACAAATCTATTTTATTGTTCATGTTTTTAAACTTTATTCAAATACCGTATTAAAGTTCTAATTTACACAATGTTTATATATTTTGTGAAATCTAACTTATGCAAATCTTTTAATATTTGTACAAGCTATTCAGTTATGCTATATTGCATATTGTTAAAGCTTTAAAGTTCTATATTTCGTGAAATGTTTAAGAAGTATGTCAATGTCTTTTTCTTTGGTTAGACAAATGTTAAAATGTTAATTGAATTTTATAAATTCATTAATGATATCAAAACTAAATTTAATTGGTGCGAACTCCGATGCAAGTATGAGATGAACACCTTTATTATTAGGGGCATTTTTAGTTGGAAATTCTGCCCGACACACGAGGTGTCAAAAAAACGCATATACTCGTTTAAAATGTAGAGTTGTGCACAACATGAGTACAATAGATTGATCCCCTAACGTACTCAAGGAAAGACGGTTTACAGTTAAATTAATGTTTAACCCTTATATATGAAAAGAAAACTTCTTGGTCGAAATGTCCTCTCAACATGAATGTTAGAAATGTGTACAATAAAGGAAAATTATTATTCCTATTTATTCGATCAGTTTCATAATTATTGTTCAATTGTTGAAGATTTCAGAGAAAGATAACATGATTCTTGATTTTCATGTTTCTATTAATGTTTTATAACAAGCATTGTTTCTCACACTTGCTTAAATTTAAATATTTTTAGTTAAAATTGAGCATGCTGAAGGTGTCAGGAAGAAAGATAAAGAAAAATGAAAAGTTTCGAAGTAGAGAATTATATGTAATAGTTTTATATACTATGAATGATGTAATGCTAAGAGTTATGTAATATTTATTATTATGATGTTTTAAAGATATAAAGGCCTTAGAACTTAGGATAGATGGTGACATTTTATAATGTAGTAATTACAATAATGTCTTTAAACTTATATAGATAGATGTGTGTGGATGTTGTAGTACCGTGTAGTACCATATCTAGGGTTTAAAAGTACACGAATTTGGGGGCGTCACAATTTTGTTTTTATATGTTAATATTTTGGAATTTTTTCATATTTTATTTTTTAATTATTTATTTTTAAAGATAAATTTTTATTTTAAAAAAAATCTTCTAAGTTAATTTTTTGTACATATTTTTTTATGATTAAGATTTTATTATATTTTTTTGAGTTATCTGTGTTCAAAATTTCTTATTGAAATAAAGAAAATTTTGTGCTAATAATTATGCATTAAACATGAACTTTTTTTTACCTTCAATGTAAAAATTTTAAGATTTTTTCATTCAAGTGGCCTACAACCAATGCAATATAATATAATAAAACATTTTTCTTATAACTAAAACTCAATTATATACTATATAAATATTATATTTTATTTTAACAATAAATTGAGGAATTGTGGTGATGGATGTTGGGTAAATTCTAGATACGCTCTACACGCAAGTGTACGTGGTCAACAAGTAATATAATGATGAATAGAGTATCGTTCCCACAGAGACAAGTATGAAATTTAATCTAACAATTACCAATTTTATATTAATTAAGTTTTATTAAACTGATCAAATTAATGATTATAATTAATAAAAACTACTAAACTAAAAATCAAAATAAATCAACACAAATTATTAACCGTAATTTCAATCAAATAATGGAGAATTAAGCCTACAATTTCACTTTAAGTTTTACTCTGATTATCACACCTTTTTCAAGTTTAATTTACTATCTCAAGTTATTAATTAAGAACACTCAAGTAAAATTAGCCATCTCTCGATGCACTAACACCGTATTAACTTAAATCCACAATTTGATAGAATTAAACCAAACACCCAAATTAACTAATTCACTATATCTCTATGTGAATTAAAATCAAATAAGGTTTAAATTCCAAATTTTTTACTCAATTACATGCGATGTAAGGTATATCTCTAACCTAAACCTTCATCAAGAAATCAATCAAAACGCAGAATTCAAGAATACATGCTATTGTGATTAGGTGTAGATTCATACATCATCTCTCGAGTCCATATAAATCCACATAAAATTGGTAATCAAGCAATTCATAAATTAAGTATAAATCCCAATAGATGAACTGAATTGATAGTATTAATAAATTAAAATTAAAGCATGACAATCATCGTTCTACCTTAAAGATCCATTACAAGCCTACAAAGTAATTTAGTTCATCATAGATAAATTAAAAACTGAATAAAGTAAAGAATTCATCATTCCAATTACAAAATTAGAATTAAAAGACTAGGAACAATAATACACCACCCTTGTCCTCACTCCAATATGCAATGTCCGTGATCTTGACCTTCTACTCTACTCCTCCAATGTCTTCTCTGAAAAATTAGGGCTCCAAGTTGCTAATTGATTGATTTTTAATTGAAGTTTGTGGTCTCTTTACTTAAGTCACGTAATAGCTAATAAAAGACGCCCCAAAACAGTCCTAATCCATGCCAAAGTTCATCTTTCCAAGCTTCTACAGAGTTTGCATTGCAATAGGCTAGCTCCTCTCGGCTCCCGTACCCCCGCCCCGGTGGGGGTTTTACACTTGTTGATGCCTGCCCCGGCAGAGGGTCTTGAAGTATTGCTTTCCACATACACCTCCACCCCGGTGGAGGTTTTCTTTGTATTACGGCCCGCCTCGGCAGGGGTCAAGATTTTTGCAGTTGTTGATTTTTGCCTTTTACTACTGTTTTCTTGCCGCAATACCACCATTATGCCACTAATGACACGAAATTCAACCTAAACATAGAACGACACAAAAATAAGTAAAAATGTACAGAAATAGACAGGATCAACATTGTTTAAGTCCAAATAAGAACCAATTCGTAGGTATAAAACCAACTCATCAAACTCCCCCAAACTTAAATCGTGCTAGTCCTCGAGCACAATACAATACGCAATACAATGAAATAAAATGCAGCTAACTATATGCATACAAATTCAGCAGTAAGACAGAACACAATATAGTCACACTGCCTCAGAGAAATCAAGTAAACATGATAGTGTATCATATCGAGGCAAGTCAATACTTCCCAGTCAATCATCAAATCTTAAACTTTTCTAACTGATATAGTGCATGTGTGCTCAACAACTATAATAACTAATATAAAGTCAAATACAACACATAATAGGTCTCTTTGAAGGACTCAAACAGTTTAAACTCAAGAAATCCAAAAATAGTCTAGATCCTACCAAAATCAAATAATTACCAACTCTAAAGGTCAAAATGGGATACTTATGCTTTATTTTTCACTTACGGGGGCTTTTTGCTCTTTTTTCCATTTTTTACTTTTAATTTTCCTCATGGATGTGCAATGTCTAGTCCTCTTAAGCTTTTCAATGCTACCCCGTAGTGAGCTTTCAACCTACGACTCCCAAACTGTAAGGCTTTAGGGCGCTAGGTGTAGAGACATCCCATCGAGCGTACTTACTCACGTAACAAAGGCCACAAAACTGGACTAACCACGGTGTTTATTTATTTTTATTTTTTTTTCCTATTCTCTTTTGTTAGCTTATATATCCGAAATTTTCCCCCAAAGTTAGGGCCTTGTCTAATTTTAGCCATCACTGCCTATTCATGTTTTCCTTTCATTCAAACTAGCATTATCCTTAAGAATGCCATTATGTGTACATTTAAATTCAATCAGTCAGCATTCTAAGGTGCTAACCTGATTATATCAGTTTCAAAAAGATAAAGATTCAATTCATGATAAGAAATCATATCAAAGTCTTAATAATCAATACTATACTTATCTACACAATTCCAATCTCGTCATTGGCCAAAACAGACTGTAACTATCTAACAGCTGGAAATATACAATTGATGAGTGGGTAATATACCCATGAATTGGATATAATTAGGCCTAATTTATTGTGGTTTTTAAGTTTAGTAGGATAGTTTTTATTTATTTCTTTGTATTTTGTAGGATGAGAAAAAGGCAGGGTCAAATCGGGAAAATTAACATCATTAAGGGCAAAATCATAAATTATTGGTTCAGGGTACAGCGCCGGGGCTTTCTAATCAATACTAAACCCAACGCCGCGGCGCTGGGGCACATGGAGGACTGATCGGGGAGGCGTAGGAGAAGTTGATTGGAATTGGGATTCTGATAAAAGAGAAAGTATTTAAGAGAGGGAAGAGGTGGCAAAAGAGAGGAGACCAGAGCTGGAGACTAATTGGAGAACAACAGAGAATGGTGGAATAGAATTCAAGTGGAAGATTGAAGATTGGAAGACTTATTTTAGAGTTTTCTTCTTCTTCACTATTTCAGTTTTGTAATTCTATTAAGATGATCTTTATGGGATTTATAGTTTTATTTTCCATTATGAACTAACTCTTTCATTAACGCTACAAATTGAACCTTTTATGTCTATGAATTGATTATTTAGTTTAATCCAGTTATTTAAGTCAAATTGAATTGTTTATCATATTTTGCGTTTATTGATTAATTATTTGGCCAATAAATACTGTGTTACACTAGATGGATTCGAAAGATGAAATCTAGGGTTAGAACTGAATGTGGTAACATGTGTGCTTAGTTATTTGCATAAGATAAATAATTAGGGCTGTGGATTGAATATGAATATATCTTTTCACTGCATGTAACAATTGGGAATTGGAACTTAATAAATTTAATTTTATTATTTTGCATAGGGATATTTCAGAATTAATTTAATTAAATAAATGTTATTGCACCACTTGGAAAAGGATTTTTAAATAACTAGAATTCCTGTTAACAATTTTGGTAAGTAATAACTACAAAAATTGGATAATTGATTTGTATTTCATAATTGGGAATATTGTAGTCTTAACTTTTTATTATTTAAATCAATTTCTAGAGTAAGACAGTTCTAATTAGTTAACTTTAGTTTTCTTAATTAGAAAATCATAAATTACGGGTATTTAAATAAAATTGAATTGTTAAAGTACTAGTACTTGGAATTTGTTAATTAGGATTCCTTGTGGGTACGACACTTTACTTTACCACTTACTTGTTGATTGTGTATGCTTGCACAAATTGATAATTGTGAAATCAAGTAACATGTTTTTGGCGCCGTTGTCGGGGAATTCTTTGTTAATATTAATTCCATATTAGTTATAATCAATTCAGTCTTAATTTAAACGTTATTTGCTTATTTTTATTCTTGTGCTTAAAGGACTTATTTGTTAGTGTATGCACACTAGATCAAAGGGTAAAGAGTAACTTTTAACTTACGCAGACGATATTGAAAGGAAGTTCCAGAATTTACGATTGACTAATGAGGTTATACCATTAGAAGAAGAACTGGCTGCTGAAGAAGTTCCAGAAGTTATGGCAGAGGAAGAACAAAAATCACTCAAGGATTATGATATGATGACAGTGACAGACATTTAGTCTAGTATTCGGAGGCTGACAATCAATGCAAATAGTTTCGAGATCAAACCGGGAATGATACAGATGTTACAAAATGTAGTTCAGTTTGGGGGTGGTTCGAATGATGATTCAAACGAGCATATCTTAAGTTTCTTGGAGGTATGCGACACCTTTAAATTCAATAATATTTCGGAAGAAGTAATAAGGTTGAGGTTATTTCCATTCACATTGCAGGATAAAGACCGAAGTTGGTAACACACATTGCCACTAGGTTCAATCACAGCCTGGGATGATTTAGCTCAAAAATTCCTAGCTAAGTTCTTCCCACCAGCAAAGACAGGCAAACTACAAAATGATATTCATACTTTTATGTAATTCGACTCATAAACATTATATGAAGCATAAGAAAGATTTAAAGATATGCTCCGAAGATGTCCACATCACTGGATTCCATAGTAGATGCAGGTTGGAATATTTTGTCATAGATTACATGGGTCCACACAAGCTATTATTGATGCAGCAGCAGGGGGAGCTATCATGTCAAAGAGTTTTGATGAAGCTTATCAGTTATTAGAAACGATGGCCAACAACAATTATCAGTGGTCAATAACAAGGTCTAATCCCCCAAAAACCCCAGGAAAGCTCGAACTAGATGCAATGACAGCTTTGACAACACAGGTATCAGCGTTAACTAAGAAGATTGAAACATGGGGCCCACAATCAGTACCTCAAGTACCAATGGTTTGTGAGTTGTGAGCTTGAAGTCATTCTACAGCTCAGTGTGAAATCAGTGTTGAATAGGCTCAGTTCGTGGGGAGTTATAATAGACCATCACAGCCTTATCAAAATTAGAATGAATATAACCCGTGGTGGTGGAATCATCCGAGATTTTTATGGAATAATAATCAAGCTCAAGCTCCTAAACCGCAAAATCCACCTGGATTTTAGAATCAGACTCCATAACAGACAGAGATGAAAACAAACTTACAGGAAGCATTGACAAAATTTATTATAGCTACCGACCAGAGGATGAATGAGCAAGATAAATTGTTAAGTCAGGTATGTGACAACCCGAGAATTTTGAAATATTTTTAAATTTTAATTAATTGATTTAAGGTGCAAAATTAGAACCTAGATAGAAAATTAGTGCATGCGTTTGATATTTTAAAGATGGAATTTTGAGGATTTCAAAATTCTGTGAAAGATTTAAGTGAATTATTCAGAATTAAGGATATACGTGAATATGTTCTGTGTATATGGGTACAGTATGTGGTTAAGGGTCAAAGGTTGACCAGATAAATGATATCTGTAACAAACCCTAAGTATATATTAAGAACGTCAATGTTCGGTTAGAAAACCCTAGCGATTAATAAGAAACCCTAGAAACCGGTTCTGGAAACTCTAATTTCCGCTCCGGGAATCCAAATCCCTAATTCGGGAATTTAAAACCCTAATCTGGGAATTTAAATGATTATTTAAGTGCTATTAATTATAATATTAATTAGGGTAAAGTTTAATTAATTAGCAAACCCTAATTTTACATTTTAAAAACCCTAATTTTTGGGTAAGAGCCCCTAATTTATAATTAGGGAAACCTATGTGTTAATTTAATACTTTTAATATTAATTAGGAAATATTAATCGTCATATTCAAGTTAAGTAATTAGGAAACCCTAATCTAATTACGAAATTTAACTTCTAATTTAGAAAATTATTTTTCTATTACAAACCTTAATTAGTGGTTTATAAATCCTAATGACAATTTTGACCCTAATTGCTTAAATTAGCAATTTAATTAGGAAATACTAATCCTAATTAGCAAGATTTAAGTTATGATTAAGAAATTTTAATATAATTAGAAAATTCTAATTATAGTTTAGAAATATTAATTTTCTAGTTTGAAAACTGAAATTCGGAAATCTTAGAAATTAAATTGCAAGTTAAGGGTTAAACCCTAAACCCTAAAATAGTCCAAACCCTAATCCCTAAACCCTAAGGGTTTGCATCAAATGACCATCTTAGAATTAAAATTGTATGGAAAATGACTAAAATGCCCTTTTCTTAAAACCTAAGCAAAAGATAAGGCCAATCTTGTGAGTCATCCAGTCTAAAGTTTAGCCATGTGCCCTAAATCTTTAAAAGATAAGATCAAGTGCCACCTTGCAAAGTATAGATACATTGTATCACTTAATAAGGATTAAAGAGAGAGAAAATGGCCACTTGAATTTCATTTTCTTCCAAGACCCTCTCTCTCTAGAATTTCGAGAATGAAGAGTGAGAGAGTGAGATAAGATAAGCCATGATCAAGTATTAACTAGCTAAGGATCAGATCACAAAGTCATAAATCATGAATCAAATCTCAAAGTGGTAAGAACCCTAAATTTCGAAATCTCTTGATTTGATGTTAGATGTTAGGATCTATTGTTTAAAGTTGTGTTAGAAGGTGTCACTTGATGATCTGGGTTGCTATATAGTGAATCCATAACATCAAAGTACACGAATTAGCAATTTTTAGAAATCTGGGAAAAAGTTAAAAATGTTATCTGACAGTCATATGCCAGTGGCTTTAAATCTTGATGTCTTTATGTTTTATGTTATTTTAAGCTTTAGACTTGTAGTCTGTTAGGAGATCTTTGATCTTGAAGTGGAATCAACTCCATACCATGTCTAGATCTCAAGTTATCAGTGGTCAAAACTCGTTAACCGTTCACGAAATCTGGTTTCTGGGTAACCCAGAAACCCAAATTTTTCTGACAGTAACTTTGCAGGGCCTTGATCTTGATGTGTGTTGGTGTTTAGTCCATGTTTTTGGTTGATCCTTGTAGCCTGTTGTCTACTCTACATATCACGGGCTTTAGATCAACCAGATCCGTAACGGAATACAAGATATGAGTGGTCAAGCCACTGCTGACCGACTGCTCGGATGAAGATTCTGGAATACCGTGTTAGATACCGGTTCTACTCACTCTTTTATTTCACCTAGTTGTGTTCAATGTTTGAACTTAACTCCGGAGAAGTTAGACTTTGATATATTTGTTTAAACTCAGTTGGGAGAAACCTTCGTTACTTCCACTATTTATAAATCTTGTTCAAATCAACACTTTCACGTTACCTGTTGATCTTATCTCTTTGAAAATCCTTGCATTGATGTGATTTTTAAAAACGATTGGATAACTGCTCATCATGCTTTTCGTAAAGTTGTTAGCTTTCATATTCTTAACCAACCTGTTATGTGAATTCAAGCAACCAAACCACTAAAGTCAATCATTGTCATATCAAGCCATAAGTAAAGATCCCCATTCCTTTCGTTGTTGACTTCCTTATGTGGAATGCACCGAAGCCAGACTTTCCATATGAGACGTTGTGAATGACGATGGCAAGTTGATAGGTATCAATGTGACGTGTTATCCAAGTCTTGGATGAGGGTCACAGTTTTGAATGATATTTCTATTGTTAATAAATTTCCTGACATATTCTTGAAGACTTCTTAGCCTACCCCAAAGCATTAAATCGAATTTTGTATTGAACCCAGTACAAAATCCATTTCTTAAACCCTCAAATATTTTTTTCAACTAAAACGAACGTATTATGCGCCAAAGACGTTGACTCGAGCTGTTGAAGATTACGATCGTACCATTCAATATCATCGTAGAAGTGCGAACGTGGTGGCTGACGCGTTGAGTAGAAGATCGTATGCGAGTGAGATGTTGTTAACACAAAGACCAATTTCATATAACCTACAAATGATGAAGATAGAGTTAAAGACTCTAGGGACTCACGTGAAGATAACGAATATACGATTAGAATCGACTTTAATCGATAAAGTTAAAGCCGTGTAAGCTACGGACCCGGAGCTGATGAATACTAAGAAGAAGGCTCAAGAGAGCGTTATTCTAGAAGCAAGAATCGATGAAGAGAGAAAATCTCAACCCTCGATTTAATTGACCCATTTAAAATCCTCGATCGAGTAGGAACTGTGGCTTATAGACTCGTTTTACCGCCAAGTATGTCGCGTGTTCATAACATTTTTAACGTATTGATGTTACGTAAATATGTGGACGACCCGAACTACATTATTGATTTAGAACCGGACGAGATAGCGGATAATTTAACGTATGAAGATGTACCTGTTAAAATCCTAGAATGTATTCAACACTCAAAGGTTATACCTCAAGAGTTAGAATCTGACGAAGTGTCCTCATCTGTTCGGCATACCAGGTACGTACGTAAATTTCGAGGGCAAAATTTCGTAAGGAGGGGAGATTGTGAAACCCCAGATTTTTATAAATAAAGATTTAATTTTTTTGAAATATTTTTTTAAATATTATGGTGTGAATTTGAGATAATGTTATAGTTGTGGGTAGTATTTATAAATTTTGCAAAGTATGCAAGTTGTTGTATTATATTCGATTGGTCGGGGAATATTATTTTTGTCGGGAAATATTTGTACGACGACACAATTATTGGTGGACCCCACAACAGAATTATTATCGGATTGAGAAAACGACAAAAATATTTTATCAAAAATAACGACGTAATTTTTACCGTTGATACTGTTGAACTACTCGGTAGTAAAAGTACAGTAATACGTGTGGTTGCATAGTAGCATACGGTATTGATTATTGAGACTTACATGATTAGTCACTCAGTTTGATTCAATTATTGTCAATTAATAATATGAATTATTTAGCGATAATGAAGTTTTGTTTTATTCGTATTATTAACCTAATAAAACAAAAACATCTTTTTATATAAAACAGAATACTTTATTAAAGTTATTCTATAAATAGAATATATTATATTTTATTTAAAAGATTTTTCTTTAAATATGGACCATCAGATTAAAATAAATGAATCTGGATCGTTCATGGATTATTTACTATGCATTCTATTTTCTTATAAATAGAAGCTCATTCCTTCATTATTTTCTTACGAATTTACTGAAAATCTAGAGAGAGAAGTTATAAAGAGAAAGAAGAAAAGTATTCTGCTAATGCACTACTCTTATATCCAGTACTCTTCTTCTCAAGGTAATGGATATTATTTGTTGTACCCGTAAGGGGTATTATTTCTTTTGTATTCGTAAAGAGAACTTCAGTTATTCCATTATTTATTATTCTGTTGGAATAACCTGCATATGCGGTCTACCCTATACTTGGTGACATTCTTCTATTATTCTGTTGGAACATCCTGTCTGTATGTTTTACACCAGACCTTATTTCGTTTTTATTATTATTCTGTTGGAACATCCTGTCTGTGTGTTTTGCGCCGGACCTGGTTCCGTCTTTATTATTATTCTGTTGGAATATCCTGTCTGTGCGTTTTACGCCGGACCTGGTTCCATTATTTATTATTTTGTTGGAATAACCTGTCTATGCGGTCTATCGCATTTATGGTGATTTCTTTTGTTATTCCATTCTTTATTATACTCAGTTGGTTAAAACTTTGACTTCTATACTCCATGAAATTAGTGGAATATCCTTGATATTTGCGCTTCATCCAGTATCTTTTCATGTAAATATTCTTCTAAGAATTCTTGAATTTTACTCCACAAAGCAGTATCATATTGACAATTTGGACGTTGTTAATTCCTGGATAAATTAATTCTTGAACTTATTTTATTGAATTCTTATATCATTGTCATCATCCTCATGTTTATATTTTGTTGAAAGTCATCTATGGCCTGTAGTGCATAGATGGACTTGGTATGATTATGACCAGGGATTAATCGGTGTAATCATAACCGTAATATTACAAATAATGTGGAAAAAGTCCTCATTGCCCGTAGTGCATTGATGGACAGCTTTTGGTATGGTTATGGCTATGGATTCTCTTTGGCCGTAGTGCAGAGATGAATTGTTTTATGGCATGATCAGGACCGTTGATGAAAACATGATTATCTTTAGCCGTAGTGCATGGATAATTCATGGTCGTGATACTAAAGAATATCCTTGGCCGTAGTGCAAGGGTGATTCGATGATGTGGATTATTTATTAAGCTGAGTCCCAGCGATAAAAGTCATGAAAAACCTTTTAAATCATAAAAGATAGTAGATTTTATTCTCTACTTGACTCTTTTAATGGATTGCTTGATCCGCTGCAGTTAAACTTGATGTCTATTGTATTTTATCAGTTTAACATTGTTGAAGACTAATGATAATTTATTCTGCATTATCTTAGTCATAATATTTCTTACTGGGCTAGTTGAGCTCACCCTTTCTTTCACGGTTCTCTTCAGGAAATGAGAATATAGCTGGGATGAGTCGGGAAACGGAGTGATGGACCAGATGATAGCATTAGTAGTCCTCACTATTCTATGTAATAGTGTGATAATAATTGTAATGAGGACTCCTTTTGAGTATGGATACTCTCTATAAGATAATATTTGTATTCAAACTCACAGTTTGTGTTTTGTCGTATTGTACACGACAGTTGTATTAATAAGTTGTATTTGAATTCTGTACCATGTATCTGACGACCTAAGATCGGTGATGTATACCTAATTTTGGGGGCGTCACACTATATTACTAACTTTTATTTTTGACTCGGTTAAACTGAACGAAAGGTTTTGCTATACAATATAATATTATTTATATTTTAAATTTTGCTTTTACAAATTCTTATTGGATAGAGAGTAATTATTATTATTTTTATTTAATAATTAAATCATATGGTCGATTAGTATATATATTATATTTTAATAATAATAATAATAATATCTAAATAATTATTAAATCTTTCTTCTAATCGAAACATTAATTATATTTATATATTAATAGTAGCAACAAATTTAAGTTAGGTAGATGATTCTTATGATAATTTTATTTTCTTCTCAAACTATATTATATAAGTGCAAATATAATTTTACTTAAACTTGTATTATTATAAAGATATTTTAATAAAAGAAATCAATTAATATTGGGTAAGATGATCTTATTTTGATTATTTTCTTATAAAACTATATTACGAATTCTATTTTCTTATAAAATTTCTTATAAAACTATGATAATAATTCAAATTTCTGAAAATTTAATATTAGTTAAGATGATCTTATTTTGATTATTTTTTTTATTAAATTATAACATTATTAATTCTTGTTTTCATATAAAACTACAATACTATTTTCAATTTTGGATTTGAATTGATAAATAATAAAAGTTGACCTAGTGTAGGAGAAGTTAAAGGTCGAACCAAACCAAACAAAATATTTTAATAATAATAACAATTATATTACTTGAATAATAATTAAATCTTACATACACTCGAATCATTAATTATAATTATATTTTAATAATAGTACCAAATTTAAGTTTGGTAGATGAGTAAATTTTAATTTAGGGATTTTTATATTGGATAGAGTAATTAATTTTTATTTTTAATTTAATAATTGAATCATATAGTCGATTAGAATATTATATTTTTATTTTTAGAATAATAACAATTATATTACCTGAATAATGATAAAGTCCTACTTACACTCGAAGCATTAATTATACTTATATTTTAATATTAGTACCAAATTTGAGTTAGGTAGATGAATTTTATGATAATTTTCGTTTCTTATCAAATGATGTTATCTAAGTGGTAATATAATTTTACTTAAACTTGTATCATTATTATTATTATGTATATATTTAAATAAAAGAAACCAATTAGTATTTGTTAATCGTATTTTGATTATTTTCTTATAAAACTATATAATGAATTCATGTTTTTTAACAAAACTACGATACTAATTTCTATTTTTGAACAAAAGTAACTAACTAATATTAGGTAGATGATCTGTTTTGATTCTATTAGGGACTTTGCTGATTGGTTCCTAGCCATCCATGGTTAAGGTGTTAAGCAAAGAGAACTTGCGCAGGTTGTCTATTGGCATGGCAGATTTGGGATCACTGCAATTGTGTTGTACATGGCAAACTTGAGGGGAATATTAATGTGTTGACTGGGAGGTGTCTCAATTTCTTTCATCAATTTTCTAAAACTATGATATTTATTAGGTACTTTCTTGTTCAATCTGAATTAAGGCAAGTTACTAAATGGTGTAAACTTATCAGCCATGTTGTTAAAATAAATTATTATTCCTATTTATTCGAAATATTTTCACAACTATTGTTCAGTTATTGAAAGTTTGATGTATAAAAGATGTTTGATTATTTATGTTGATGTTGTTATTCATTATGAATACTTATTGAACAATCGAATGCTCACCCTTGCTTGAAATAAATTATTTTCAGCAAAGCCAACACACCCCAGAGATTCTGGTAAGAACAAAGAAAAGAAGATAATGAACGAGTAGAAGATGGTTACTATTTTTAATAATTAGAAGGATTGTATTAATATTATATACAATTTCATGCAATAAAGATTTAAGGTTTGAGAACCTGGGAGTTATAAGATTATGTTTATAATAGCTAATAATTACATTCATGATGGTTGAGTTATACATGTGAATGTATGTGAATGGTTGTACCGTGTTACACCGGATACGGGTTTGAGGATATCTGAATTTGGGAGTGTCACAAAAATAATGCAACGTAAACCAATTTCTGAAATCGTTATATGGCTAATTGGTATGTTATCATTAATTAAAATGTGTAGGACATTTGAAGAACGTTTTAGCGTATAAATTAAAGAACACTTAAGGCAAGTTTCTAATTTTCACAAATCTATTTTATTGTTCATGTTTTTAAACTTTATTCAAATACCGTATTAAAGTTCTAATTTACACAATGTTTATATATTTTGTGAAATCTAACTTATGCAAATCTTTTAATATTTGTACAAGCTATTCAGTTATGCTATATTGCATATTGTTAAAGCTTTAAAGTTCTATATTTCGTGAAATGTTTAAGAAGTATGTCAATGTCTTTTTCTTTGGTTAGACAAATGTTAAAATGTTAATTGAATTTTATAAATTCATTAATGATATCAAAACTAAATTTAATTGGTGCGAACTCCGATGCAAGTATGAGATTAACACCTTTATTATTAGGGGCATTTTTAGTTGGAAATTCTGGCCGACACACGAGGTGTCAAAAAAACGCATATACTCGTTTAAAATGTAGAGTTGTGCACAACATGAGTACAATAGATTGATCCCCTAACGTACTCAAGGAAAGACGGTTTACAGTTAAATTAATGTTTAACCCTTATATATGAAAAGAAAACTTCTTGGTCGAAATGTCCTCTCAACATGAATGTTAGAAATGTGTACAATAAAGGAAAATTATTATTCCTATTTATTCGATCAGTTTCATAATTATTGTTCAATTGTTGAAGATTTCAGAGAAAGATAACATGATTCTTGATTTTCATGTTTCTATTAATGTTTTATAACAAGCATTGTTTCTCACACTTGCTTAAATTTAAATATTTTTAGTTAAAACTGAGCATGCTGAAGGTGTCAGGAAGAAAGATAAAGAAAAATGAAAAGTTTCGAAGTAGAGAATTATACGTAATAGTTTTATATACTATGAATGATGTAATGCTAAGAGTTATGTAATATTTATTATTATGATGTTTTAAAGATATAAAGGCCTTAGAACTTAGGATAGATGGTGACATTTTATAATGTAGTAATTACAATAATGTCTTTAAACTTATATAGATAGATGTGTGTGGATGTTGTAGTACCGTGTAGTACCATATCCAGGGTTTAAAAGTACACGAATTTGGGGGCGTCACAATTTTGTTTTTATATGTTAATATTTTGGAATTTTTTCATATTTTATTTTTTAATTATTTATTTTTAAAGATAAATTTTTATTTTAAAAAAAATCTTCTAAGTTAATTTTTTGTACATATTTTTTTATGATTAAGATTTTATTATATTTTTTTGAGTTATCTGTGTTCAAAATTTCTTATTGAAATAAAGAAAATTTTGTGCTAATAATTATGCATTAAACATGAACTTTTTTTTACCTTCAATGTAAAAATTTTAAGATTTTTTCATTCAAGTGGCCTACAACCAATGCAATATAATATAATAAAACATTTTTCTTATAACTAAAACTCAATTATATACTATATAAATATTATATTTTATTTTAACAATAAATTGAGGAATTGTGGTGATGGATGTTGGGTAAATTCTAGATACACTCTACACGCAAGTGTACGTGGTCAACAAGTAATATAATGATGAATAGAGTATCGTTCCCACAGAGACAAGTATGAAATTTAATCTAACAATTACCAATTTTATATTAATTAAGTTTTATTAAACTGATCAAATTAATGATTATAATTAATAAAAACTACTAAACTAAAAATCAAAATAAATCAACACAAATTATTAACCGTAATTTCAATCAAATAATGGAGAATTAAGCCTACAATTTCACTTTAAGTTTTACTCTGATTATCACACCTTTTTCAAGTTTAATTTACTATCTCAAGTTATTAATTAAGAACACTCAAGTAAAATTAGCCATCTCTCGATGCACTAACACCGTATTAACTTAAATCCACAATTTGATAGAATTAAACCAAACACCCAAATTAACTAATTCACTATATCTCTATGTGAATTAAAATCAAATAAGGTTTAAATTCCAAATTTTTTACTCAATTACATGCGATGTAAGGTATATCTCTAACCTAAACCTTCATCAAGAAATCAATCAAAACGCAGAATTCAAGAATACATGCTATTGTGATTAGGTGTAGATTCATACATCATCTCTCGAGTCCATATAAATCCACATAAAATTGGTAATCAAGCAATTCATAAATTAAGTATAAATCCCAATAGATGAACTGAATTGATAGTATTAATAAATTAAAATTAAAGCATGACAATCATCGTTCTACCTTAAAGATCCATTACAAGCCTACAAAGTAATTTAGTTCATCATAGATAAATTAAAAACTGAATAAAGTAAAGAATTCATCATTCCAATTACAAAATTAGAATTAAAAGACTAGGAACAATAATACACCACCCTTGTCCTCACTCCAATATGCAATGTCCGTGATCTTGACCTTCTACTCTACTCCTCCAATGTCTTCTCTGAAAAATTAGGGCTCCAAGTTGCTAATTGATTGATTTTTAATTGAAGTTTGTGGTCTCTTTACTTAAGTCATGTAATAGCTAATAAAAGACGCCCCAAAACAGTCCTAATCCATGCCAAAGTTCATCTTTCCAAGCTTCTACAGAGTTTGCATTGCAATAGGCTAGCTCCTCTCGGCTCCCGTACCCCCGCCCCGGTGGGGGTTTTACACTTGTTGATGCCTGCCCCGGCAGAGGGTCTTGAAGTATTGCTTTCCACATACACCTCCACCCCGGTGGAGGTTTTCTTTGTATTACGGCCCGCCTCGGCAGGGGTCAAGATTTTTGCAGTTGTTGATTTTTGCCTTTTACTACTGTTTTCTTGCCGCAATACCACCATTATGCCACTAATGACACGAAATTCAACCTAAACATAGAACGACACAAAAATAAGTAAAAATGTACAGAAATAGACAGGATCAACATTGTTTAAGTCCAAATAAGAACCAATTCGTAGGTATAAAACCAACTCATCAAACTCCCCCAAACTTAAATCGTGCTAGTCCTCGAGCACAATACAATACGCAATACAATGAAATAAAATGCAGCTAACTATATGCATACAAATTCAGCAGTAAGACAGAACACAATATAGTCACACTGCCTCAGAGAAATCAAGTAAACATGATAGTGTATCATATCGAGGCAAGTCAATACTTCCCAGTCAATCATCAAATCTTAAACTTTTCTAACTGATATAGTGCATGTGTGCTCAACAACTATAATAACTAATATAAAGTCAAATACAACACATAATAGGTCTCTTTGAAGGACTCAAACAGTTTAAACTCAAGAAATCTAAAAATAGTCTAGATCCTACCAAAATCAAATAATTACCAACTCTAAAGGTCAAAATGGGATACTTATGCTTTATTTTTCACTTACGGGGGCTTTTTGCTCTTTTTTCCATTTTTTACTTTTAATTTTCCTCATGGATGTGCAATGTCTAGTCCTCTTAAGCTTTTCAATGCTACCCCGTAGTGAGCTTTCAACCTACGACTCCTAAACTGTAAGGCTTTAGGGCGCTAGGTGTAGAGACATCCCATCGAGCGTACTTACTCACGTAACAAAGGCCACAAAACTGGACTAACCACGGTGTTTATTTATTTTTATTTTATTTTCCTATTCTCTTTTTTTAGCTTATATATCCGAAATTTTCCCCCAAAGTTAGGGCCTTGTCTAATTTTAGCCATCACTGCCTATTCATGTTTTCCTTTCATTCAAACTAGCATTATCCTTAAGAATGCCATTATGTGTACATTTAAATTCAATCAGTCAACATTCTAAGGTGCTAACCTGATTATATCAGTTTCAAAAAGATAAAGATTCAATTCATGATAAGAAATCATATCAAAGTCTTAATAATCAATACTATACTTATCTACGCAATTCCAATCTCGTCATTGGCCAAAACAGACTGTAACTATCTAACAGCTGGAAATATACAATTGATGAGTGGGTAATATACCCATGAATTGGATATAATTAGGCCTAATTTATTGTGGTTTTTAAGTTTAGTAGGATAGTTTTTATTTATTTCTTTGTATTTTGCAGGATGAGAAAAAGGCAGGGTCAAATCGGGAAAATTAACATCATTAAGGGCAAAATCATAAATTATTGGTTCAGGGTACAGCGCCGGGGCTTTCTAATCAATACTAAACCCAACGCCGCGGCGCTGGGGCACATGGAGGACTGATCGGGGAGGCGTAGGAGAAGTTGATTGGAATTGGGATTCTAATAAAAGAGAAAGTATTTAAGAGAGGGAAGAGGTGGCAAAAGAGAGGAGACTAGAGCTGGAGACTAATTGGAGAACAACAGAGAATGGTGGAATAGAATTCAAGTGGAAGATTGAAGATTGGAAGACTTATTTTAGAGTTTTCTTCTTCTTCACTATTTCAGTTTTGTAATTCTATTAAGATGATCTTTATGGGATTTATAGTTTTATTTTCCATTATGAACTAACTCTTTCATTAACGCTACAAATTGAACCTTTTATGTCTATGAATTGATTATTTAGTTTAATCCAGTTATTTAAGTCAAATTGAATTGTTTATCATATTTTGCGTTTATTGATTAATTATTTGGCCAATAAATACTGTGTTACACTAGATGGATTCGAAAGATGAAATCTAGGGTTAGAACTGAATGTGGTAACATGTGTGCTTAGTTATTTGCATAAGATAAATAATTAGGGCTGTGGATTGAATAGGAATATATCTTTTCACTGCATGTAACAATTGGGAATTGGAACTTAATAAATTTAATTTTATTATTTTGCATAGGGATATTTCAGAATTAATTTAATTAAATAAATGTTATTGCACCACTTGGAAAAGGATTTTTAAATAACTAGAATTCCTGTTAACAATTTTGGTAAGTAATAACTACAAAAATTGGATAATTGATTTGTATTTCATAATTGGGAATATTGTAGTCTTAACTTTTTATTATTTAAATCAATTTCTAGAGTAAGACAGTTCTAATTAGTTAACTTTAGTTTTCTTAATTAGAAAATCATAAATTACGGGTATTTAAATAAAATTGAATTGTTAAAGTACTAGTACTTGGAATTTGTTAATTAGGATTCCTTGTGGGTACGACACTTTACTTTACCACTTACTTGTTGATTGTGTATGCTTGCACAAATTGATAATTGTGAAATCAAGTAACATGTTTTTGGGGCCGTTGTCGGGGAATTCTTTGTTAATATTAATTCCATATTAGTTATAATCAATTCAGTCTTAATTTAAACGTTATTTGCTTATTTTTTTTCTTGTGCTTAAAGGACTTATTTGTTAGTGTATGCACACTAGATCAAAGGGTAAAGAGTAACTTTTAACTTACGCAGACGATATTGAAAGGAAGTTCCAGAATTTACGATTGACTAATGAGGTTATACCATTAGAAGAAGAACTGGCTGCTGAAGAAGTTCCAGAAGTTATGGCAGAGGAAGAACAAAAATCACTCAAAGATTATGATATGATGACAGTGACAGACATTTAGTCTAGTATTCGGAGGCTGACAATCAATGCAAATAGTTTCGAGATCAAACCGGGAATGATACAGATGTTACAAAATGTAGTTCAGTTTGGGGGTGGTTCGAATGATGATTCAAACGAGCATATCTTAAGTTTCTTGGAGGTATGCGACACCTTTAAATTCAATAATATTTCGGAAGAAGTAATAAGGTTGAGGTTATTTCCATTCACATTGCAGGATAAAGACCGAAGTTGGTAACACACATTGCCACTAGGTTCAATCACAGCCTGGGATGATTTAGCTCAAAAATTCCTAGCAATTCCTAGCTAAGTTCTTCCCACCAGCAAAGACAGGCAAACTACAAAATGATATTCATACTTTTATGTAATTCGACTCATAAACATTATATGAAGCATAAGAAAGATTTAAAGATATGCTCCGAAGATGTCCACATCATTGGATTCCATAGTAGATGCAGGTTGGAATATTTTGTCATTGATTACATGGGTCCACACAAGCTATTATTGATGCAGCAGCAGGGGGAGCTATCATGTCAAAGAGTTTTGATGAAGCTTATCAGTTATTAGAAACGATGGCCAACAACAATTATCAGTGGTCAATAACAAGGTCTAATCCCCCAAAAACCCCAGGAAAGCTCGAACTAGATGCAATGACAGCTTTGACAACACAGGTATCAGCGTTAACTAAGAAGATTGAAACAAGGGGCCTACAATCAGTACCTCAAGTAGCAATGGTTTGTGAGTTGTGAGCTTGAAGTCATTCTACAGCTCAGTGTGAAATCAGTGTTGAATAGGCTCAGTTCGTGGGGAGTTATAATAGACCATCACAGCCTTATCAAAATTAGAATGAATATAACCCGTGGTGGTGGAATCATCCGAGATTTTTATGGAATAATAATCAAGCTCAAGCTCCTAAACCGCAAAATCCACCTGGATTTTAGAATCAGACTCCATAACAGACAGAGATGAAAACAAACTTACAGGAAGCATTGACAAAATTTATTATAGCTACCGACCAGAGGATGAATGAGCAAGATAAATTGTTAAGTCAGGTATGTGACAACCTGAGAATTTTGAAATATTTTTAAATTTTAATTAATTGATTTAAGGTGCAAAATTAGAACCTAGATAGAAAATTAGTGCATGCGTTTGATATTTTAAAGATGGAATTTTGAGGATTTCAAAATTCTGTGAAAGATTTAAGTGAATTATTCAGAATTAAGGATATACGTGAATATGTTCTGTGTATATGGGTACAGTATGTGGTTAAGGGTCAAAGGTTGACCAGATAAATGATATCTGTAACAAACCCTAAGTATATATTAAGAACGTCAATGTTCGGTTAGAAAACCCTAGCGATTAATAAGAAACCCTAGAAACCGGTTCTGGAAACTCTAATTTCCGCTCCGGGAATCCAAATCCCTAATTCGGGAATTTAAAACCCTAATCTGGGAATTTAAATGATTATTTAAGTGCTATTAATTATAATATTAATTAGGGTAAAGTTTAATTAATTAGCAAACCCTAATTTTACATTTTAAAAACCCTAATTTTTGGGTAAGAGCCCCTAATTTATAATTAGGGAAACCTATGTGTTAATTTAATACTTTTAATATTAATTAGGAAATATTAATCGTAATATTCAAGTTAAGTAATTAGGAAACCCTAATCTAATTACGAAATTTAACTTCTAATTTAGAAAATTATTTTTCTATTACAAACCTTAATTAGTGGTTTATAAATCCTAATGACAATTTTGACCCTAATTGCTTAAATTAGCAATTTAATTAGGAAATACTAATCCTAATTAGCAAGATTTAAGTTATGATTAAGAAATTTTAATATAATTAGAAAATTCTAATTATAGTTTAGAAATATTAATTTTCTAGTTTGAAAACTGAAATTCGGAAATCTTAAAAATTAAATTGCAAGTTAAGGGTTAAACCCTAAACCCTAAAATAGTCTAAACCCTAATCCCTAAACCCTAAGGGTTTGCATCAAATGACCATCTTAGAATTAAAATTGTATGGAAAATGACTAAAATGCCCTTTTCTTAAAACCTAAGCAAAAGATAAGGCCAATCTTGTGAGTCATCAAGTCTAAAGTTTAGCCATGTGCCCTAAATCTTTAAAAGATAAGATCAAGTGCCACCTTGCAAAGTATAGATACATTGTATCACTTAATAAGGATTAAAGAGAGAGAAAATGGCCACTTGAATTTCATTTTCTTCCAAGACCCTCTCTCTCTAGAATTTCGAGAATGAAGAGTGAGAGAGTGAGATAAGATAAGCCATGATCAAGTATTAACTAGCTAAGGATCAGATCACAAAGTCATAAATCATGAATCAAATCTCAAAGTGGTAAGAACCCTAAATTTCGAAATCTCTTGATTTGATGTTAGATGTTAGGATCTATTGTTTAAAGTTGTGTTAGAAGGTGTCACTTGATGATCTGGGTTGCTATATAGTGAATCCATAACATCAAAGTACACGAATTAGCAATTTTTAGAAATCTGGGAAAAAGTTAAAAATGTTATCTGGCAGTCATATGCCAGTGGCTTTAAATCTTGATGTCTTTATGTTTTATGTTATTTTAAGCTTTAGACTTGTAGTCTGTTAGGAGATCTTTGATCTTGAAGTGGAATCAACTCCATACCATGTCTAGATCTCAAGTTATCAGTGGTCAAAACTCGTTAACCGTTCACGAAATCTGGTTTCTGGGTAACCCAGAAACCCAAATTTTTCTGACAGTAACTTTGCAGGGTCTTGATCTTGATGTGTGTTGGTGTTTAGTCCATGTTTTTGGTTGATTCTTGTAGCCTGTTGTCTACTCTACATATCACGGGCTTTAGATCAACCAGATCCGTAACGGAATACAAGATATGAGTGGTCAAGCCACTGCTGACCGACTGCTCGGATGAAGATTCTGGAATACAAGATAGACTGCAATAGTTTGACTTGATACCGAGTCTTATGTGTGTTATAGACTGATAAGGTTATGTGTTATGTGTTTAGGTTATTCTATGTTTATATATATAGTAATATTATACCGTGATGATATTATTCTAATATTTGAGATCTATATTACTAATATTAGGTCTTCGGATAAAGCGATATAAATTGCGTAGCGGTAATCAACGGTTCAGGTAAGTTTGTTTTTACTTAACTCTACTAAGAGTTGTTTCATTCGGATAAGCTTATGGTTAATCATTGCTGGTTGCTATGAATTGTACTCTGTACATATTGCATGTATAAGTCAGGTATGAAAGGCTGATCACCTTCATTACCAGTTGGTTCAGATATATTTGTTCATATATAATACTTGTTCAGTCATAAATTTGTTCCTGCTAGTTCACAATTATATTGTTGAATTATAGCCAGCTTATTATTCAGATTCTTTCAATCATGATATATCGTTATATTATTAAATTTAAACTTGCTGGGCAATCCTTATGCTCACCCTTGCTTATTAAGTTCCAGCGTTAGGATATGTGTGCAGCTAAATTGTATAAGTGTTGTATTTTAAGGTTATGTGTAAGACCCCAACTTATTAATGAATAAAATCAAATTTTCTCTAAATATTATTGTGAATAATAAGGGGTTAATTTGATATAATACTTTGGTTATGGGTGAAATGTGCAAATTTTGCAAAATAAGCAAGTGGTTATAAAATATTTATTTTTGGTCGGTGAATATTCGGTTGGTCGTGGAATATTCTTGCTGTCGGGGAATATTCGTACGACGACGCAGCCTTGTGTGGGCCCCATAACGGAAAGCGATTGGATGAAGAAAACGACAAGTATAAGTTGTTTATAAATAACGGCGTAGTTGTTACCGTTAATACTGTTGGAATACCCGGTGGTTAAAATACAGTAGCACACGGTATTGCACCAATTATTGATTCTTACGTAAGAAGGCACTACTCAATAATTGTTACAGTAGTTATTATTCAATATTTTATTTTATTGATTCAATAATTGTTGCGTTGATATTTTATATTATTGTTGTTTCAATAATTGTTGCTGCACAGTATTTTCCATTATCAGATCAATAATTCATATTATTTGAATAATATTATTAGATAACATTATTGACAATATCTAGAAAGTTCTGTCTAAGGAAAGGTTTGGTCATCTAATTGTGCGCCAGTAAGGAGAAATCCTTATTGGAAAGCCCCCTCTTTCCTGGGAACGGCCTGGTTGTCATAAATGTGATTCTGTAATATTATTTGTGAATAATTAATTATTGATTTATATGATAAGGAAATATTTATTTTATGTGGATATAAATGAGGGATATATTTTTGTGGTTAAAAAATGAAGGAGTTAATGTTGAGGTTTTTATCCGTATTTTTGTCGGAATGGGGGTATTAAAAATCAGGATTTTTGAGATATTTTGCGGGGGTTATAATTTTTAATCCGACCGTTGGATCGTGGTAATTTTTGGATATGTTATACATATATAAGTTGAGTATATGTCCACAAATTTTGAACCGTTAAAAATGAACGTATGATTTATTACGAATTTTACAAGATGACTGGTTCAGAAATTGTTGAATTTTCGGAGTTAATCATTTTGGTGGAAAATTCTAGAATTGGTGGGCCCCACTTGTGGTTGGTGAAGAAATGTGCTGAATTATATTTCAAATGTGGTGGGTGAGAATAGTAGCAGGTAAAGCCATCAGGTTGCAGGTCAAACCTACTAAAATTTTTCTATAAATAGAGGGCTAAGTTAGAATTGAAAATCACACCAGAAACAAGTTTTCTCTCTTTCTCTCTCTAAATTATTGAGTGTATTTTGTGAGTATTTAGATACTTTGAGAGTTTCTATTCATCAGAGCAAGTTTCTTTCAGCCTTATACCGGTATTCCGACCAGAAGTACTGATATCTTGAGGTAAGGGATATTATTTTCATCTTAAATGATATTATTTTCTTCAATATCATTATGCTGAAATATTGATATGAGTTTTTATCAAATTTAGAATTTTTTGTGTCGGAGTTACTATTCACGTATACGGCACTATTCACATATACGGTACTATTCACGAATACGGCACTATTCACCGAAAAATAAAATTTTTCCTTTTTGTCCAAGAAGTCTATTATGGTTACTATCTTTGATTGTATCCATGTTTTGATCTTTATTTTTGAATTCTGCTTCACAATTGATTATTATGAAGTATTATTGATCTTGGATAAACTGTTATACGAATCCCTATTATTTATCCTTCTGTCTCACTGGATTCGTTCTCTTTAAGATATTTTTCATCATCCTCAGTCCTAAATGATGATATTACTGAATATCTTTGGCATGTAGTGCAAAGATGTATGATTACTTGATGAATATCTTTGGCCTGTAGTGCAAAGATGAACAGGTGTTGAGATGAACATGACCGACTGGTGATACAAATGAATATCTTTGGCCTGTAGTGCAAAGATGAATATTTGGTTAAAGATGATTATTAATCGATGTTACAGGGATAAAATATTGATGATGGACTTTTAAATCTTAGAAGATAGTAGAATTCTTTCTCTACTTGACTCTTCTAATGGTTTGCTGTTTCCGCTGCAGTTGTTGATCTAAAACTTGTTGTCGATTTTATTCTATCAGATTTTTCCCTGTTGAATACTAATGATAATTTGTTGTATATTATCTTAGTCATAATATTCTTTACTGGGCTAGTTGAGCTCACCCTTTTCCTTTTTGTTCCATTTTTCTTCTCAGGAGATGAGAACATAGCAGGATCTAGTCGGGGTATGGAGTGATGGTTCTAGAAAGATGTTTTAGCAGTCCTCACTATTTCTGTAAAATAGTGTTTGAATAATTGTAATGAGAATTTGAGTGTGGATATTGTCTAGAAGACAATATTTATATTTAAACTCACAGTATGTGTTGTCGTATTTTACACGACAATTGTATAATAAAGTTGTAGTTATTTTCTGTACCATGTATTTGGCGACTCAGAATGGGTTGGATGGATTGGACCTATTTTGGGGGCGTCACATTATGTGTTAAGTAAGTTATGTAATGTGTATTAAGTTAAGGTTACTCGACCTTGGGGAATAGTGTGTAATGTATTGTATAAACAATTTATGTTTATATCTTCCACAAATAGTAATAGTTGTATAGAATGATCGAACTGGATCGGAGGTGATTTGGGACCTGGATTCGGGGCCCTCACAGTTGGTATCAGAGCTGTAGGTTATGAACCTTAGGTAGGAATACCTGAGACTAATAACCGCGGTGATTAGGATAAGTACTAACTCAAATAGAGTTAGTTGGTCGGTAAGATTTAAAGACGAATCTCGGCGAGTTATAAGATACAGAGTTCCCTAACTCTGATAATAAAGTTGAACAGTAGTGAGAAATAGATAGAGTCTAAAAGACTAAAAGTACAATGATAGGAGATCGTAAAACAAAACGATCTAGATATAGAAATGAATTGTAATGTATACGATGAGATCACTCCGTGATCAGATAAGGTTATAGTATGGAGAAGGATCAAGCGAATGATTGAAAAGTTACAGCAAGTTTGCTGGGTGACAGTTGTACTATGAATTGGTACAGATTTAGGAAAAGATTATGAATACGAGTTGAATGAAATTCGTACTGAGAAGGGTGTTAAGGTTAGGTGGGGATTCAATTGAGGACTCATGTCAGCAGCTGAGTTGTATGATTCCTTATATGGGCAGGGAATTATACTTGGTGTAAAAACGACTTAGTTCTGGCAATGATAATCATTGAAATGTTTGTGTCGCGCTATTTGTCATATGCATATTAAGAGGGTTATTCATTTCTCATGTGTATAACAGATAGATAGGTCATAGGTAGAGGATATAAGGATTAAGTACGAGTTCTTAAAACTCATACTTATATAACATTCTTGACTCATAGTTATATGAAATGTTTATGAACCCCTCAGCGAATGGACGCCAAAGGTCTTACTAGGACAAGTTCTTAAACTCATATGATTGTGGCAAGTAAATGAACTCATAATTGTGGTTTGACGAACTAGGTATATTTGTGTGTAAATGGAGTATTGAGGATAATAGGATCAGATAGATTGTTAAGCAAATGATTATTAGTGGAGACATAAGTTTTTCAAAACTCCTAGCTATGCTAGACTTCAAAATTTTGACATCAAGCTAAATACGCACTATGTGCTTTTGAAAAAAAAATGTAGACTCGTAATCATTTTTGAAACGGTTTAAAGTATAGTCTATGCTACTTATTTCAGCTAGACGCAAATGATTTGAAATATCAAAATATATTTTATTTATCACTCATGTACCATGTAACCTAGTGCATAGATGATAAAAAGTTGATGGAGTTGTAAATACAGGAATACTTAGTGTTGAATTTGATCTAAAATCGTTGTTCCACTATTGTATGATGTGTTATGATAAAGTCATATAATGACGACATCCTCAAACGGACTGTTAATACAGTACGACATCATGACGTCATTCTCAAAAATATTTTCAAAAAAATTTTAATTTGCTAACGGGGTTTGGCTGCACCTAAATAATTCGATTGAATTGAATTATTGATATGTGTCTATGCTATTCGATTCAGCTAGACTAAAATTTATGAAAACTCTAAGAGTTCTTTGAAAAATTTCACGAACCAAATTGTTTTGGTGCGGAATCCAATAAGACTGAGGTAGAATTTTGTGCCTATTGCAGTGACGAGAAATAGAGTCGACCAGCAGTACTTATTAAGTACAGGGCATACTGGATTAATTACCCACTATGTCCGTAAGTTATGACGGTTTGTGGATGAATTTTCATAAAACCTTTTGCAAAAATGACAGACAATAGTCTGTAAAACCCCTCAGCACGATTTCAAAATTTTAACTCTTGAGAGTGGTGTATTGGGTAGCATGTGAGGGTAAGAATGAATGGTGTATGGTATATGATGTACGGTGTAAGGTGTAATGTAACACCCCCAAAATAGGTCCATTCCATCCAACCTATTCTGAGTCGCCAAATACATGGTACAGAAAACAACTACAACTTTATTACAACAATTGTCGTGCAAAATACAACAACACATATGCTGTGAGTTTGGATACAAATATATACCAAATGTGACTCATGTTCCAACCGTGGACATCACCTCACAATAACACCTTACATAAAGGTATAGTCAAAAACTGTTTTAGAAATTAGAATCTTTGGGAAGTGCTCAAGGAAACCTTCGTACATGGGAGGCCACGCGTCTAGGTTATGATAGATATCATATGGCCACAGAATTATCCTTGGTTGACCCAATAGACCCCAAAGAAAAACGAGAAGATTACTATCATATTCTTCCCAATGGTGAGTCTTCTCTTGACTTATCATTATCTCCATTGTCTCTAATTGAGAATTATACTTCAAACAAACACCAAGATTATATAGGTAGTGCCCATAGATATACTCAGCAAGTGGATGAGCACATCCCTGTCTTATGATGACACGAGGTTGTATGTCGTTAGACATCTTGTATGATAGTGGCAAACCACCCTTCCAACGTTGGGTACACCTTACCCTATTGGATTCACCAAATATAACTACTAAATGAACTTTTCTATACTGCTTCGGGAGAACATCCACAGCTAGAGACCACCGTTCTATTTCCCCGTTACCCTCGCTCGACCCAGCTACACTCTTATTACCTGAAAGGAATTGTGAAGCAAAAGGGTGAGCACAACTAGCTCAGTAAAGAATATCATGACTAAAGATAATTAAATTATCAATAGCCTTCATCAATAATAAATCAGAAATTAGAACATATGGTAAATGATAAAAATTTCAACCATAGTTGCAGCGGAACGAGCAATCCATTAGAAGAGTCAAATAGACTATAAAGTCTATTATCTTCTCCATGTTAAAAATCCATCAACAATGTTTTATCCCTGTAACATCAATCAACAATTCTGGTCCACAATCATATGAATAACTCATAATCATAACTGTAGTTCTAAATTCCTCTTCTCATCCAGGACGAAGATAATTTTCATCACCTATCTTTACCTGAAACATCAAAGATCATGGTTACACCAAATCACATTTCCTGTTCATAATCATACTAATAACTTCATCTTTGCACTACGGGCCAAAGATATTCATCAACAAGTCATCTTTGCACTACAGGCCAAAGATATTCGTCAACAGCTCATCTTTGCATTACTGGCCAAAGATATTCAACAACAGGTCATCTTTGCACTACGGCCAAAGATATTCATCAACAGACCATCTTTGCACTACAGCCCAAAGATATTCATCTACAATTCATCTTTGCACTACATGCCAAATACATTAATACCTCAAAGAATATATAATCATTTAAGAATTTATATAAACAATAATTATAACCATGTTGATCATTTCACCTTTGTACTTAAGCTAAAGATATTCAATTATAAATTCAATGGTCATGATCATACCAGTCAACAATTCAACTTTGCACTACTGGCCAAAGAGAACCCATAGTCATGATCATACCAAAAATTTACCCATCTTTACACTCAAGTCAAAGAGAAATATCATCATTAGGGTTATAAAAATGTTATATATGATAATAAAATCAATATAATCAACATATAGATTTAATCTCAAGAGTAATATTCATAAATCAACTATAATTTGGTTAGAAAAAGAAACCAATTTTGTCGTGAATAGTAACTCGTGAATAGTAACCCCGACTCAAAAAGGTAGAAATTCCACAATAAAATTCATACCAATACTTCGGTATAATGACATTGAAAGAATAACATTTCTTAAGCTTATAAACAATTTATTTTAATTGTTTACACTTTACTAATTAATGCATTTAATCATCATAAAATGCCAACTCTTACAATTTCATCATCAATAACCAAAACCCTAATAAAAAATCTGCATATACCTCATATAGGATTCTCAAGCCATAAAATCCTATTTTCCAATTTTCTTTCTTCACAAAACATATTTAATTCATTTACTCATAACTAGACCATTTTTATGAAAAATACCAAATCAGTTCCAAAAATATTTCTTTTCTGAGATTTAGCATAATATAGTCCCATAGTGAACATATATTTTTTTCAGAATTTTTAAAAGTCATTTACTATTTTTCATATGGCCAAAATAGCCGAATATTTAGACATTTATCAAAAATTATACTTTTATCTAAAAATTCTGAAATTCACAGAGTATACTCCTATCATATTCATGTACTCCCAATAAAAATTTTATCAATTTTGGAGTTAACCACAAGGAATTATAAGCTGTTACTTTTAAAATAGTCTTTTCTCATAAAATTCATAACTCTTAATCTATACATCCAAAAATCACCATTTTTGGACACAATCAATAAAACTCATCAAAATATCATTTCAAATTTTTCCATAATTTTTAAAGATCAGAAAAATTTCGAAACTGAAAATCATAACAACCCTTAAAATCCATTACTATCCCTTACTATCCCTTACCTCAAAGAGCAGCACTTCAGATTGGATATCAGATATGACGCTGAAGGAAACTCGCACTGATGAATAGCAACTCACCAAGTATCTAAATACTCACAAAATACACTCAATAATCTAGAGAGAGAAAGAGAGAAAGCTTATGTTTCTGGTGTGATTTTCAATTCTAACTTAGCCCTCTATTTATAGAAAAATTTTGGTAGGTTTGACCTGCAACCTGATGGCTTTACCTGCTACTATTCCCACCCACCACATTTGAAATATAATTCAGCACATTTCTTCACCAACCACAAGTGGGGCCCACCAATTCTAGAATTTTCCACCAAAATGATAAACTCCGAAAATTCAACAATTTCTGAACCAGTCATCTCGTAAAATTCATAATAAATCATACGTTCATTTTTAACGGTTCAAAATTTGTGGGCATATACTCAACTTATAAATGTATAACATATCCAAAAATTACCACGATCCAACGGTCGGATTAAAAATTATAACCCCCGCAAAATATCTCAAAAACCCTGATTTTTAATACCTCCATTCCGACAAAAATACTGATAAAAACCTCAACATTAACTCCTTTATTTTTAACCACAAAAATATATTCCTCATTTATATCCACATAAAATAAATATTTCCTTATCATATGAATCAATAATTAATTATTCACAAATAATATTACAGAATCACATTTATGACAACCAGGCCGTTCCTAGGAAAGAGGGGGCTTTCCAATAAGAATTTCTCCTTACTGGCGCGCAATTAGATGACCAAACCTCTCCTTAGACAGAACTTTCTAGACATTGCCAATAATGTTATCTAATAATATTATTCAAATAATATGAATTATTGATCTGATAATGGGAAATACTGTGCAGTGACAATTATTGAACAACAATAATATAAAATTTCAACGTAGCAATTATTGAATCAATAAAATAAAATATTGAACAGTAATTACTGTAACAATTATTGAGTAGTGCCTTCTTACGTAAGAATTAATTATTTCAAAAATACTATGCAATACCGTGTGCTACTGTGCAATAACGCGTATTATTGTATTTTAACCACCGGGTATTCCAACAGTGTTAACGGTAATAACTACGCCGTTATTTGTAAAAACTCAAATTTGTCGTTTTCCTTCACCCGACAGTTATTCGTTATGGGGCCCACAAATAGCTGCGCCGTCGTACGAATATTCTCCGATAGAAAGAATATTCCACGACCAAACGAATATTCCCCGACAACAATGATTATTTTATAACCACTTGCTTATTTTGAAAAAAAATTCATATTTCACCCATAACTTTAAACTTTTATCAATTTAACTATTTACTGAATAGTAATTATAAGAAAAATTGCATACTTTTATTTCATAAAATTCGGGGTCTTACAATCTCCCCTCCTTATGAAATTTCGTCCCCGAAATTTACGTACCTGGTATTTCGAAGAGTTGAGAATACCTTGCTTCCATTTCAGATTCTATCTCTCAGATCATCATGATTTCTCCATTGCTCTTCTCCCATGATAACTTCATTTGGGTTCCTCATTTGTTGGGAAGTCATGACAACCGCCATCGCTCGAACTACTCGGCTTTGACTTGTCTGGAGCAGCATTTGGCGTCATCATTACCGTTGGAATATACCTTTCTATAGGACATATTCCTCCCTTAACTGCCTCTTCGTACTCCTCATTCATGATCTGAATCATCAATCTTCGATCCATATCGGATTCAGGTTGACCGCTATGTACAGGGTAATTCAAAACTCGATGTTGGGTTCTCCCAATTGCTTTCCAAAAAGAGAAATTCATATCATCTATTTTAGCCTTCTTAGATCGAACATCTCTTTCCACAATATCCACGTGTCGTGCGGCTTTTGCCCATGCATCACTTATTCTCACTCGTTCAATTTTTTCTTCTTTCAGCTCAGATTCCATTTTTATCATCTTATACTCTGCCAAAGAATGCTTCTGTTCAAGCATCACATATCGGGTAACACAAGCTTGAATTGTTGCATCCTTTTGTTCCACGACCGCCTGTCGTTCTTCTGCCTGCTCTTCTAACTCATGAATACAATTTTGAAATTCTACATTTTGATCATATAATACCTCTAATAAACTCTCCTCTGGTACTTCTTCTTCCTCTTCTTCCTCAGTATCAGCTGTTACCTCTGCGACTATCTCGGGTGTAACTATCAATTCTTCACTCACCACATGGATATCTCTAATTCCTTTTTCGTCTGACATCACATTATCACGGTTAGTGATTAGAGGTATCCCCACAGTCTCATTCACTCCATTGTTAGCATTCTCAGCTGCCATTCTCAAATACTGCCATAAAATAAGGGTTAATTAAACAAATTAACATATCACATAATATCCCAATATTATGACTGACCAATAAATAAGCTTAGGTAGGACACACTAGCGAAGGATTTACTCATCTCTCCCCTCCTAGTTCTATTCCCCGATCTCCGCCAGAGATCATATCCCTAAGCTCTGATACCAAATGTAACGCCCCCAAAATAGGTCCATTCCATCCAACCTATTCTGAGTCGCCAAATACATGGTACAGAAAACAACTACAACTTTATTACAACAATTGTCGTGCAAAATACAACAACACATATGCTGTGAGTTTGGATACAAATATATACCAAATGTGACTCATGTTCCAACCGTGGACATCACCTCACAATAACACCTTACATAAAGGTATAGTCAAAAACTGTTTTAGAAATTAGAATCTTTGGGAAGTGCTCAAGGAAACCTTCGTACATGGGAGGCCACGCGTCTAGGTTATGATAGATATCATATGGCCACAGAATTATCCTTGGTTGACCCAATAGACCCCAAAGAAAAACGAGAAGATTACTATCATATTCTTCCCAATGGTGAGTCTTCTCTTGACTTATCATTATCTCCACTGTCTCTAATTGAGAATTATACTTCAAACAAACACCAAGATTATATAGGTAGTGCCCATAGATATACTCAGCAAGTGGATGAGCACATCCCTGTCTTATGATGACACGAGGTTGTATGTCGTTAGACATCTTGTATGATAGTGGCAAACCACCCTTCCAACGTTGGGTACACCTTACCCTATTGGATTCACCAAATATAACTACTAAATGAACTTTTCTATACTGCTTCGGGAGAACATCCACAGCTAGAGACCACCGTTCTATTTCCCCGTTACCCTCGCTCGACCCAGCTACACTCTTATTACCTGAAAGGAATTGTGAAGCAAAAGGGTGAGCACAACTAGCTCAGTAAAGAATATCATGACTAAAGATAATTAAATTATCAATAGCCTTCATCAATAATAAATCAGAAATTAGAACATATGGTAAATGATAAAAATTTCAACCATAGTTGCAGCGGAACGAGCAATCCATTAGAAGAGTCAAATAGACTATAAAGTCTATTATCTTCTCCATGTTAAAAATCCATCAACAATGTTTTATCCCTGTAACATCAATCAACAATTCTGGTCCACAATCATATGAATAACTCATAATCATAACTGTAGTTCTAAATTCCTCTTCTCATCCAGGACGAAGATAATTTTCATCACCTATCTTTACCTGAAACATCAAAGATCATGGTTACACCAAATCACATTTCCTGTTCATAATCATACTAATAACTTCATCTTTGCACTACGGGCCAAAGATATTCATCAACAAGTCATCTTTGCACTACAGGCCAAAGATATTCGTCAACAGCTCATCTTTGCATTACTGGCCAAAGATATTCAACAACAGGTCATCTTTGCACTACGGCCAAAGATATTCATCAACAGACCATCTTTGCACTACAGCCCAAAGATATTCATCTACAATTCATCTTTGCACTACATGCCAAATACATTAATACCTCAAAGAATATATAATCATTTAAGAATTTATATAAACAATAATTATAACCATGTTGATCATTTCACCTTTGTACTTAAGCTAAAGATATTCAATTATAAATTCAATGGTCATGATCATACCAGTCAACAATTCAACTTTGCACTACTGGCCAAAGAGAACCCATAGTCATGATCATACCAAAAATTTACCCATCTTTACACTCAAGTCAAAGAGAAATATCATCATTAGGGTTATAAAAATGTTATATATGATAATAAAATCAATATAATCAACATATAGATTTAATCTCAAGAGTAATATTCATAAATCAACTATAATTTGGTTAGAAAAAGAAACCAATTTTGTCGTGAATAGTAACTCGTGAATAGTAACCCCGACTCAAAAAGGTAGAAATTCCACAATAAAATTCATACCAATACTTCGGTATAATGACATTGAAAGAATAACATTTCTTAAGCTTATAAACAATTTATTTTAATTGTTTACACTTTACTAATTAATGCATTTAATCATCATAAAATGCCAACTCTTACAATTTCATCATCAATAGCCAAAACCCTCATCAAAAATCTGCATATACCTCATATAGGATTCCCAAGCCATAAAATCCTATTTTCCAATTTTCTTTCTTCACAAAACATATTTAATTCATTTACTCATAACTAGACCATTTTTATGAAAAATACCAAATCAGTTCCAAAAATATTTCTTTTCTGAGATTTAGCATAATATAGTCCCATAGTGAACATATATTTTTTTCAGAATTTTTAAAAGTCATTTACTATTTTTCATATGGCCAAAATAGCCGAATATTTAGACATTTATCAAAAATTATACTTTTATCTAAAAATTCTGAAATTCACAGAGTATACTCCTATCATATTCATGTACTCCCAATAAAAATTTTATCAATTTTGGAGTTAACCACAAGGAATTATAAGCTGTTACTTTTAAAATAGTCTTTTCTCATAAAATTCATAACTCTTAATCTATACATCCAAAAATCACCATTTTTGGACACAATCAATAAAACTCATCAAAATATCATTTCAAATTTTTCCATAATTTTTAAAGATCAGAAAAATTTCGAAACTGAAAATCATAACAACCCTTAAAATCCATTACTATCCCTTACCTCAAAGAGCAGCACTTCAGATTGGATATCAGATATGACGCTGAAGGAAACTCGCACTGATGAATAGCAACTCACCAAGTATCTAAATACTCACAAAATACACTCAATAATCTAGAGAGAGAAAGAGAGAAAGCTTATGTTTCTGGTGTGATTTTCAATTCTAACTTAGCCCTCTATTTATAGGAAAATTTTGGTAGGTTTGACCTGCAACCTGATGGCTTTACCTGCTACTATTCCCACCCACCACATTTGAAATATAATTCAGCACATTTCTTCACCAACCACAAGTGGGGCCCACCAATTCTAGAATTTTCCACCAAAATGATAAACTCCGAAAATTCAACAATTTCTGAACCAGTCATCTCGTAAAATTCATAATAAATCATACGTTCATTTTTAACGGTTCAAAATTTGTGGGCATATACTCAACTTATATATGTATAACATATCCAAAAATTACCACGATCCAACGGTCGGATTAAAAATTATAACCCCCGCAAAATATCTCAAAAACCCTGATTTTTAATACCTCCATTTCGACAAAAATACTGATAAAAACCTCAACATTAACTCCTTTATTTTTAACCACAAAAATATATTCCTCATTTATATCCACATAAAATAAATATGTCCTTATCATATGAATCAATAATTAATTATTCACAAATAATATTACAGAATCACATTTATGACAACCAGGCCGTTCCCAGGAAAGAGGGGGCTTTCCAATAAGAATTTCTCCTTACTGGCGCGCAATTAGATGACCAAACCTCTCCTTAGACAGAACTTTCTAGACATTGCCAATAATGTTATCTAATAATATTATTCAAATAATATGAATTATTGATCTGATAATGGGAAATACTGTGCAGTGACAATTATTGAACAACAATAATATAAAATTTCAACGTAGCAATTATTGAATCAATAAAATAAAATATTGAACAGTAATTACTGTAACAATTATTGAGTAGTGCCTTCTTACGTAAGAATCAATTATTTCAAAAATACTATGCAATACCGTGTGCTACTGTGCAATAACGCGTATTATTGTATTTTAACCACCGGGTATTCCAACAGTGTTAACGGTAACAACTACGCCGTTATTTGTAAAAACTCAAATTTGTCGTTTTCCTTCACCCGACAGTTATTCGTTATGGGGCCCACAAATAGCTGCGCCGTCGTACGAATATTCTCCGATAGAAAGAATATTCCACGACCAAACGAATATTCCCCGACAACAATGATTATTTTATAACCACTTGCTTATTTTGAAAAAAAATTCATATTTCACCCATAACTTTAAACTTTTATCAATTTAACTATTTACTGAATAGTAATTATAAGAAAAATTGCATACTTTTATTTCATAAAATTCGGGGTCTTACATGTAAGGTAAATTTCGGGGACGAAATTTTTAGAAGAAGGGGTGAATGTGACAACCCGAGAATTTTGAAATATTTTTAAATTTTAATTAATTGATTTAAGGTTCAAAATTAGAACCTAGACAGAAAAATAGTGTATGCGTTTGATATTTTTAAGATGGAATTTTGAGGATTTCAAAATTCTGTGAAAGATTTAAGTGAATTATTCAGGAATAAGGATATACGTGAATATGTTCTGTGTATATGGGTACAATATGTGGTTAAGGGTCAAGGGTTGACCAGATAAACGATATCTGTAACAAACCCTAAGTATATATTAAGAACGTTAATGTTCGGTTAGAAAACCCTAGCGATTAATAAGAAACCCTAGAAATTGGTTCTGGAAACTCTAATTTATGCTCCAGGAATTCGAAACCCTAATTCGGGAATTTAAATGATTATTTAAGTGCTATTAATTATAATATTAATTAGGGTAAAGCTTAATTAATTAGCAAACCCTGATTTCACATTTTAAAAACCCTAATTAATAGGTTAGAATCCCTAATTTATAATTAGGGAAACCTATGTGTTAATTTAATACTTTTAATGTTAATTAGGAAATATTAATCCTAATATTCAAGTTAAGTAATTAGGAAACCCAAATCTAATTACGAAATTTAATTTCTAATTTAGAAAATTATTTTTCTATTAGAAACCCTAATTAGTGGTTTTTAAACCCTAATGACAATTTTGACCCTAATTGCTTAAATTAGCAATTCAATTAGGAAATACTAATCCTAATTAGCAAGATTTAAGTTATGATTAAGAAATTTTAATATAATTAGAAAATTCTAATTACAGTTTAGAAATATTAATTTTCTAGTTTTAAAACCGAAATTTGGAAATCTTAGAAATTAAATTGCAAGTTAAGGGTTAAACCCTAAACCCTAAAATAGTCTAAACCCTAAACCTTAAGGGTTTGCATCAAATGACCATCTTAGAATTAAAATTGCATGGGAAATGACTAAAATGTCCTTTTCTTAAAATCTAAGCAAGAGATAAGGCCAATCTTGTGAGTCATCAAGTCTAAAGTTTAGCCATGTGCCCTAAATCTTTAAAAGATAAGATCAAGTGCCACCTTGCAAAGTATAGATACATTGTATCACTTAATAAGGATTAAAGAGAGAGAAAATGGCCACTTGAATTTCATTTTCTTCCAAGACCCTCTCTCTCTTGAATTTCGGGAATGAAGAGTGAGAGAGTGAGATAAGATAAGCCATGATCAAGTATTAACTAGCTAAGGATCAGATCACAAAGTCACAAATCATGAATCAAAGCTCAAAGTGGTAAGAACCCTAAATTTCGAAATCTCTTGATTTGATATTAGATGTTAGGATCTATTGTTTAAAGTTATGTTAGAAGGTGTCACTTGATGATCTGGGTTGCTATATAGTGAATCCATAACATCAAAGTACATGAATTAGCAATTTTAGAAATATGGGAAAAAGTTAAAAATCACTACAAGAAAGCCGGTCATTACCGACGGGCCCGACCGTCGCCAATGACCATAGTGCCGTCGGCAGTGAAGTAATTGGCGACGGGCACTATCGTCGACCCTGCCGTCGCCCCACAGGTCTTCGCCCCTGTCTCCCGTCGTCAGCCGTCGGCATCATTGTCATTACCGACAGTGGTCATTGGCGACAGCATAAGGTTATTGGAGACGGCGATGGTGACGGCAATGCCGTCGGCAAAGACTTACATTTTTTTGAGGAGGAAACCCATTACCGACGGCATGGCCGTCGGCATTGACATTGTAGCCGTCGGCAATGACCATTACCTTATGTCTGTCGCTATAAGTCATTGGCGATGACATAGCCGTCGCCATTACCCCCGTCGGCAATGACTACATAAATTTTGAATTTCTTTTTTAATTTCAAAATTTCCCTATTCATTTACAAATATACACCTATTATAAACTAATAACAACCATCAAATCACAACTATACCTCTTATAAACTAGTAACCCAAATCAAATATATAGATAAAAAATATAATGGTCGTCGGTACAACTCAAAAACTGTACAAATACATACATGAAACTCAGAATATAACATAAACTAAACTAACTACAACCCATCACCTGTCTCTATGTCATCGAGTTGGCGGTCGTCACCATGTACTGGAGGAGGCTGCTCGTCATCAACTTGACGGTCATCACCCTATACAGGAGGAGGCTGCTCGTCATCAGCTCGGCGGTCATCACCAGTGCCTCCACCTACACGAGTCTCGTCAACAAGACCCTACAAAATTAAAATATTAATAACAAAATCAAAATGAAAACATATTTACATTATTATAGTTTGTGTTCTTCAAGTTAGGCGTACGGGGCTCGAACTCGATCTCCGTATGTCAGAATCGAGTCCCGTCAGTCGTAACGTGTGTATATTGCCTACGCAGTGCTATGTGTGTGTTTGTGTGTCATTTGAACCGCCGATGCTGATTTTGACCTCTTTTTTGGCTTTTTGGCTAAGTGTTGGTTAGTTTTGCAAACTGGGCTCGAGCTCGGTCTCCGTATATCGAAATCGAGTCCCGTCAGTTGTAATGCGTGCCCATTGCCTACGCGGTGCTATTGCCTATGTTTGCGTGTTAACTGGATGACCGATGCAGGTTTTGGTCTCTTTTTCGACTAATTTCCTAAGTTTTCACAAGTTAGCCGTACGGGGCTCGAACTCGATCTCCGTATGTCGGAATCGAGTCCCGTCAGTTGTAACGCGTGTCTATTGCCTACGCGGTGCTATTGCCTGTATTTACGTGTTAACTAGACGACCGATGCGAGTTTTGGTCTCTTTTTTGACTAATTTCTTAAGTTTTCTCAAGTTAGGCGTACGGGGCTCGAACTCGGTCTCCGTGTGTCAAAATCGAGTTCCGTCAGTTGTAACGCGTGTCTATTGCCTACGCGGTGATATTACCTATATTTGCGTGTTAACTGGATGACCGATGCGTGTTTTGGTCTCTTTTTCGACTAATTTCCTAAGTTTTCTCAAGTTAGGCGTACGGGGCTCGAACTCGGTCTCCGTATGCCGGAATCGAGTCTCGTCAGTTGTAACGCGTGTCTATTTCCTACGCGGTGCTATTATCTGTGTTTGCGTATTAACTGGAAGACCGATGCGGGTTTTGGTCTCTTTTTCGACTAATTTCCTAAGTTTTCTCAAGTTAGGCGTACGGGGCTCGAAATCAGTCTCCGTGTGTCGGAATCGAGTCCCGTCAGTTGTAACGTGTGTCTATTGCCTACGCGGTGCTATTGCCTGTGTTTGCGTGTTAACTGGACCACCGATGCGGATTTTGGTCTCTTTTTTGACTAATTTCCTAAGTTTTCTCAAGTTAGGCGTACGGGGCTCGAACTCGGTCTCCATGTGTCAGAATCGAGTCCCGTCAGTTGTAATGCATGTCTATTGCCTACGCAGTGCTATTGCCTGTGTTTGCGTGTTAACTGGACGACCGATGCGGGTTTTGGTCTCTTTTTTGACTAATTTCCTAAGTTTTCTCAATTTAGGCGTACGGGGCTCGAACTCGGTCTCCGTGTGTCGGAATCGAGTCCCGTCAGTTGTAACGCGTGTCTATTGCCTACGCGGTTCTATTACATGTTTTTGCGTGTTAACTGGACAACCGATGCGGGTTTTGGTCTCTTTTTTGACTAATTTCCTATTTTTCTCAAGTTAGGCGTACGGGGCTCGAACTCGGTCTCCGTATGTCGGAATCGAGTCCCGTCAGTTGTAACGCGTGTCTATTGCCTACGCGGTTCTATTACATGTTTTTGCGTGTTAACTGGACAACCGATGCGGGTTTTGGTCTCTTTTTTGACTAATTTCCTATTTTTCTCAAGTTAGGCGTACGGGGCTCGAACTCGGTCTCCGTATGTCGGAATCGAGTCCCGTCAGTTGTAACGCGTGTCTATTGCCTACGCGGTGCTAACTAGTTATTTGACAGTTTATATAAGCAATATAATTACAAATAAGGAAATACATCAATAATAAGTTTTACCTGTCGAATATGTGGAGGAAAGATGTTGGCCAAGACAACTGCACATACACGGATGGCCTCCTCCCGGACTACACCCATGAGGTCGTCAGCGGCAGCTGTAGGATCTATGGAGCTGTGGACAACCTCCTGAGCAAGCTGGTAGATCCGCTCGCGTGATGGTGCGCCTGACTGCACGACACTGTTCGACATGCACCCCTTAATGATACGCCTGAAGAAGTCATCTGATAATGAAGGGACAGCGCCTGATCCACTCGCACCACTACCTCCAGTGGGTGGGCGACGTCGAGATCGCGCAGCAGGGACTATAGTGTAGGCTGGGACACGGGGAATGCCCACAATTCTACCCTTCATCGGCCCCCTGTAGCCTGCAGCCAGTCCTCCATCTCCTCGTCGTCACGCTCAGCATCAGCCACTGGAGTGTCACCTCTCTGGCTGCTCCGGACCACAGAAAGGTCCTCAAACCGTGTCTGAAAAAACACAGAAATAGGTGAAAAGCAAGTATTTTGCTAAAAGAATACAAAAGGATTTCAAAGCCATCAAATACATACTAACTAAAATAATTAAATTACTTATCGCAATGTGCTCTGCCTCAGGTGAGATATAACCACCGTTACCTTTCTTCTGGTGAGCGTGCCACCCAAACTCGAGGCGGGAAGGTCGGTGCTTTAGACTCACCTCGAGTCTCTCCCTGTAGAGGTCGTACGACTGACTCCCAGTGCAGTGTGGGAGACGACTCTGCTGTCCGGCAGCTGTACGCTGTGCCGACATCTTCTTGAATGCTTCACCCTCTTAAATATCCCACATCTGCTCCCACACCGCAGCACCAATGAAATCTGGCCTGACATCTCTAAGTGTCTGTCCATCCGCCATCTTGGTCTGGACCTTCTTCTTCCAATCATAGACCCACTTGTGCCAATTCATCTCGAGATACTTCCCGAGAACAGTGCTGTCGTGGGCTTCCTGCCCGTCCTCGAAGCGATAATATCTCTACAATACAACATATGAATATCAGCAATTACTTAATTAGTAGACAACATAAAACAAAGCGGTAACTAAATATTCAAAAGCACAAATTAAAACTAAATATGAATGAATGACATCTTACCCTAAACTCAGCAATAATCAGCCCACGTGTGCGGTCATCCACATCCACCCACCTCATCCACGGGCTAGAGAATCGGTTGCGGACAATCCCAAGCAACGTGTTCCTTGGCGTCGCGTCAAGGATACTAAAAATGAAGGCCGTTAAATTTCCAAATTGCAAAGAATATATAAAAGAACTAAATAATTAATACAAACATAATGTATATATTACCTACGTCGATCACCTATGTAGTGAAATACAACAATATTTATATTCTCGAATATTATGCCAATATTATATAAAATTAAAAACAATAAGATGTATAACAACAAAACTTGTAATTATACCTGATGATCCAGCCTGATCATCACCAACACTACCTCCACGGCCCCCACGGCCTGAACTACCAGCACGTCCACCAAGATCACCGTGTGGTGTACGCGCCATATCTGTATATATACTGTCAAATCATCATCAAGAAGATAATATGCGGATACAACTAAAAGGATACAAAGACAAATATCAGAATCGTCATGCACATATGCAGATATAACTGAAAGGAAACAACTATGCCATTTGAATACAACATGTAGATACAACTAAAAGGATACAACTATTACATTTGAATACAACTAAAAGGACATAAAGAGTACATACTCCTAATCATTTATATCATTAAAGCCATCAATATCAGAATCGTCATCTTTGAGAAGTAGATCTTCACTATCGTTTTCATCACCATCTTCGTCATCTTCAACGATTTCTTCAATTATATCTACCTCCTCTACAACATCGTCTTCACTTTCGACAGCGACAACATCATCCTCTTCTTCACTAGACTCACTAATAATTGTCACATCAGCAGGTGTGACACTAGTAGACTCGACTTGTAAAGGTTCATCGTCTGGACGAGGAGCTGTGCCTTGAAAACCACGGGCTTTGGTGGTTATAACAGCATGCGATGGGCTTGCAGGAGTCTTAACACTCCGCGCATAATACACATGTGTTGCTTGATTTGCTAAAATAAACGGCTCGTCCATACCAGTCATCTGTCTTAGTTTTGACTTAACGTTAACAGTCACTCGTCCTGAGTTTTTATCTACTTTAACTCCATTCTCAACATCAAACCAATGACAATTGAAGCAAACTAATTCTTTATTACCCCAATATTTGAGAACGACAACTTCTAGCAATCGTCCATACTAGTCATCCCAAATGTTATCGTAGCAGCTACCTTTCACCACAACACCAGAATCAGCAGAAGCGACATCCCCAATATCACAACACTTAAATCTGTAACCGTTGACAATGCAACATGTATAAGTATCTACAGATCTTTCAGGGCCGTCGGCTATAAGCTTTAGCCGATTGTCAGCTAACTCATCTGTGAGGACCTAATGTACATTAACACAACATATTCTAAGGTTAATTACGCCATAATAATAAATCTATGATGGTAGATTCATTGAACTTGTAAAGGTTAGACTTACATGGTCTTTAAACCATTGCACAAATTCTCCATTTCTCAAATTTTGTAAATCCCCATCCGATATACTCGGATTCGCTTCACGTACTTCAACATCATATTGACTGTAACACAGTTATTTACTCAATGTTTTTGTAAAGGAAATTAACACAGTTACACTAGACATATATAGTTATGACTACTTACTTAATGTATGGCACTACTTCATTCATGTTGACAAGTGCATACAATGTGGCAGCTGCATACTCCCTATCGGTCAAGAATCGCCTTTTTTTACCGCCGAATGGGCGTATAGGATGACTAAATGCCGTTAATTCCCCATTTTCCTCGTGCGCAACAGCCTGATTCCAACGTAACCGATTGTGCTTCGTCTGAACATCCGACTCAAAATACAACGAGCAGAAATTAACAAGTTCCTCCATTACATATCTTTCAGTAATTGACCCCTCTACACGGGCTCTATTCTTCACCTTTTGCTTTAGACGTCGCATATACCTATGTGATATATAGATTAGTAAAAAAGAATGAACATTTTACCGTATTAAAAATATTAATGTCATTACCTCTCGAATGGATACATCCATCTATATTGCACGGGACCGCCAAACTTAGCAGCAAGTGAATAGGCAAATGCTCCATTGAATCAAAAAACGATGGAGGAAAGATCATTTCTAACTTGCACATTATTTCCACTATCTGCATCTCCATTTTATCTATGTCTTTGAGCTGAAGCTCCGTCAAACATAGATCTCTGACGAAATTAGAAAGCTCTGTTAGTGCTTCAACCACACGTTTTGGTAACAAGTCGATAAATGCCACAGGGATCAACTTTTGCATGAATACGTGACAATCATGACTTTTGAGACCCTGAAACTTCAGCTCTTTGACTTTACAACACCTTGCTATATTCGAAGAGGGATTATGCCACTCCCAAGGTGACTGAGCTTCAGTCGAGTATCACCAGGCCGGCGATTGCTGCAAATACTTTTGAGATCAAGCCTGGAACCATACAGATGATTCAGAACTCAGTTCAGTTTGAGGGATTAGCCAATGATGATCTGAATGAGCACTTGGTCAGCTATTTGGAGATATGTGACACCTTTAGATATAATGGGGTGTCGGATGACGCAGTCAGACTTTGCTTGTTCCCGTTCACACTGCGGGACAAGGCGAAAAGTTGGTTACACTCTCTACCGCCAGGGTCGATTACTACATGGGCCGACCTTGCTCGAAAATTCTTGGCCAAATTTTTCCCACCCGCCAAGACTGCAAAGATGAGAAACGAGATAACCAAGTTTGAACAGTAGCATAGGGAATCATTGTATGAGGCATGGGAGAGGTACAAGGAATTTCTCAGAAAGTGCCCACATCATGGATTACCTAAATGGCTGCAGATGAACACGTTCTATAATGGATTGAATGGGAATCTTAGGACTAGCATAGATGCAGCTTCAGGTGGAGCATTCATGGCTAAGAGCTACGAGGAGGCGCATAAGCTAATAGAAATAATGGTAGCTAATAACTACCAGTGGCCCACAGCGAAAATGACACAGCCTGAGGTAGCTGGGGTGTTAGAGGTAGATGGGGTAACATCGTTAGCAGCTCAAATTTTAGCGATATCAAAGAAGGTGGATGCTTTATCGGGTCCACAAACTCAGCAGATTGTGTTTATTTAGGAATTGTGCGCGGGGGAACATCCTACGAAATAGTGTGCTATTAACCCCACATCAGTACAATTTGTGGGTAGCTACAACAGGATTCCACAGAACATGTATCAGAATGCCTACAATCCGGGGAATAGGAATCACCCAAATTTTTTATGGAGTAACAATTAGAATCAGCAGGCTCCATGACCATCTTATCCCCCGGGATTTCAGAATCAACATCAACAAGCAGCTCCGCACCAAGAGAAAAAGAAAGATTTAGAAGATCTTTTGTTGAAGTACATATCGAGCAATGAGGCGGCCATGAAATCGCAAGAAGCATCAATGAAATCACAAGTAGTGGCCATCAAGAACTTAGAAAATTAGATGGGACAACTGGCTTTTGCATTGAATAATAGGCCACCAGGAACTCTACCTAGTGACATTGAGAAAAATCCAAGGGGGAATTATGAGCAGTGTCAAGCAATCATTTTGAGGAGTGGAAAGCATCTTGAAGGGCAGAACGTAGAAAATTTAGCTAAAAAAGTTGAAAAAGAAAGTGAAGACAAAGTGGTTGAGGGGAAATAGGGTGAAGAAAAGCAAGTGGACAAGAACAAGACAGAGGTTGAGCCAGTTGTGTATCCTCCACCACCGTTTCAACAAAGAGTTCGTAAACAAAAATTAGACAAGCAATTTTTAAAGTTTTTGAAGTTTTTAAGAAACTTAGTATCAACACTCCTTTCACATAAGCCCTGGAACAAATGCCAAGTTATGCTAAATTCATGAAGGGGATTCTGTCAAGGAAAAAGAAGTTAGAAGATTACAAACCTTTATCATTAACGGAGGAGTGCAGTGCAGTTCTACAGAGAAACTTACCTCTGAAGTTGAAGGATCCGGGAAGTTTCACCATTTCTTGCACAATTGGAAACATGGCCTTCAACAAATGTTTGTGTGACTTGGGGGCAAACATAAATCTTATGTCGTTGTCAGTATATACTCAGTTTGGTTTGCCAGCTCCGAAGCCTACAAACATATCTCTATAGTTACCGGACATATCAGTGACCTATCCAAGGGGAATTATGGAAGACATCTTAGTTAAGGTGGATAAATTTATTTTACCAACAGATTTCATAATTTTGGATTATGAAGAAGACAAAAACATCCCAATCATACAAGGAAGACCATTTTTTGCTACGAGTAGAACTCTCATCGATGTTCAGAAAGGGGAATTAACCATGAGGGTTCAAGATCAGGAAATCAAATTCAATGTGTTTAAGGTCATGCGATTTCCTACTGATGAGGAGGAGTGTTTCCGGTTGGATGTGATCGATAAGATAGTTAATGAAGACCTGGTTAAAAGTTTGGTCAGAGATCCGTTGGAAAACACTTTATTGGGGGATGAGGATTTGGATGATCCAGAGTTCATGGATTACTTGCACATGCTGGATTCTTTGCCACGAGTTAGTAGATTCAAGGTTCCGTTTGAGCCACTACACACGAAAGAAAAAGCTTCAACTTGGATGAAACCTTCACCTGAGGAGCCACCCATTCTTGAGCTCAAACTGCTTCCTAAACACCTTAGGTATGCTTATTTGGGTGATTCAAATACTTTACCTATTATTATTGCATCTGCGCTTAGCGAATTATAGGAAAGTTAATTGCTAAGGATTTTGAGAGAATGCAAGTCTGCGATAGGGTGGACAATTGTCGATATAAAGGGGATCAGCCCCTCCTTTTGCATGCACAAGATTCTCATAGAAGAGGATGCCAAGCCAATAGTGGAACATCAAAGACGACTAAATCCAATCATGAAAGAAGTGGTAAAGAAAGAAATACTTAAGTGGTTGGATGCAGGAATTATTTACCCGATTTTAGACAGTGCATGGGTCAGTCCAGTTCAATGCATTCCAAAAAAAGTGTGGAATGACAGTGGTCAAGAACGATGACAATGAACTAGTTCTGAAGAGGACAGTGACCGGATGGAGGGTTTGCATGGACTACAGAAAGCTAAATAAGGCAACCCGGAAGGATCACTTTCCTCTACCCTTCATTAACCAGATGTTGGACCAGTTAGCTGGGCATGAATATTACTGTCTACTGGACCACTTTCACGTTCCCATACGACTCCTTTGCATTCAGGAGGATATCTTTTAGTTTGTGTAACGCACCAGCAACATTCTAAAGATGTATGATGGCTATCTTCTCGGACATGGTGGAGAAAAATGTGGAAGGTTTCATGGACGACTTCTTCGTCTATGGAGATAATTTTGATGTCTGTCTAGAGAACTTGGTCATGGTCTTGAAGTGATGCGTGGAAATGAATTTGGTGCTTAACTGGGAGAAGTACCACTTTATAGTTGAAGAAGGAATAATCTTGGGGCATAAGGTCTCTACGAAGGGCTTTGAGGTTGATAGAGCAAAGTTGGACACAATTGAGAATCTCCCACCGCCAACTACAGTCAAGGGAATCCATAGTTTTCTTAGACATGTTGGATTCTACCGAGGTTTATTAAAGATTTCTCTAAGATTGGAAAGCCATTATGCAGTCTCTTAGAGAAAGATGCAGTTTTCAAGTTTGATGAGGAATGCAAGTCAGCATTTGATCAATTGAAGAAGAAGTTGACTACAACTCCCGTGATCATAGCATCGAATTGGACAATGCCTTTCAAGTTAATGTGCGATGCCAGTGACTACGCGGTAAGGGCTGTTTTTGGCCAACGCCAAGAAAAGATATTCCATGCCATATACTATGCAAGTAAAACCATTACGGATGCCTAATTGAACTACACAACCACCGAGAAGGAGTTACTTGATGTAGTATGCGCTATTTGATTAGAATAAAGGTGGTGGTATGTACGAATCACTCAGCGATTTGTTATCTAATCTCAAAGAAGGATGCTAAGTCTAGACTAATCAGATGGATCCTTCTCCTCCAGGAATTTGATTTGGAAATAAAGGATAGGAAGGGGACAAAAAATCAAGTGGCAGATCATCTTTCAATATTAGAAAATCCGGACAAGAATGGGGCATATAAGTGTTTAATCAACGAGTCGTTTCCGGATGAACAACTTTTTGGAGTCAACAGATAATTTCCATGGTATGCGGACTTTGCCAATTACTTGGTGAGTAAAATCCTTCCCCATTATCTGACACGTTAGCAAAAGAAGAAGTTCCTACATGACGTCAAGTGGTACATGTGGGACGAGCCTTATTTATTCAAACAGTGTGCAGACAAAATGATTCGCAGTTGTGTGCTATACAGCGAAGTAAAGAATATCTTGCACAAATGCCATTCATCTGCGTATGGGGGACATTATGGGAGTGAGCAGACAGTGACCAAGGTACTTCAAGCAGGATTCTACTGGCTTACTGTGTTCAAGGATGCCCACTAGGTCGTGAAAAACATTAATAGATGCCAAAGGGTGGGCAACATCTCAAAAAGGAATGAAATGCCGCTCAACACGATCATAGAAGTCGAGGTTTTTGATGTGTGGGGAATGGACTTCATGGGACCTTTTCATCCCTCATTCAATAACTTATGCATTTTGCTTGCTGTGGACTATGTATCAAAATGGGTGGAAGTTGTTGCACTCCCTACAAACGATGCCAAGGTTGTTCTTATGTTTTTACAAAAGAACATCTTCACAAGGTTTGGCACACCAAGAGCAATCATAAGTGACGATGGAAGTCACTTCTGCAATACGTCGTTCACAGCTCTCTTGGCAAAATATGGGGTCAATCATAGCATTGCAACAACATATCACCCTCAGACGAGTGGTCAAGCTGAAGTTTCAAACAGAGAGGTGAAAAAAATTTTAGAGAATGTAGTAAACCCGAGTAGAAAAGATTGGTCTCTAAAATTGGATGACGCACTGTGGGCTTAAAGGACAGCATAAAAGACGCCAATTGGGATGTCTCTGTGACTCCCCCAAAATAGGTATACATCACCCATCTTTGGGTCGCCAAATACATGGTACAAAATTTAAATACAACTTAATTATACAACTGTCGTGTAACATACGACAAAACATAAGCTGAAAGTTTTAAAACCAATATTGTCTTCTATACAATATCCACACTCAATGGAGTCCTCATTACAATTATTATCACACTATTTCACAGAACAGTGAGGACTACTAATGCACCATCTCGGACCATCACTCCGTTCCCCTACTAGTCCCGGCTACGTTCTTATTTCCTAAAGAGAACAATGAAAGCAAAAGGGTGAGCTCAACTAGCCCAGTAAAAAATATTATGACTAAGATAATGCATAATAAGTTATCGTTAGCCTTCAACAATGTTAAACTGATAGAATATAATAGACAACAAGTTTAAGTACAGCGGAACCAGCAATCCATTAGAAGAGTCAAGTAGAGCATGATATCTACTATCTTCTATGATTTAAAAAGTTTATCATTAACTTTATCGCTGAGACTCAGCTTAATAAATAAACCATATCATCGAATCATCCCTGCACTACGGGCCAAGGATATTCATGTAATCATTAATGGTCATGATTATACCGAATAATCTCTAGTCATAATCATACCAACAACTATCCATCAATGCACTAAAGGCCAATGAGGATTTTTACCACATCATTTGTAATATTATGGGTCATGATTATACCGAATGATACATGGTCATAATCATACCAATCAACAGTCCATCTATGTATGTAAGCCAAATATGACTTTCATCACAATATAAGCATGAGGATGATGACAATGATATAAGCATTAATCAAGCAAAATCAAGGATAATTATTAAAAACTTTAAATTTATCCAGAGTTTAAAAATATCTAAATTGTCAACATGATACTGCTTTGTGGGGTAAAAATCAAGAATAATATCCATGTATCAAAAATAACTTGGACAGAAAAGAAATAAATTCTTCGGTGAATAGTACCCCGTGAATAGTACCCTGTGAATAGTATTTCGAGAATAGTACCCCGTGAATAGTACCCCGATATAAAAAGTACCCCGAATGCCTGAGTAAATAATATTTGAGTGAATAGTAATTAGGTAAATAGTAACCCATGAATAGTAACTCGTGAATAGTATCCCGACATAAAAAGTGTCCCGAATACCCGACTGAATAATATTTTAGTGAATAGTAACTAGGTGAATAGTAGCCCGTGAATAGTACCCCGATGAAAATATTTATATTTAATAAGAAAGTTCAGATCAATATTCCAACAAAACGACATTGGATGAAGCGCAAAACTCAAGGATATGCCACTAATTTCAAGGATTATAGAAGCAATACTTACCATAGTAAGTTTAGATTTAAGAATATGAAAAGAAATAACATACGAAACTGCAGATAGATTTTCACTTGTCATACGATATGTAATCCGCGTAGATAGGTTATTTCAACATATTAAAGGATGAATATGAAAAAAATAGTATTCCTTATGAATATGAAAGAAATAATATCCCTTACAAGTACAACAAATAATTTCCCTTACCAAACGAAAATAACATCCCTTACCTTAGTAGAAGGCTGAATACTGCAATAGTGAAGTAGCAGAATACTCTTCTTCTTGCTCTCTATAGTTTCTCTCTCCATAGTTTCTCTTGTGAGTCTCGGTAAATTGGTGAGAATGAAAGAAGAATTAAGCTTCTATTTATAGGAGAAATGACTAAATAGTAACTAATTTGCGAACGATCCAGATTGATTTACTATTAGAATGGACAGTCCAGATTGATTACTATTAAAACCACAACCGACGGTCCAGATTGATTTACTTTTAAAACCACCACCAACGGTCCAGATTGATTTACTTTTAAAACCATCACCGACGGTCCAGATTGATTTACTATTAAAATCACCACCGACAGTCCAGATTAATTTACTATTAAAACCACCATCGACGGTCCAAATTGATTTACTATTAAAACCACCACCAATGGTCCAGATTGATTTAACTTATTACACTTTAGTACCCCTAAAGTTTTCTAAGTTTGCATTATTCTCCTCTAACTTTTGTAATTCACTTATCTTCAATAAACACATTCTTAATACTTCAACAATTATTCACCATTTATATTATAACTCACAATATTTAACAACCAGATCATTCCCAGGAAAGAGGGGGCTTTTCGATAAGGATTTTTCCCTATTGGCGCGCAATTAGGTGACCAAACCTCTCCTCGACAGAACTTTCTAGATATCGTCAATATTACAAATAATAATATGAATAACTTTGTTGTCTTAATTATTAATTTAATAATATAAAATATTATGCAGATGATACTGTGACAATAATTAAATCAAATAACGTGAGATACTATGCAACAATTACTATAGCAATAATTGAGTAAACTGAGTGGCTTCTTACGTAAGCATCAATAATCAATACCGTGTGCTACTATGCAACCACGCGTATTACTTTATTTTTACCACCGGGTATCTCAACAGTTTAAAGGTAAAACTTTCGTCGTTATTTTTATAAAAGATATTTTTGTCGTTTTCTAACTACGACAATACTTCCACTGTGGGGTCCACCAATGATTGTGTCATCAAACGAATATTTCCTGACAAAAAGAATATTCCCCGACCAAATGAATATTCCCCGACACAGCGAATATTTTATATCAACTTGCTTACTTTGCAAAAAATTTCACATATCACCCTTAATTTTAACCTTTTATCAATTAAACCATTTAATAAATAGACTAACAATTATAAGAAAATTGAATACTTTTATTTCATAAAATTTGGGGTCTTACAATCTCCCCTTCTTATGAAATTTCGCCCTCAAAATTTACGTACGTACCTGGTATACCGTAGAGATAAGGATACCTCGTCAGATTCTAACTCTTGAGGTATAACCTTTGAGCGTAAAATATGCTCCTTCTTATCCAATATTTTAACAGGTACCTCTTCATACATTAAATCTTTCGTTAACTTGTCCGGTTCTAATTCAATAATGTGGTTCGGGTCTTCTATATATTTACATAAAATAGATATGTGAAAAACGTTATGAACACGAGACAAACTTGGCGGTAAGGCGAGTCTATAAGCCACAACTTCTACTCGATCGAGGATTTCGAATGGACCAATAAAATTGAGGGTTGAGATTTCCTCTCTTTGTCGACCCTTGCTTCTAGAATAACGCCATCTTGAACATTCTTCTTCATATTTATCTGCTTCGGGTCTGTAGCTTGATTGACTTTAACTTTATCGATTAAAGTCGATTTTAATCGTATATTTGCCATCATCTTGTGGGTTCTTGGATTATTTAACTTTATGTCCATCATTTGTAAGTCGTACGAAATGGGTCTTTGTGTTAACAACGTCACACTCGTAATCGCATACGATCTTCTACTCAACTCGTCAGCTACCACGTTCATTTTTTTAGGATGGTATTGAATGGTATGATCGTAATCTTCAACAGCTCGAGCCAACGTCCTTGGCGCATGTTATGTTCGTTCTGGGTGAAGAATTATTTGAGGGTTTTGTATCGGGTTTAAAGTCGATACAAAATTTGATTTCACGCTCTGGGGATAGGCTAGGAAGTTCTTTGGGGAATACATCAGGAAATTTATTAACAACGGAAATATCATTCAAATCTGACGTATTTTTGTTTAAATCTGTGACATCGGCTAAGAAAGCTTGACATCCGTTTTTCAATAAACGAATAGCTTTATGGCTTGATATAATAGTGATTGACTTTAGTGGTCTGGTTGCTTGAATTCGCATAATAGGTTGGTTAAGAATATGAAAGCTAACAACCTTACGAAAATAATTAATTTTTACATGATGAGTAGTTAACCAATCAATTCCTAAAATCACATCGAATGTAAGTATTTTCAAAGAGAAAATACATGTAACGTGTGGTTACCGATTTGAATCAAACAAGACTTATAAACAGTGGATGTAATGAAAGTTTCTCCCAACAGAGTTTCAATAGATAAGTCAAAGTCTAATTCCTTCGGAGTTAAATTTAAACATTGAGCGCAAGAAGGTGAAATAAAAGAGTGGATAGAACCGTTATCAAATAACGTATAGGCTTCGCAAGAGTTTATGATTAACTTACACGTGATAACTTTTTTCGGGTTCCTCGACAAACGCTCTCACTTAAATTATTGGCTTTGACTTGTCTGGGACATCCTTTGGCGTCACCATCCCAGTTGGACTTAACTTTGCTATAGAGTACATTCCACCCTTAAATGCTTTATCACATTCCTGATCCATGATTTTAATCATTACTCTACGATCCATATCGAATTGGGGTTGACCGGTCTGCACAGGGTAATTTCGAACTCGATGTTGGATTCTCCCAATTATTGTCCAAAAAGCGAAATCCAATTCATCTATTTAGGTCTTATTGGATCGGACGTCATTTTCTACAATATCAACGCATCGTGCAGCTTTTACCCATGCATCCTCCATTCTCATTCGTTGAGTTGTTTCTTCTTTCATCAGAACTTTGATCATAGCATTCTTAGATTCCAGCTCTAATATCTTATACTCTGCCAAAGAGTGCTTCTGTTCAAGCATCGCACATCAGGTAACACAATTTTGAATTCTTACATCCCTTTACTCCACGACCGCCTGCCGTTCTTCAGCCTGTTATTCTAACTAATGAATACGATTTTGCAATTCTACATTTTGATCATAAAGTTCTTCTAATAAATTCTCCTCAGGTTCCTCTTCTTCCTTACTCTTAGCTGCTACCTCTGCGACTAGCTCGGGTGCAATTATTAATTCTTCACTCACCACATGGATATCTCTAATTCCTTCTTCACCTGACATCACATTATCCTGGTTATTGATCATTGGTGACTCAACGGTCTCATGTGCTTTATTGATTATCTCAACATTTTCGGATGCCATTTTCAAACACTGCCATAAAACAAGGGTTAATTGACATGCCACATATTATCCCTATACTCTAAACGACTAATTAAATACCAAATAAACTTAGGTAGGTCATACTAGCGAAGGAATTCCCCGTCTCTCCCCTCCTAGTTCTTGTCTCATATCTCAGCCAGGGATCATATCCCTAAGCTTTGATACCAACTGCGACGCCCCCAAAATAGGTATACATCACCCATCTTGGGTCGCCAAATACATGGTACAAAATTTAAATACAACTTAATTATACAACTGTCGTGTAACATACGACAAAACATAAGTTGAGAGTTTTAAAACGAATATTGTCTTCTAGACAATATCCAAACTCAATGGAGTCCTTATTACAATTATTATCACACTATTTCACAGAATAGTGAGGACTACTAATGCACCATCTCGGACCATCACTCCGTTCCCCAACTAGTCCCGGCTACGTTCTCATTTCCTGAAAAGATCAATGAAAGAAAAAGGGTGAGCTCAACTAGCCCAGTAAGAAATATTATGACTAAGATAATGCAGAATAAGTTATCGTTAGCCTTCAACAATGTTAAACTAATAAAATATAACAGACAACAAGTTTAACTGTAGCGGAACAAGCAATTCATTAGAAGAGTCAAGTAAAGCATGATATCTACTATCTTCTATGATTTAAAAAGTTTATCATTAACTTTATCGCTGAGACTCAGCTTAATAAATAAACCACATCATCTAATCATCCCTACATTACGGGCCAAGGATATTCATGTAATCATCAATGATCATGATTATACCAAATAATCCCTGGTCATAATCATACCAACAACTATCCATCAATGCACTACAAGCTAATGAGGATTTTTATCACATCATTTGTAATATTACGGGTCATGATTATACCGAATGATACCTGATGATAATCATACCAATCAACAGTCCATCTATGCACGTTAGCCAAAGATGACTTTCATCACAATATAAGCATGAGGATGGTGACAATGATATAAGCATTAATCAAGAAAAATCAAGGATAATTATTAAAGACTTTAAATTTATCTAGAGTTTAAAAATATCCAAATTGTCAACATGATATTGCTTTATGGAGTAAAATTCAAGAATAATATCCATGTATCAAAAATAATTTGAACAGAAAAGAGATAAAATTTTCAATAAATAGTATGCCATGAATATTATCCTGTGAATAGTATTTTGGAAATAGTACTCTGTGAATAGTACCCCGACATGAAAAGTGCCCCAAATACCCAAGTGAGTAATATTTAAGTGAATAGTAACTCGTGAATAATACCTCGGCATGAAAAGTATCCCGAATGTCCGAGTGAATAATATTTTAGTGAATAGTGATAAGTGGATTTCATATCCACGAATCGTTGTCCATTTCACACTTAATTGTTGCTATTTTCTTGTTTTCATGTTTGTTTTTATTTGTTTTTGTGTTCTTTTATGTGTAGGGTGGTTGTTGTGGCAAGTCGGGAAGAAAGGAGTCTTTTGGAGCAAAAATTGGAAGCAAACTTGGAAAATGGCACAGTCAACTAACAGTGGCCATACCCGCCGGGGCGGGCCTATTTTCCTTGTATATTCTTGTCGGGGTGGGGGGTAGCGAAATCTGGGCAGTCCTGCTTTGGTTCGAAGACTGCTGGGAAGAGGATTGATATACTTTGAGTAGCATATGACTCTGTTTGCTGAGGGACTTTGAGGAGAACTCGGTGTTGGATATATATTCATCTACAAATAACAAATCAATCAACACACAAGGCATAATACGAAGATCAAGTCCAGTTTTTCATAGCAAGCATTGGAGGAAGATTTTGAGGAGATTTTTGGGACAATTGCAATTCCAGGCCACGTAAAGGGTGTTTTTCACTATTCTTCTCCTTAGACTTTTATTTGTAATCGAAAGAATGTTATCATTGATTTATTCAGTATTTACTCTATTTATTATGAACTAATTCACTTTTTAGGCTTATGGTGGATCCTTAAGTAAAACAATGATTTTGTAAACTTTGATTTCCAGTTTAATAAGCTATTTTTAAGCTTTTCTATATTGATTTGAGCTTGAATTTATGAATTGTCTGATCAACAATTCTTTGTGGATTTGTATAGAATCGAGAGAGTATATTCGAATCTAGACTTAGTTAATATAGCGTGTGTTCATGAATTTTGTGAATAGCAGATTCTTGATGAATGTTAAGGTAGAGATATGTTTGACATCGCATGTGATCGGATAAAGAACTTAATCTTAAACCTTCTTTAATTATAATTCATATTGAGATATAGTGAGTTAGTTGATTAAGGTGTTTAACTTGTTTCTATCTAATTTGTGGATTTAAGTTAATACGGTATTAGTGCATCGAGAGGTGGCTAGTACTACATTTGTGTTGTTGATTAATGAACTGGGATAGTGATTTGAATTGGAATGAAGGTGTAGAAATAAGAGTGAAGCTTAGGGTGAAATCATAAGTCTATTTCTCCATTAATTGTTTAAAATTCCAGATTTTGATATTTGTGGTTGTTTTGTGGTAGTTAATTTGTTTCTTCATTTAGTTTCAATAATTTTAATCATTGAGTTGAATAGTTTAATAAAATTAGGATTAATAGGAAATTGATAATTGTGAGGTTGAATTTCTTGCTAATTTGTCTCTGTGGGAACGATACACTACTAATCACTTTATTACTTGTTGACCACATATACGTGTGTGTTGTGCGTATATAGATTTTATCCAACAAGTTTTTAGTGCCGTTGCCGGGGACAATTTAGTATAGATCTTAATATTTTTACAATATCAGTTTAATTAGTCCAATTTTACTTAAACAATTTTTATTTTCGTGTTGTTCCTCTTATTTCAGGTTTTTGAAGTAGTTTATGCAAACTCGGTCCAAAAATCCAGACTTTCTACCTTTTGAGGACAACACTGAGAGACGGTTTCAGAGGTTAAGTAAGTGGATCAAGGAAACAAGGGAAGACTTTGAAAATTCCAAAAAAGAAGAGGCAATGGCAGCTGAAGATCAGAAAGCGTTAAGGGACTTCGCCACACCCAAGGAGACTAAACTGCAATCGAGCATCACCAGGCCTGTAATTGCTGCAAATGCATTCAAAATCAAGCCTGGGACGATTCAGATGATCCAGAATTCAGTTCAGTTTGGGGGATTGGCAATTGACGATCTGAATGAACATCTAGTCAACTTTCTGGAGATTTGCGACACCTTCAGGCATAATGGGGTGTCGGATGATGCGGTAAGACTTTGTTTGCTCCCATTCACTTTACGAGACAAGGCGAAGAGTTCATTACACTCTCTACCTCTAGGATCGATAACTACGTGGGAAGACTTAGCTCAGAAATTCCTTGCCAAATTTTTCCCACTGGCGAAAACTGTAAAAATGAGGAATGAGATCACAATGTTTAAGCAGCAACATGGGGAGTCATTATATAAGGCATGGGAGAGATACAATGAGTTACTCAGAAAGTGCCCGCATCATGGATTGCCCGAGTGGTTGCAAATGAATACCTTTTATAACAGACTACATGAGAATCTTATGACTAGTACTGATGCAGCGTCGGGTGGAGCATTCATTGTTAAGAGTTATGAGGAAGCCTACAATTTGATTGAGACCATGGCAGCTAACAACTACCAGTGGCCCACAGCAAGAATGACACAGGAAAATGCGGCTGGGGTGTTAGAATTAGATGGGGTGACAGCAATACAAGCACAAATTTCAGCACTGTCTAAGAAGTTGGATGCTATGTCGGGGACACAGGCACATGCATAGGTACAGCAGGTTGCATCTGTATGTGAATTATGTGTGGGTGAGCATCCTACAGATCAATGCGTAATCAACCTAGTATCCGTGCAATTCATGGGTAGCTACAACAGGATTCCACAAAATATATACCAGAATAATTACAACCAAGGGAATAGGAATCACCCAAATTTCTCATGGAGTAATAATCAGCAACACCAAGCTCCACGACCATCATATCCCCCAGGTTTTTAGAATCACCAACAACTGGCTCAACACCAGGAAAGAAAATCAGATTTAGAGGAGTTGCTGTCAAAATACATAACTAGCAATGAGGCAGCGATGAAAAGCCAAGCAATGGCCATCAAGAATTTGGAAAATCAGATGGGGCAAATTGCCTTAGCATTAAATAACAGGCCACAAGGGACCTTACCGAGTGATACCAAGAGAAATTCAAAGGGAACCCATGAACAGTGTCAGGTAATTAGGTTGAGGAGTGGAAAACATCTCGTTGGTAAAGATGCAGAAAATTCAGCAATATCGGATAAAAAAGTTGATGAAAGTAAAGTGGTTGAAGGAAACAAGGGTGAGGATAAGCAAAGTGAGAAAACAAAGTTAGACGACAAGCCAGTTGTATATCCTCCACCACCGTTTCAGCAGAGGGTCCAAAACCACAAATTAGACAAGCAGTTTACGAAGTTTTTGGAAGTTTTCAAGAAACTTCAGATTAACATCCCGTTTGCAGAAGCCCTAGAGCAGATGCTGAGTTATGCAAAGTTTATGAAAGGGATTCTATCAAGGAAAAAGAAATGGGAAGACTTTAAAACAGTGGCACTAACAAAGGAGTGTAGTGCGGTGTTACAGCAGAAGTTGCCACCCAAGTTGAAAGACCCAGGGAATTTCACTGTTGCATGCACGATCGGGAACATGTCTTTTAACAAATGTTTATGTGATTTGGGGGTGAGTGTGAACCTTATACCACTGTCAGTATACACAGAATTGGGTTTGCCCACGCCAAAGCCTACAAATATTTCATTGCAGTTGGCAGATAGGTTAGTCACATATCTGATAGGCATAGTAGAAGACATATTAGTAAAAGTGTATAAGTTTATCTTCCCCGCGGACTTTATTATTCTGGATTTTGAGGAGGACAAGAACATCTCGATTATCCTAGGGAGACCTTTCTTGGCCACGGGTAGGACACTCATAGATGTAAAAAAAGGAGAACTTACTATGAGGGTCCAAAATCAAGAAATCAAATTTAACGTGTTCAAGGCCATGAAATTCCCTACGGATGAGGAAGATTATTTTCGGATGGATATAATTGAGCAAATTATCAGTGAAGATATGGACAAGAGTTTAGTCAACGATCCATTAGAAACAACTTTATTGGGGGATGAAGAGTTCGACGACCCAAAATTTGTGGACTACCTATAGATGTTAGATTCGTTGCCACGTGTTAGTCGATTCAGAGCACCATTTGAACCTTTGCACACGGAGGAGACATCCACAGAAAAATTAAAACAGTCATTGGAGGAGCCACCAACTTTGGAACTTAAGCCACTCCCCAAATACCTCAGGTATGCGTATTTAGGCGATTCAAATTCCTTACCTGTTATTATATCTACTGCACTTAACGATTTGCAGGAAGAAAAGTTGTTGAGGGTGCGTAGGGAACATAAATCAGCTATAGGATGGACGATAGCTGATATCAAGGGAATCAGCCCTTCGTTTTGCATGCACAAGATTCTGATGAAAGACGACGCAAAATCGATGTTGGAGCAACAACGACGACTAAACCCCATTATGAAGTAAGTTATAAAGAAGGAAATTCTAAAATTGTTGGATGCCTGTATCATCTACCTGATTTCTGACAGTAAGTGGGTTAGTCCGGTTCAGTGTGTGCCTAAAAAGGGAGGAATGACTGTGGTACAGAGTGAGGATAACGAGTTAATACCGACAAGAACAGTGACAGGTTGGAGGGTTTACATGGATTATAGGAAGTTGAATAAGGCAACCCGAAAAGATCATTTTTCGTTGACCTTTATCGATCAAATGTTGGACAGATTGGCGGGATATGAGTACTACTGTTTATTGGATGGATACTCGGGTTATAACCAGATCATCATCGCTCCTAAGGATCAAGAGAATACTATATTTACGTGCCCTTACGGCACATTCGCATTCACGAGAATGTCATTCGAGTTATGCAATGCATCTGCGACCTTTCAACAGTGTATGATGGCCATTTTCTTAGACATGGTGGAGAAAAATGTTGAAGTCTTCATGGACGACTTTTTTATCTATGGGGACAACTTTGATACTTGCCTAGGGAATTTGGTAATGGTGTTACAGCGATGCATGGATACGAACCTCGTACTTAACTGGGAAAAATGCCACTTCATGGTTGAGGAGGGCATAATTTTGGGCCACAAGGTATCAGCTTAAGGATTGGAGGTTGACAAAGTGAAGCCAAAAACAATCGAGAAACTGCCCCCACCGAGCTCAGTTAAGGGTATTAGAAGTTTTCTAGGACATGTTGAGTTCTACAGGAGATTTATAAAGGACTTCTAAAATTGCAAAACCCTTATGCAGTCTTTTAGAGAAGGATGTTATTTTCAGTTTTGACGACAAATGTAAGTCAACTTTTGAGTTGTTAAAGAAGAAGTTCACTACAGCCCCCGTGATCATCGTACCGAATTGAAATATACCTTTCGAGCTAATGTGTGATGCAAGTGACTATGCAGTTGGGGCTATTTTGGGTCAACGCCGAGAGAAGGTATTTCACGCCATATATTATGCAAGCAAAACGATCACAGAGACTCAAATGAACTATACAACTACGGAAAAGGAATTGCTTACAGTGGTGTATGTGTTTGATAAGTTTCGGGCATACTTGATCGGAACTAAGGTGATAGTATACACAGTCCATTCGGCTATTTGGTACCTAATTGCAAAAAAAGATGGTAAGCCACGCCTTATCCGATGGATTCTCCTGCTTCAAGAGTTTGGTTTAGAAATAAAGGATAGAAAGGGGATGGAGAATCAAGTAGCCGATCATTTGTCTAGGCTGGAAAACCAAGTGAAATTGAAAGAGGACAAGTGTGAAATTAACGAATCATTCCCGGATGAGCAATTATTTGGGATAAATGCAAAATTTCTGTGGTATTCGGATTATGCGAATTATCATATGAGCAACGTTCTTCCACCTAATCTTATAAGATAATAGAAAAAGAAGTTTCTTCATGATGTAAAATGGTACATGTGGGGCGAACCGTATTTGTTCAAGCAGTGCGCCGACAAAATGACTAGAAGGTGCGTGCCCTACAGTGAAGTGAAGAACATTCTGCATGAGTGCCACTCATCTACGTATGGGGGACATTATGGGAGCGAGAGGACAGTAGCAAAGGTGCTGCAATTCGAGTTCTATTGGCCTACACTATTCAAGGACGCCCACCAGTTTGTCAAAGCATGCGATAGATGTCAAAGAGTGGGAAAAATTTCGAAAAGGAATGAGATGCCTCTACAAACAATTCTTAAAGTGGAAATTTTTGATGTATGGGGAATCGATTTCATGGGGCATTCCTTTTGGCACTTAACAATCAGTACATTCTACTCGCAGTGGATTACGTATCAAAGTGGGTTGAAGTTGCAGCACGCCAAGAGCAATTATAAGTGACGAAGGTAGTCACTTTTGCAACAAATCATTCACAGCTCTATTGGCAAGGTATAGGGTAAACCACAAGGTAGCGACGACTTATCACCCCCAAACCAGTGGGCAGGCTGAGGTGTCGAACAGGGAAGTCAAGAAAATATTGGAGAAAGTGGTGAATCCAACTCGTAAGGATTGGTTACTCCGGTTGGATGATGCATTATGGGCATACCGAACTGCGTATAAGACACCACTCGGGATGTCACCATACCAACTACTGTACGAAAAGGCTTATCACATACCAGTCGAGCTACATCATAAGGCTTATTGGGAGATTCAGAACTTAATTTCGATCAAGCAGCTGTAGGGGAAAAGAAATTACTTCAACTAAATGAGCTCGACGAATTTTGCCTTCACGCCTACGAGAATTCCAAGTTATATAAGGAAAAGGTCAAGAGATGGCACGACCAGAAAATTTTGCATAGAACATTCGAGCCAGGTCAATCAGTCCTTTTGTTTAACTCACGACTGAGATTGTTCCCAAGAAAGCTTAAGTCAAGATGGTCGGGACCATTCACTATAAAACGGGTGTTCTCTCATGGCGCCGTTGAACTTTACAGTTGGAATCCGTTAGAAACATTCAAAATCAATGGTCAACGATTAAAGCACTATTGGGGTGGCGAGTCCAACACCGATGTCATCGCCATTACATTGACCGACGCACCATGAACAGGAAGTAGTCAGGCTGAACGACTTAAAATCAAGCGCTAATTGGGAGGCAACCCAATCTTACGTTTAATTTCTGTATTTTCATTCATAATTGTTAGGATATAGTTTTTATTAAGTTATTAGATAGGTATTATCTAATTAAAGTCTTGTTAATCTCTCTACAATGCTCTATTTTATCAATAATGCACTAATTCTTATGTTTCATGTCTTGCAGGATGGGAAAAGGAACATTGAGTAGCTTAGCATGAAGCAAAGATGAGAAACAGGGGAGTTTAACAGAAGGAATGCACGCTGGGGTGGGCCCAAAATGAACTACACCCCCCGCCGGGGCGGGGGTCTCTCAACCTCAACTAATAGGGGACTAGCCCGCCGGGGCAGGCTGTGTTGGTCGTGCACCCCCAGCTGGGGGCGGGGGTCCTTGAACCTGTAACGACCCCAAAATCTATACAATTTAAATCCCGACTTCGGTCGTTAACCATACATTCAACCTCTAAATAATACATCATTATTCGATGTTAAACTTAATAAAACTGCGGAATATTTAAAACTTTTATACATTTCCTTCTTTCTTGCCCTGAATCGCAACCATTACATTACATCTCTTTGATTCAATCTTATATCATGAATCGTTACAACAAAATGACTATACAAAGTCTTACAGCATAACTAAATATCCATATACATTGGATAGCTCAACTTACAATTCAACAACATGTTACGTTCAAAATATGAAATATATTTCTCATAAAACATAAGTAATCTTCGTGAATATAGATCTCTATAACTCACATAGCACGTATCTTTACCTTAAAATCTTGACCTGCAAAAGTGGTTATTTGCAAGAGTGAGCTCGATAGCCCAGCAAAGTCTAACAGTTTTCATGCATCACATAACACATAATAACATGCTCGATATACATCTCATTAAAGTAACATGGCATACATGCTTTTAATTCACATAGAAAATATAAAGATTGAGTTCCTTACTCAATCATCATTACGTAGCCAAAACAATGTAGTCATATATTGACTTTAACATTTCATGATTCAACATGCTTAACATATCATGCAATTTAAAACAGTTCATCAAGTCCACGTAGAAAATAGGAACCGAAAGACTTGCCTTGATCGTTGTTTACCAATAATAGCTTAACAGCTTACAGTTATCTGCACTTCACGTGCCCTACACAATTATATAATCATACACATCAACTATTAGTCACATAACAACACATAGCAATTGTAATGTAAACTCTACTCCATATCTCATAATCTTTCCTATTAATAAATACACAATGGTCAATTAGATTGTGTTAACTTTTCGACTTATGACTCACTATATTTCTTCTTAGTCAAACTCGAAGTTCAAGTGCTTAAGTCTTGCTAGGACTACTTATTGGTTTTATATTAAACCCATTCCATATCTTATAATATCCATTTCAATGGAATTGAAACACTTTTTAAGTTCATTAACACTTGGCACGGCGTTTCGACGTTCAATCGTCACACGCCCGATTTGCCTTTCTTGTGTATGCTTACTATACTTCTATAACTTATCTAATACATTATTTATTAATTTTAAGCATCATTATATTTACTAAGATTCATGTTTTATAACTTAGGACATCATCTTTTATGGTCTGGAGCACTACACATGCATATGTGCATGTCCGACACCCTCCGATTGCCTCCGAAAACACAATAGTCCTAAAGATGACCATTTTGACCTATCCTAATGACTTCAAATTGACAAACTTAAAGAACGAAAGTTGTAGGTCTACTCGTCCTCGTTCCGGATCATCTTGAATCACCTCAATCGGAGTTCGTATGAGGAAGTTATGGCCATTTTACTACAGGAGGTCAAAACTGTCCAAGTCAGACTTCTGTTCCCGTGCTGGGGCGCGAGTACTAAGCCAACTAGTGGCGCTGGGGCGCGAGATTGGCGCTGGGGCCCGAATTTTGGCGCCGGGGCGCGATTTTTGGCGCTGGGGCTCAAATTTTGGCGCTGGGGCGCCGAAACTTGCAGAACCCAACCACGAAGAACAAACAACGCTACTGTCTTTATTTTTAATAGCAATTAACCCCAATTAACATGTATAACTTATATAAATTACACATATACACACTACCCAATATGCATATACTAGTTTAAATTACGAAATAATAATCACAGAAAACTAAATTCCTTGAAAATCATATTTTAAAACAAAACTCCATGTTTGACATTTGTTAAACACAGTGAATACTATAATCTCTAATAACCACAAATTTGATTACTTTTAAACTACAATTCTCTGTAGTTCATATCCAATTAACATAATCACACTTCAATTTCATAACTTCACAATTAACATATACTAATTTTGATATTTCTACAAACCACTTTCACACGTGAATGTTTACTGTAAAAACTAATTTCTCTTTCTCTATGAACGCTAGCATACTTCTCATATATACATACATGTGCTAATATAACAATTATAGTTACAAATATACTTAATATCATACAAAGCTATATATATATATATATATATATATATATATATATATATATATATATATATATATATATATATATCCACAATTCATCTTTTACAATTATTTTACAGAGAACTTTTTGGAATAAGAAAACTAAACTTTAAAATAAAATAAGAGGATTAATATACTACCTTTGATTTAAGAAGATAATGGTTATCCTTTTGATTATCAAGCCTCTTTTTCCCAATTCCTTTCTTAAAAACCTGTTAGAAATCACTCATTTTCTCTCTAGAGTTTTCTCAAATTTTCTCTGTATTCTTCTTCTTCTCTCCCTTTTCTTCAACTGAGTCTTTCTTTTCTCTTCTAACATACGTAGAATAGTATAACGTATATAGTAATAATATATATTAATGATATAATATAAATATAGATATAACTTATATCAGTTATGTAAGTTTTTGAAAATCAAAAGCCATAAGGCTTGTTTGGCTAACCACTAAAAAAATAATCAATTAATCCTTATGTCTTTTTTGGTAAAACACAATTAGATTAAAGACTTAATAGGCATTAGGCTTTGTTTGGCAAAATAATTTAAAACTAAAGACTTAATATATTTAAGCCTTGTTTGGCAAAATAAATTAAAACTACTTTAATTTATTTTAATAACCACTTATAATATAATTATTTGTCACACTTCTAATTAATTAAGTTTTCATACTTAATTTAATTAATTCTAATAACAATTCATTGCATAATATAATTATTTATTTAATCATTATAAATTCTCTAACTTAATTATTAAATTAAATTAGATTACTATTTCAAAATAATTACTTTCCTTAACTCATTAATTATTTTTTAAACAAATAAATAATCAAATCACATCAAATCAAATACTTATTCAACAATAAACACATCCATTAAATATTTATATAATTCAATAAATATTTAAATATTATAATAAAAATCTGGATTGTTACAGAACCTGGGCAAACTTATTTAGCAGTTACATAACACGATTTCCATTACTCTCCTTCTCATACACTATAACTCCAACATCTTTACACCACTACTTCTCACCCACGATTTTGCCACCATCCATTATAGCCCCTACTCCATTACTCATCTCCACAACTCCAACCCACTACTCCACTACCTCACTCCATCACCCATCTATTACTAGGGCTCTACATCACATCACCTCTATAAAAACACACCCTCAAAACAAAAGTTCATCAATTACTTGCAAACTGAGCTTAGAAAGCCACGAATTTGGGGCATTATTGGGGGAATTCATCTTGCATGTAAGAGTGAGTAACTTAGTTTCAAGTTCGTCATCTTCATTCACCATATTTGCCACAAACTCATCAAAGTGGGGGAAGAAATCATTGCACACACCAAGTGCTTGTCAGTGGGTGTGAACCAAGTTTGGGGGGAAGATACTGTGATTAAGGCAGTAGAGAGTAAATGGCTTCGCAACCCACATCCAAACGATAACGCGGCGAGAGTTCAAGGTCAACACCACCATCACGAACATTCGACCGACGCAAGTTCAAAAATACCGCCGCCACCAACCGGTACGACTATATGGTCACAAAATCCCTTACACCGGAGCGGGGGTTGGCATTGGATGCTCATGACGGCAAAATGATGCAACAGATTTATCAAAAAGGGTGGGGTCAAGTTCACTGAGGAGCCAGAGGCCGCCGCTGTTAACCTGGTCAAAGAGTTCTATGCTAACGCCGAGGACAAGGCACCTTTCAATGTATTTGTGCGGGGTCATTTGATCTCGTTCAGTGCCGATGCCATCAACACGTATTATTAGTTACGGGTGCCTAGACAGTGCCAATATGCTCACTTGAGGGATTGCAACCCTAACTTTGAGGATGTTCTCAAAGAAATGATCAAGCCGGGAATAACATGGATAAAGGGTCGGAAAGGAGGCACAATGTTTCATAACAAAGATCTCAGTCGGTATGGGAAAATTTGGTACGCCTTCTTATGTGCGAAGCTGTTGCCATCCATGCACACCTCAGACGTGACCAAGGAAAAGGCACTACTTTTATATGCAATTGTGCAAGACTTCATTATCAACGTTGGAGCAATAATGAATTTTTCTATTCACCGATGCCTACGGGGCAATTTTTTGGGCGGCTTACCACACATATCCCTCATTTGTGGGTTGTGTCGCCAAGCAGGAGTTCGTTGGTCTTATGACGAACCCATCCTAATGCCGTTGTAGCTACTTGATTAAAGAATGATAGCATAATATTCAGTGTGGGCCGGAGGTGAATCACATCTTCGAGGGTTAGGTTTTGTATTTCCATCAGCTTCGAAGGACGAAGCTGACGCTGAAGATACCTTGAATGATGAGGATGAGACTATAGGAGAGCAAGGAACTGAGGTGGAACCACCTTCTACCACCATATCTCACCCTCAGTTTATTGCATTACAATAACAAATGGAGAACCACAACAAGGAAGCACGGAGGGAGATGAGGAGGCTCGCCGCAAGATAGGACCATATGTTTGATGTAATGAACATGTCGTTCGTGTCATTGAACACAACGCTACAAAACCTCAATCCTAATGCCTCATTTCCATATCAGCAACTGGGTCCACTGCCACGCTTTCCACCAAGTGATTCGAAAGAAGAAGAACATCACCACACACCACCACCCCAGGCTTAAAGTCATTATAGGGAAGTCCTCATATTTTTACCGCGTTATCTTTCCAATGAGGGTATTGTAAATTTTAAGTTTGGGGGAATTAGTTTTATTTTACAATTTATGTCACATGCATATTGTCATTAGTTATATTTACATTTAGTATTGCATGATAGTTGTGCATTTTAGTTTTAAGTATTTATGTAATCAGTTATTCGCATAGTAGCTTAGATGCATATTTAGTTTTTATTGTTTGCATTTATATATTGTTTGCATTCATATTTAGTTTTTTTAGTTAAATATTGTGTCTACATATGTCCAGCAGCGTTGTGGTTCATTTTATTGTGGCCAATGATGAGATTGAGATTAAGTAAACGAATACAGCACTGATTGTTAGAACTGTGATGTGGTTTTCACTCATGACTCGGATCTTGTGCTTGTTTGAAACTGGTATAAAAGGATAGAACGTAAAAACATTTGTGTTGAGTGATTGGTTTAAATCAGTACATAAATAGTTTCTAAAGGATAATGCTAATATAGATAAGAGAAAGACAAGAATAGGCAGTGAAGACAACAAATGAGGCAAGAACCTAAGTTTGGGAGAAAGAGTAAGGTATATAAGATTTTGTAAAAAAAATGATGAAAGCTAGTTGAGTCTTATGGTGGGTTAAGGAGAAATACTCCCCATAAACACAAGCGTGAGATGGAGCGTAAAATGCACTCACCAACCATCTATCAAGAAAGAAAAGAAAAATAAAGAAAAGACGGGAAATAAAGGCAAAGAGCCCCAATGTTTGAAAAAAAAGAGAGCATGAATACCCTATTCGGATCCCTAATCTTGGCAATTGTTTGAGTTGAGTTGGAACTTGTTTGTTTTTGAAATTTTCGAGTCTATTCTATATGAATCCCAATAAGAGATTGCTTATGTGTTGAATTTGAATGTAAATCGGTAGCATAATGTTGATCGCACACACACGATATTAGTGATGATACGTATAAGATTTGAGGAATTGAGGAGAAGTTATTGATTGGTTTTAATATGAAGTGTGGTATTGTTTGCTTGATATTTTTGAGGCCGGATCAATAAATTTGATTCTATGATATAGTTGGATTCGAAAGCATATAGATTATATTCATTCCATCTCATTGCATTGCATAGCATGTAGTTTATTTTGTGCTCGAGGACTAGCACGGTTTAAGTTTGGGGGATTTTGATAAGTGGATTTCATATCCATGAATCGTTGTCCATTTCATGCTTAATTGTTGCTATTTTCTTGTTTTCATGTTTGTTTTTATATATTTTTGTGTTCTTTTATGTGTAGGGTGGTTGTTGTGGCAAGTCGTGAAGAAAGGAGTCTTTTGGAGCAAAAAATGGAAGCAAACTTGGAAAATGGCACAGTCAACTAACAGTGGCCATGCCCACCGGGGCGGGCCTATTTGCCTTGTATACCCCCGCCGGGGCGGGGGGTAGTGAAATCTGGGCAGTCTTGCTTTGGTTCGAAGACTGCTGAGAAGAGGATTGATATACTTTGAGTAGCATATAACTCTATTTGCTGAAGGACTTTGAGGAGAACTCAGTGTTGGAAATATATTCATCTACAAATAACAAATCAATCAACACACAAGGCGTAATACGAAGATCAAGTCCAATTTTTTATAGCAAGTATTGGAGGAAGATTTTGAGGAGATTTTTCGGGACAATTGCAATTTTAGGCTACGTGAAGGGTGTTTTTCACTATTCTTCTCCTTAGACTTTTATTTGTAATTGAAAGAATGTTATCTTTGATTTATTCAGTATTTATTCTATTTATGATGAACTAATTCACTTTTTAGGCTTATGGTGGATCCTTAAGTGAAACGATGATTTTGTAAACTTTGATTTCAAGTTCAATAAGCTATTTTCCAGTTTTTCTATATTGATTTGAGCTTGAATTTATGAATTTCCTGATCAATAATTCTTTGTGAATTTGTATGGAATCGAGAGAGGATATTCGAATCTAGACTTAGTTAATATAGCGTGTGCTCATGAATTTTGTGAATAGCAGATTCATGATAAATGTTAAGGTAGAGATATGCTTGACATCGCATGTGATCGGATAAAGAACTTAATCTTAAACCTTCTTTAATTATAATTCACATAGAGATATAGTGAGTTAGTTGATTAAGGTGTTTAACTTGTTTCTATCTAATTTGTGGATTTAAGTTAATACGGTATTAGTGCATCGAGAGGTAGCTAGTACTACATTCGTGTTCTTGATTAATGAACTGGGATAGTGATTTGAATTGGAATGAAGGTGTAGAAATAAGAGTGAAGCTTAGGGTGAAATCATAAGTCTATTTCTCTGTTAATTGTTTGAAATTCTAGATTTTGATATTTGTGGTTGTTTTGTGGTAGTTAATTTGTTTCTTAATTTAGTTTCGATAATTTTAATCATTGAGTTGAGTAGTTTAATAAAATTAAGATTAATAGGAAATTGATAATTGTGAGGTTGAATTTCTTACTAATTTATCTCGGTGGGAACGATACTCTACTCATCACTTTATTACTTGTTGACCACGTATACTTGCGTGTTGTGCGTATATTGATTTTACCTAACAAATAGTAACCCGTGAATAGTACCCCGGTAAAAATATTGATATTTAATAAGAAAGTTCAGATCAATATTCCAATGAAACGATATTGGATAAAACACAAAACTCAAGGATATTCCACTAATTTCAAGGATTATAGAAGTAATACTTACCATAGTAAGTTTAGATTTAAGAATATGAAAAGAAATAACATACGAAACCGCAAATGGAATTTCACCTGTCATACGGTATGTAATTCGCGTAGACAGGTTATTCCGACATATTAAAGGATGAATACGTAAAAAAATAGTATTCCTTATGAATACGAGAGAAATAATACCCCTTACAAGTACAACAAATAATATCCCTTACCAAACGAAAACAACATCCCTTACCTTAGTAGAATACTGACTACTACAATAGTGAAGTAGTAGAATACTCTTCTTCTTGCTCTCTATAGTTTCTCTCTCCATAGTTTCTCTTGTGAGTCTCAGTGAATTGGTGAGAATGAAAGAAGAATTAAGCTTCTATTTATAGGAGAAACGACTAAATAGTAACTAATTCGCGAACGGTCCAAGTTGATTTACTATTAGAATGGACGGTCCAGATTGATTACTATTAAAACCACCACCGACAGTCCAGATTGATTTACTTTTAAAACCACCACCGATGGTCCATATTGATTTACTATTAAAACAACACCGACGGTCTTGATTGATTTACTATTAAAATGACCATTGACGGTCCAGATTGATTTACTATTAAAACTACCATCGACGGTCCAGATTGATTTACTATTAAAACCACCACCAATGGTCCAGATTGATTTAACTTATTACACTTTAGTACCCCTAAAGTTTTCCAAGTTTGCATTATTCCCCTCTAACTTTTGTAATTCACTTATCTTCAATAAACACATTCTTAATACTTCAATAATTATTCATCATTTATATTATAACTCACAATATTCAACAACCAGATCATTCCCAGAAAAGAGGGGGCTTTCCGATAAGAATTTCTCCCTATTGGCGCGCAACCAGGTGACCAAACCTCTCCTCGACAGAACTTTCTAAACATCGTCAATAATACAAATAATAATATGAATAACTTTGTTATCTCAATTATTAATTTAATAATATAAAATATTATGCAGATTATACTGTGACAATAATTAAATCAAATAATGTGAGATACTATGCAATAATTACTGTAGCAATAATTGAGTAAACTGAATGGCTTCTTACGTAAGCATCAATAATCAATACCGTGTGCTACTATGCAACCACGCGTATTATTGTATTTTTACCACAGGGTATCTCAACAGTCTAACGGTAAAACTTTTGTCGCTATTTTTATAAAAGATATTTCTGTCGTTTTCTAACTACAACAATACTTCTGTTGTGGGGTTCACCAATGATTATGTCATCGAATGAATATTCTCTGACAAAAAGAATATTCCCCGACCAAACGAATATTTCCCGACACAACGAATATTTTATATCAACTTGCTTACTTTGCAAAAAATTTCACATATCACCCTTAACTTTAACCTTTTATCAATTAAACCATTTAATAAATAGAATAACAATTTTAAAAAAATTAAATACTTTCATTTCATAAAATTCGGGGTCTTACAGTCTCTGTATCAGCTGGTCTACAAAAAAGAATGTCACCTCCCAATGGAATTACAACATAAGGCATACTAGGCAATTCAGAAACTTAACTTTGATCAAACAGCTGCAGGAGAAAATAGGCTACTTCAATTGAACGAACTCGATGAATTTAGACTGCAAGCATATGAGAACTCAAAGCTGTATAAAGAAAAAGTCAAGAAGTGGCACGACCAAAAATTTTTACAGAGAAAGTTTGAACCGGGACAATCGGTATTATTGTTCAATTCAAGACTGAGATTGTTTCCCGGAAAGCTCAAATCATGATGGTCGGGGCCATTCACGTTCAAGAAGGTGTTCCCACATGGCGTCGTTGAGTTGTACAACAGAAATCCACTCAAAACCTTCAAAGTCAACCGGAAAAGGTTAAAGCACTACTGGGGTGGCGACATCGACAACAAAGCCATTGCAATTACACTTACGGATGCACCATGAAACAAGAGGCACCATCGGGCTAACGATGTTAAAACTATCGCTACTTGGGAGGCATTCCAAGCTCTAAACCTTTTCTATTTCATTTATTCAGTATATTTTAGTTCATAGTATAGTTTAGATATTTATTTTTCAAACAGTAATGACTTAGTTGTGGTTTGATTGCAGGAATTAAGAAAAAAAAGAGCATCACTCATTCACTGCACCAATGGCACGGGCCGCACCATTTTAGGCTTCCACCCGCCGCGGGGCGCGCCACCTAAACAGAAATTCTCTGTTATACCGGTGCGGGGGGCGCTACATTACCCTACCACACGGCGCGGGGCGCGCTATCTTGAGCCAAGTTTTTGCCTACCTAGCGCGAGGCGCTCCATGCTATGCTATGATCTGGCGCGGGGCGTGCCATCTTGAGACGAACACACTACCTACCTAGCACAGGCCGCGCCATCGAAGGCTTATACACAGCGTGGGCGTGCTGCTCGAAAAGTCCAAAATTTTCATACAACACCCATTCTTCTCAACTTCTTGCTCAACTAAACCTCTTCCACTCCCCCATAACTTCCATAACGTCCAATTTATACTACACCACTTCTTCTACTTCTTCACAACTCTTCATCCCACTAACCCACAACCACCATAACTCCTCATACACGTTTACTCCTCTTCTATATCAATCCAACCTCCTTCAATTAGCCACAATCAGTCTAAGACATAATCACCATAGTCCTATTCTATATAAGTCTAATTCTTTCTGCTCACAACTTCTCACAAATTGAGGCATCACTCTAAGGTGGAGACACAATTTCTTCTTGAAGGTAATCCCAAATTGTTGCACTCTAGTTTTTCTTCTTTCTTATTCGTCAAAATTGGTTGAAAAACCTTGGAATTTTGTTGCCCAAGGATTGTTTTTGGATTATTTGATATTTTGGTCTAGAGATTGTTTAAAGAAGACAAGTTTGGGGGTGTTAGCCTTTACGCCCACTAACTGTTTGATAATATTCCTGAACCAAGTTTTCACCCTCGATTTCACTAAAAACACTATGTCTTCACATAAGAGACCACGTCCATCCACCTCTACTGCTTAGGCTCAATTTGATAACATAAAATTTGTCAGTGAGGGGGCCGAGGCGAGGTTCAAATCAACCATTGACAAGAAAACTTCTGTATTAGAACGAGGATTGAAGGCAGATGCCAATCTTGATGGAGATATGGCGCTAATGATTGTGGAATGCAAGTGGTTTCAGTTAGTTGAGCAACCTCTACCCGCGGTGATCAACATCATAAAAGAGTTTTATGCCAACATAATGGAGCAAGTTGATCACACAGTCATGGTACGGGGTAAACCGATGTATTTCCATGCCAATGCCATCAACGAGTACTTTGGGCTAGAAACACCGACTGATGGACGTTATGAAGATGATTTGCCTAACCTAGATGAATTTATTACAAGATTATGCAAACTAGGAACACAATGGGTTACCCAAGCCAGAATGGATGAAAAGATAAGTTTTTCACACTCGGCGTTAAGTCGTTATGGCAAAGCATGGTACGCATTCATCTGTGCCCGATTGATGCCCACACACCATCAGACTGATGTGACCAAGGAAAGGGCGCGGCTGCTATATGGAATTGTACATCACCATTTTTGGGTGAATAATTCAGTTGTGTTTTACAATGTGGATGTGGGTGAAAGTATTCAAGAATCGATTAATAGGCTGCTTTGGGGAAGTACCACGAGTGGCCTTCTTCATGGATTTCTCATAACCGATTTGTGCCGAAAAGCTGGAGTGCAATGGCATTCCTCCGAGTCGATACAACAACCGATGGCTATAATCGATCATGCTATAATTGAGAAGTACAAGGCATGGGAGGGGGCAAGATCACATCCAAGAGGAGAAGGGTATATCATGATTCGACAACCCTCACCCCCAGTTGCAGCTGATCCAATTGCAGAGCAACATTCTCGAGGTTCCATGAATAGATTCTTATGGCTGGCTCAACGTCAGGATTTAATGCTTCAATACAACGCCAATGTTTTCAATACCCTAGCTGAAGCATTTTCACACTGCAATCCAAGTGCCGGTCCGGTGTCCGTGATTGTTCCTCTTGTTCTCCCAGCATATCCTCCTTCGCATGACGACGATCAGTGACTCGTCTTTCAGGGAAGTCCTGCTTGTGTTTAATTAATTAATTCTGTGACGATTTCATATTCATGATTAGTTAGTTTTTCATAAATTATTGTTATTATTTTGTGATTTTGGTATTTAGATTAATTCATTCATGTGCATAAAAAAAAGCACGTGTTGCATTTGTATGCATTTTCGTTTAGTTCATCTTGAATGAATCCAGCTATTAGATAGTAAAAGTCTATTTTGGCCAATAATAAGATTGAAATTGTATAGATAAGTGTAGTATTGATTATTAAGGCTTTAAAGTGCTTTTCTGTTATGAATTGAATCTTTTACTGTTTGAAACCGGTATAATTAGGATGGCACGTTATAAACAACCTCGTTGACTGATTAAGCTTAAATTGACACATAATGAAATTTTTAAGGATAATACTAGTTTAAATGAAAGAATGATAAGAATGGGCATTGATGGCTAAAGCTAGGCAAGAACCTAAGTTTGGGGAAAAATTTTGGGATATATAAGCTATAAAAAAATGAATAAACACCGCGGCTAGTCTAGTTTCGTGGCCATTATTACTTGAGTAAGTAAGCCCGAGGGAGTGTCTTTTCACCTAGCGCCCTAAGGCCTTAATGGTTTGGGAGTCATTGATCGAAAGCTCGTTAAGGTAGCATTGAAAAGTGTAAGTGAATTAGATATTGCACAGCCATGAGAAAAGTTATTATAAAAAAAAGAATAAAACGGGAAAAGAGCGAAAAGCTCCCGTAATGAAAAATAAAGCATGAGTATCCCGTTTGGACTCTTAAACTTGGTGGATCTAGCTTGTTCTTGGATTTTGTGAGTTTACACTATATGATGCCTTCAAAGAGATCAATTATGTTTTGTATTTAGCATTATATCAGTTAGTTTGGTTGTTGAGCACACACACAATATATTATTAAGAACAGTTTAAGATTTGATGATTGATTGGTTTAGATATGATATACTATCGTGTTTGCTTGATTTCTTTGAGGCTATATGATTAGACTATGTTCTATTTTATTGCTGGATTCGTAGGTATATATTAGTTATTTTTGCATTGCATATCATTTTACTTGAACACAAGCAATGTTTCAAGTTTGGGGGAATTTGATGAGTAGGTTTTTAACCTACGATTTAATCGTATTTAGCTTGATATGTTGCTAGTTTTTGAGTATTTCATGTGCTTTTGATGGGTTTTTTCTCTTGTTACAAGATAATGAGGTGAAGACGTCAAAGAGTTGGCATGTGATGAAATTTTAAGAATTTTGGACATTCTGCTATACCGGCGCGGTGCGCGCCGTGACTACATAGGATATGGTGCGGGGGGCACTACATGGTGAGAAGCTACTATTACACTAGTACGGGTTGCACTGCATTAACAAAGGACCCGGCGCAGGGCGCGTCGGACGGGCGTGACAAATGTTGAGCTATTTTATTTTGCATGTTATTGAGTTGTGTTAGGAGCTATGACTTCTTTATGTAATAGGGTCAAGTTAGGAGTGTGACAAGGAAGTTATTTCATATTAATATGGATTCTTTTCTTAAAAACGTGTTGGGTACGAATAGGAGTTTAATTTTTATTAGAATTCTTATGGGATGACTTTGATATGGATTGAGATTGGATTTGGTTCAGTTGAATTAACTTATGCCAATGAGTAGTGTGCTGAACTTATCCAACAATTGAATTACACTTGGGAGAGTCAGAATTGAAGGAAGATCTTGGAGGAACAAAGGAAGAGATGATTTTCACGAAAATTACAGACTTGAAGGCTAAGAATGGTGGTGTAGTATTATTCTTCTTTTTAATTTTAGTCTTGTAATTGGGATGATGATTTCTTTCATTTATTCATTATTTAATTCATTAATTATGAACTAAATTACTTTTTAGGCTTGCAATGGATCTTTAATGTTGAATGACAATTATCATGCCTTGATTTGGGTTTATTAAATTATTAATTCGGTTTATTTATTGTGATTTGTATTTAATTTATGAATTGTTTGATCAACAATTTTATGTGAATTTGTATGGATTTGAGAGATGATGTATGAATCTAGACTTAATCACAATAGCTTGTGTTCTTGAATTATGTGATTTAATGGAATCTTGATTTATGTTAGGATAGAGATATACTTAGCATCGCATGTAATCGGGTAAAGAACTTGGAATTTAAACACTTTTTAATTTTAATTCACAAAGAGATATAATAAATTAGTTAATTAGAGTGTTTGGCTTAATTCTATCTAATTTGTGGATTTAATTTAATATGGTATTAGTGCATTGAGAGATGGTTAATTCTACATAAGTGTTCTTGATTAATAAACTGAGATAGTGAATTAAACTGGAATAAGGTGTGATAATTAGAATGAGACTTAAAGTGAAGTTGTAAGCTTAATTCTCCATTATTTGCTTGGAATTACGGTTCTTAGTTGTGTTGATTGATTGGTATTTTTAGTTTTTAGTTTTTATTAGTTATAATCATTAATTTCGATTAGTTTAATAAAATTGGGTTAATATAAAACTGGTAATTGTTAGGATTAATTTCTTACTATTCTTTATGGGAACGATTCTTTTCTTATCATTATATTACTTGTTGACCACGTATATTTGCTTGTTGTGCGTAATTAGAATTCGACCAACACTCCACACGGAGCTGTTGAGGCAGAGGAACCAAATGTGAAGCGAACATTCAAGGTAAATGGTAAAAGGCTTGGGCATTATTAGAGTGGGACCAACGATTGACAACCAACGACAATGCATCTCACTGATCCAGCGGTCAATTGAGCAAAACAGCAAAATCAGGCTGACGACTATAAACCAAACGTTATGGGGAGGTAGCCCCAGGATTTCATTTATCATTTTAATTAATTCAATTTAGTAATGTAATGATTTAGTTCAATTAGAGTAGAATGTTGGTTTGTTTTATTGTTATTACTAATATACGTGCATAATATATCATGTAGTACAGTTCAGATGTTACTCAGAATCAAGAGTTAGCGCCCCAACGCTCAATTATCAAGGGAAACCAACGCCCCGGCGCTGGATAATAGTGTCCTCATCAAATCATCAATGCCTCGACGCTCAAATACAGAAGGGTACCAACGCCCCGGTGCTAGGAAACAGTGGCTAAGACGCAAGGCCAGCGCCCCGGCGCTACAACTACACAGGGATACAGCGCCCCGACGCTGAGTGTTCATCAACTCACTGCACATTAGCGCCCCGGCGCCATGTAAAGCATAAATAGGTCATGATTGAAAAAATAAAAGGGTTTGTACGCCCTTTCAACTACACAACTCCCCCACTACTCCTCGTCCGTTTCTAGCACGATAATAACTTCCCATTCTATTCAACTACCCTACCACTCATCATTTTAAATACTAGCTGATCATCCTTGGTAACTTATACGCATTAGCAATTCAGATTTCTCCCTATAAGTTTTCTTCTACTTCCAAGGTAAGTCATGCACTATAGTTTAACTTCAATTACTTCTTTTTTGAAGCTTGTCCTAAAATTGAGGTTTGGTTGTCATGAATTTGCTCAATATGCTTATGGTTTTGAATGATATATCTAAAAGTTGTGCCATAAGAGATTTATAGACTGCCCACAAGGTGTTCAATAAATTGATGTGACTCTTCATTGCCAAGTTCTACCCGAGACATGCATATCAGTGAATTTAATTGCATATTTATTATTTCATTAACACATGTACGTGGTTATAGTAGTATTTCATAGGGGTAAGGGCTAATTCACATGACCTCCTTTGTACTTATGTGCTTGTTGGGTAAAATCTAATTACGCACAACACGCAAGTATATGTGGTCAACAAGTAATAAAGTGAAAGTAGAGTATCGTTCCCACGAGGAATTGTTTAATAAAAATCACTAAGTACTAACCCGTAACAAACCCAATCTTATTTAAACGAATGAATTTCAAATTATATAATTAAATTACTATTAAATTACATTAGTTAAATTAAGATTACGGAGATTTAAAATCACAACTTCACTTATTACTTCATTTAAGTCAACACACTTCTCATCAATTATTATCTATCCTGAATTGTTATTCAAGAACACTAAAATAGATAAAACCACCTCTCGATGCATAATACCCATACTCACTTAAATCCACATATGATAGAATTAAGCAAGACACCCTAATTAACTAATCCACTATATCTCTATGTGAATTACAATTAAAAAGGATTTAAATCACAAGTTCTCTATAAGATTACATATGTCGTAAAGGCATATCTCTATCCTAAACACGAATCATGAATTCCATCTATACAGAAATCACAAACACATGCTATCATGATCATATCTAAATCTATACTTCAACTCTCGAGTTCATATAGATTATCAAGGTAATTATTAGCTAGGCAATTAAATAATTAAGTCCAAATCACAATAGACAATCCTCATAATAGAACATAATAATTGATAGCGAACCATATTAAAATAAACTACACAATAAGATCCATTGTAATCTCAAACAAAGAATTAGTTCATTGAATTAAAACTAAGAATCCACACTTGAATACACATTAAAAGATAAGAATAAGATTAAGGAAAAGAATTGAATCTGTTGTCAGCAAATCTCCATCTTCCTCAAGCTCCTGCTCTTGATCTTCAATGGTCTCTAACTCGCTTCATTCCCAAAACTCATTAGAACTAAGATTTTGGTCCTAATCTACTATAATTTAATCTAATGGAATCCTCTCTCTCTCTTTTCTAATCCTTCTGATTTTCCTCTTTTTATATGCCTCATTATATGTCTTTAAGTCCTCTTGGAAGTCTTTGAATCAATAGGATCGAACCAATCTTACTTGAACTCAAATTCAGACAAAAACTGCCTTTTCTGCGCATACCCCTGCACCGACGGGGGGTATTCGGCTTAAAGGGCCTGCCCCGGCGGGGGTTTTGTATGCAAAAAGCCTGCCCCAGTGGGGTTCCTTTTTCTACTACAGTGTCCTTTGGTAAAACAGCCATAACGTTTGATCCGGGAAGTGTTACGAGGCCTGCCACCTATCAAATCGAAGTTCTTGACGACCTCTACAACTTTTATTCTTTATGTTTTGAAAAATAATGGATGGATGAAGGTTGAAATTTGACTGGAAGTGACTGCTATGCAAATGGCCACCCAAAATATTGAAGTTCAACGTCTGTTGGTACAAAGGTCATAACTCTTGCATCCGAACTCCGATTGGAATGATTCAAAATGTTCTGAAAAGCTAAGAAGGAGCTCTACAATATAATCTAAGTTCTAAGCCAAGAACATGAAATAAACATGAAAGCCCAAATGATGTCCGAATTGCTTTTCTTTGCAATTTCATACCAAGTCTTTGCGATTTCATACCAATAGTCGCTCACACAGCTCCCAAGCATATAATCTACAAAATGAACATAAAATGCATGAAAAGTAACTAAGAAACATGAGTTTAAGTAACTAATTCAAGTAACAGATGCCGGATAAGTAGGTATAAAACCTACTTATCAAATACCCCCAAACTTAAGCCTTTGCTTGCCTCAAGCAAAAAAACAAAACAACAATGCTATGCAATGCAACTAATCTACATGCCTACTGTCAACGTCGGGATTTTTATTTGTCCCTTTTCTGTTTTTGTCTTTTGGTGTTCTCATGTTAGGTGAGATTTGTTTGGAAAAACAAGTTATGAAAAGGTCCAACATTTATATGTCGACGATTTGACTGTAAGAGTCGTCAGATGGTTTTTTAACTAGTTGTACCAACACAACCGAGAAAAGGTTTGCACATTGACCCAGTGATGTGACACTGCTTAATGGATTTGCCAAATCGAGATTCATTAGGGTTCGGGGACTTGCTTATGCAGAGGGAAGGTGTTAGGCATCCCCCGACATCCGTGTTACCACGGTGACCACCACTTTTCAAGAAACTGTTATATGAATGTGTGTGTGTATGTATGTGGGTCAATGTGTTGTTATTTGGAAGTGGTGTGAGGCCTCGTTCGCACCTATATACACAGGGTTTGAATTTATATAAAAATTCAGTTTTAAATAAGATATAGCAATGAAGTTTTGTAAAAGAAGTTTTTCAAACCCTTATGCTCAATAGTAATTGAGAACTTTTAATACTTCTATTTTATTATGTTCGGCTTGATTGCTTTTATTTTTGAGATGCGAAGCATCTTCGAGAAAATAATGTACAAAGCACTGCCGAATTTCTTGTGGGCATGAGAGCCATCTAAGAAAATTTAAACACCGTGAATAATTTACAAGCTGCTTATAGCTGAAAAAGTCCATCTCGAGAACCGAATCTAGATTCAGTAGACTGAATCTGTGATCACATGATTCCTAGGCTCACATGATGCCGCTATTTGTATGAAAGAAGTAAGCAGTTATATATATAAAAGTTATATATATATATATATACAGACTTGATCAACCACCACGAAGCACCTCCATGGGGGATCGGAAATGCAAATATATAAAAGCGATAAATATATATATAGAGACATGATCAACCACCACGAAGCACCTCCATGGGGGACCAGAAATGTAAATAAATAAAAGCGGTAAATATATATAGAGACATGATCAACCACCACGAAGCACCTCCATGGGGGATTAAAAATATAAATAAAGCCGTAAAGACGATCAACCGCCACGAAGTAAACTCTAGGCGGGACGAAATATAAATATAAATATATATATATATATATATATATATATATATATATATATATGGTCCGTCTCTAAAGCGAACTTTAAAGAGCGAATTAAAGACGAACCGTCATCTTTGGTGTCTATGGCGACGGTTCGATCCGTCGCCATAGCCATGTAGTCTTTGGCGACGGGTCGAACCGTCGCCATAGACATCAAAGATGACGGTTCGTCTTTAGTTCATTTTTTAAGGTTCGCTTTAGAGACTCTTCGTATATATATATATATATATATATATATATATATATATACTGTTGTCGAACACTATTTGATGTAAAATCCAAGCTCATCAAACAGTGTTCGACAACAGTTCATATATATATATATATACACACACACAAAAGAAATAAAAGCCGTGAACCGAAGTTCGGGCATACACACGCAACACGACTCTCAATGTGAAGAACGGTGTGTGCAAAGATGAAGAGAAAGGCTTTAAAGTATGTAAGAAAGCTTACAGTGGACTGCCAAAGATGACTTCAATGAGATAAAATGGATGAACACTCTGCTCCTGCCGGTAAAAATATATCAATATGTGAGCTTACAAGTGTTTAAAATGAGAAAGTACTCAGTTTATAGTGTGTATAGAGCTAATTGGACAGGGCTTCCTCGCCTTTTCTCTTGCAAATATGGCCACCCCAAGCCCTCTATTTATAAAGGGGGGAGCCACAGGTGTACATGTGGCAGTAGCAGGTGTACCTGCGGCTGCTCGGGGTGCCCTGGGAAATGTGGGTCCCACCGTCTTGAAGTACGTGCACTCGAACGACGCGTTGTTCGCTCGAACCTTCATAACTTTTAATTTGAGAGTCCGATGGAAGCGTGCCATACCATTCTAGAAAGCTCTTTTTGAGAGCTACATAATGACATAGTATTTGCCCTTTTTGAATTCAAGAAGATGGGTCCATGATCGAAATGGCATTTCTGGGTTTCCGTCAGGTAGTCCGTTGAGCCGTTTTGTGTAGTTTACGCTCGGAAGTTAAGATAGGGTTCTTGTGGAACTTCTATTGAAGCAATTTGAGTTAAATGTGTGTATTTGATGTGAGTTAAAGTTGAGTTGGCAAAATGGCCATTTTACCCCTCTCGGGGTTGTTTCCGATATTTGTGCAGTTGTAGCAGTCTTTTCTCACTGTTATCTCTAAGGTTGACCTGATGTTAACTTTAACTGTCCTCAGGGTTATCTCCGAGGTTGGCTTGACCTCCTGGGGTTATCTCCAGGCTTTGAACTTGATCCCACAAGGTTATTTCTGAGGTTGAAACTAACTTTCCTGGGGTTATCTCTGGGGTTAGAACCTGATTTCCCAGGGTTATCTTTGGGGTTGGAAACTAGATCTCCCGTGGCTATCTTTGGGGTTGGAATTGATGTTGTGGCCCTCTAGGGTAATCTCTGGAGTGTGAAAAGACGGTTTTGTCCTCCTGCATAGTTAGTAACAGGAAAACAAAAATTCGAGTGTCTATAGATGCCCCTCTTTATCATGTTCATGCAATGCAATGAAATGGATGTGATAAAGATTACTAGACACTTGAAATATAACAAGGTATTTCTAATGATGCAAATCGCAATGTAATGAATGTTTATGATGAATGTTAAAATATTTTCGCAAATCGCATATCGCATTTCGCACTTCGCTTTTCACATTTGGCGAATCGTACTTCGCAACTCGCACATCGCATTTTGCATATCGCAAATCGCAATGTAATAAATGTTATGATGAATGTTAAAATATATTCACAAATCACTTTACCTTTACCGATCATTGTTGATGCCTATGCTTAGTGTTGAGTCCAACGATTTAGCATTTAATTGCTGATGCTTGTTTGATGAAGATAAGTTGAGATAGTTTCTACATCTCTATTGGGGATTACGTTTATGAAATCACTGGACCTCCCCGGTGTATACGCTGGTAGTTTGCAACGGTGTCTACCCTGTTGATCGCCAACCTGTTTTGGTTCCCACTCGAACAGTGGTATACGAAGCTTTCATCGCTGAACTATCTTGATGTTGCGCTGAATTGATGCCAATGGTTTAGAATACTGGATCATCTAATACCTTCGCTGAAGTAATATTCTAAGGTTTGCTTCGCCAGACTCTTCCTGATGTTACACTCACCCTTTTTTAGGTAATTTGGAGTTTCTTTTCGCTGTTGGGTGCTTGTGCACCATTTCCTTAAGTGTTTGATTTGCAACCCGACAAAACTGACGACCTTCGTGTTGCTGACATCCTTGGAGGATGCAACTCATTCTTTCACTGCCCAAATTTAAACTTCGGTGTAGAGGCCTCAACTTATGAGGATTTGACGCATGTTTGATGGTGTATATTTCATTCGCTAGGCCTTTCATCATTAGCCTTCTGCTTTTGAGTTAAGACCATTTTTTGAGAATTTTCCCCTTCTTTTGTAGGGGCACGCTTATGTCGCCATGATTTCTTTCAATAGTTCTCCCCTTTCTTTTGATGAGAGGCTTGATCCTGCCTTAAACTCCTTCCCTTTCCTGGAATCGAAAAAATGCCCCAGTCTTCTCGCATGTTGTTGCCAGGAATTCATATGAGAAACTCTCTTTGTTGATGAAGTCGCAAGTGAGTAATAACAAAAATCGCCAGTGAGATGATGTGAGGGAAGCTTTGATGATGATGTACTATACTGATGGTGCTGACTGGCGCATTTTCCTCTTTAGGATGGTTGATAAATGCCCTAGTGTTGAGTTGTCATTGTTTTCGAGATTACCCCAATCTTGTTGTAAGGGTTCCAATATCGGGTTGTCGCTAATTTTTAAATTACCCCAGCCTTGCTTGTTGTCTAGGGTAGTTACTGTAAGACCCCGAATTTTATGAAATAAAAGTATTCAATTTTTCTTATAATTACTATTCAGTAAATGGTTAAATTGATAAAAGTTTAAAGTTATAGGTGAAATATGAATTTTTTTTCAAAATAAGCAAGTGGTTATAAAATAATCATTGTTATCGGGGAATATTCGTTTGGTCGTGGAATATTCTTTCTGTCGGAGAATATTCGTACGACGGCGCAGCTATTTGTGGGCCCCATAACGAATAACTGTCGGGTGAAGAAAAACGACAAATTTGAGTTTTTACAAATAACGGCGTAGTTGTTATCGTTAACACTGTTGGAATACCCGGTGGTTAAAATACAGTAATACGCGTTATTGCACAGTAGCACACGGTATTGCATAGTATTTTTGAAATTATTGATTCTTACGTAAGAAGGCACTACTCAATAATTGTTACAGTAATTACTGTTCAATATTTTATTTTATTGATTCAATAATTGCTACGTTGAAATTTTATATTATTGTTGTTCAATAATTGTTGCTGCACAGTATTTTCCATTATCAGATCAATAATTCATATTATTTGAATAGTATTATTAGATAGCATTATTGGCAATGTCTAGAAAGTTCTGTCTAAGGAGAGGTTTGGTCATCTAATTGCGCGCTAGTAAGGAGAAATCCTTATTGGAAAGCCCCCTCTTTCCTGGGAACGGCCTGGTTGTCATAAATGTGATTCTGTAATATTATTTGTGAATAATTAATTATTGATTTATATGATAAGAAAATATTTATTTTATGTGGATATAAATGAGGGATATATTTTTGTGGTTAAAATGAAGGAGTTAATGTTGAGGTTTTTATCAGTATTTTTGTCGGAATGGAGGTATTAAAAATCAGGGTTTTTGAGATATTTTGCGGGGGTTATAATTTGTAATCCGACCGTTGGATCGTGGTAATTTTTGGATATGTTATACATATATAAGTTGAGTATATGTCCATAAATTTTGAACCGTTAAAAATGAACGTATGATTTATTATGAATTTTACGAGATGACTGGTTCAGAAATTATTGAATTTTCGGAGTTTATCATTTTGGTGGAAAATTCTAGAATTGGTTGGCCCCACTTGTGGTTGGTGAAGAAATGTGCTGAATTATATTTCAAATGTGGTGGGTGGGAATAGTAGCAGGTAAAGCCATCAGGTTACAGGTCAAACCTACCAAAATTTTCCTATAAATAGAGGGCTAAGTTAGAATTGAAAATCACACCAGAAACATAAGCTTTCTCTCTTTCTCTCTCTATATTATGAAGCATATTTTGTGAGTTTTTAGATACTTGGTGAGTTGCTATTCATCAGTGCAAGTTTCCTTCAGCATCATATCCGATATCCAGTCAGAAGTACTGCTCTTTTGAGGTAAGGGATAGTAAGGGATAGTAAGGGATTTTAAGGGTTGTTATATTTTTCAGTTTCGTAATTTTTCTGATATTCAAAAATTCTGGAAAAATTTGAAATGATATTTTGATGAGTTTTCTTGATTGTGTCCAAAAATGGTGATTTTTGGATGTATAGATTAAGAGTTATAAATTTTATGAGAAAAGACTATTTTAAAAGTAACCGCTTATAATTCCTTGTGGTTAACTCCAAAATTGATGAAATTTTTATTGGGAGTACATGTATATGATAGAAGTATACTCTGTAAATTTCAGAATTTTTAGACAAAAGTACAATTTTTGATAAATGTCTAAATATTCGCATATTTTGGCCATATGAAAAATAGTAAATGACTTTTAAAAATTCTGAGAAAAATATATGTTCACTATGGGACTATATTATGCTAAATCCCAGAAAAGAAATATTTTTGGAACTGATTTGGTATTTTTCATGAAAATGGTCTAGTTATGAGTAAATGAATTAAATATGTTTTGTGAAGAAAGAAAATTGGAAAATAGGATTTTATGGCTTGAGAATCCTATATGAGGTATATGCAGATTTTTGATGAGGGTTTTGGTTATTGATGATGAAATTGTAAGAGTTGGTATTTTATGATGATTAAATGCATTAATTAGTAAAGTGTAAACAATTAAAATAAATTGTTTATAAATTTAAGTAATGTTATTCTTTCAATATCATTATATCGAAATATTGGTATGGATTTTATTGTAGAATTTCTATCTTTTGTGTCGGGGTTACTATTCATGAGTTACTATTCACGATTTACTATTCATGAGTTACGAATATTACTCTTGAGATTAAAACTATATGTTGATCATATTATTTTTATCATCATATATAACATTTTTATAACCCTGATGTTGAAATTCTCTTTCACTGGAGTGTGAAGATGGGTAGATTATTGGTATGATCATGACTAGGGTTCTCTTTGGCCTGTAGTGCAAAGTTGAATTGTGACTGGTATGATCATGACCATTGAATTTATAATTGAATATCTTAAGCTTAAGTGCAAAGGTGAATTGATCAACATGGTTATAATTATTGTTTATATAAATTCTGAAATGATTATATATTTCTTTGAGATATGAATATATTTGGCCTGTAGTGCAAATATAAATTGTTGATGAATATCTTTGGCATGTAGTGCAAAGATGGCCTGTTGATGAATATCTTTGGCATGTAGTGCAAAGATGGCTTGTTGATGAATATCTTTGGCCTGTAGTGCAAAGATGAACTGTTGTTGAATATCTTTCTCCCGTAGTGCAAAGATGGTTTGTTGATGAATATCTTTGGCCCGTAGTGCAAAGATGGTTTGTTGATGAATATCTTTGGACGTAGTGCAAAGATGAAGTTATTAGTATGATTATGAACAGGAAATGTGATTTGGTGTAACTATGATCTTTGATGTTTCAGGTAAAGATAGGTGATGAAAATTATCTTCGTCTTGGATGAGAAGAGGAATTTAGAACTACAGTTATGATTTATTCATATGATTGTGGACCAGAATTGTTGATTGATGTTACAGGGATAAAACATTGTTGATGGATTTTTAACATGGAGAAGATAATAGACTTTATAGTCTATTTGACTCTTCTAATGGATTGCTCGTTCCGCTGCAACTATGGTTGAAATTTTTATCATTTACCATATGTTCTAAATCTCTGATTTATTATTGATGAAGACTATTGATAATTTAATTATCTTTAGTCATGATATTCTTTACTGAGCTAGTTGTGCTCACCCTTTTGCTTCACAATTCCTTTCAGGTAATAAGAGTGTAGCTGGGTCGAGCGGGGGTAACAAGGGAATAGAACGGTGGTCATCATTTAGTAGTTATATTTGGTGAAGAAAATAGGGTGAGGCGAACCCAACGTTGGAAGGGTGTTTTGTCACTATCATACAAGATGTCTAATGACATACAACCTCGTGTCATCATAAGACAGGGTTGTGCTCATCCACTTGCTGAGTATCTTTACGAGCACTACCTATATAATCTTGGTGTTTGTTTGAAGTATAATTCTCAATTAGAGACAGTGGAGATAATGATAAGTCAAGAGAAGACTCACCATTGGGAAGAATATGATAGTAATCTTCTCGTTTTTCTTTGGGGTCTATTGGGTCAACCAAGGATAATTCTGTGGCCATATGATATCTATCATAACCTAGACGCGTGGCCTCCCATGTACGAAGGTTTCCTTGAGCACTTCCCAAAGATTCTAATTTCTAAAACAGTTTTTGACTATACATTTATGTAAGGTGTTATTGTGAGGTGATGTCCACGGTTGGAACATGAGTCACATTTGGTATATATTTGTATCTAAACTCACAGCATATGTGTTGTTGTATTTTGCACGACAATTGTTGTAATAAAGTTGTAGTTGTTTTCTGTACCATGTATTTGACGACTCAAAATGGGTTGGGTGGAATGAACCTATTTTGGGGTCGTTACAGTTACTTTGATAGATGGGCTGATAAGATGTCGAGATTGCAAGAGGTTTTTACCTCTATACCATATGATGAGCAGGTAGTGGATGGGGGCTTTGATGTTAATAGCTTTTTCTGGTAGAGATGTCGCTCTAGTTGAGAGAGATGATGCTCTAACTCATGGGGATACCGTTGTTGTTGAGCGGGATGAGGCCAGATCATCCAGAGATGCAGTGATTGTTGAGAGGGATAGCGTTATATCTGCCAGAGATATCGCATGTAGTTGGCGGTGGATCCGTTGGCCCGTGTAAAGACCCTTAGGTAGGAGATCACAGCTTTACCTCTTTATTCTGAGAGGGAATCTATGTTGGACTTGATAGCCCGCATATACACTGACTTGTAGATGGGCTTGTATTTCCCTACAAAGACTAGCTTAGCCATTTTGTCATGTACAGTACATATTGTATATATCAAACAACATTATATATGACAGGGAAATATATGTTGATTCACTTCCCTTTTAGTTGTGCCTTGTTACTTGCTTGATATTTGCTTATTTCTCCAGGGCTTTGTGATCTGGATGTATTTTGAACTCCTCCTTGATAGATGGACAGCGAGATGTCTCACAATTTTCAGAATAGATCGCCGATCTGTGTGTATTCCCTACCATCTTTGGTGTCTTGGGACTGGTTTCTGTATGTGGTTATGGATAGGAGTGTATTTATTTTTATTTTTTCTGTGGTGAGACCGGACCATAAAAATGGCTGCCTACGTGTGACACCCCCAAAATAGGTATACAACAACCATTCTGAGTCGCAAAATACATGGTACAGAAAGCAAACTACAACTACAATAATACAAATGTCGTGCAAAATACGACAACACATACTGTGAGTTTAAAAACAAATACTGTCTTCTAGACAATATCCACACTCAAATAAATCCTCATTACAATTATTCAAACACTATTTTACAGAAATAGTGAGGACTGCTAAAACATCTTTCTAGAACCATCACTCCATACCCCGACTAGATCCTGCTATGTTCTCACCTCCTGAGAAGAAAAATGGAACGAAAAGGAAAAGGGTGAGCTCAACTAGCCCAGTAAAGAATATTATGACTAAGATAATATACAAACAAATTATCGTTAGTCTTCAACAGGGAAAAATCTGATAGAATATAATCGACAACAAGTTTTAGATCAACAACTGCAGCGGAAACAGCAAACCATTAGAAGAGTCAAGTAGAGAAAGAATTCTACTATCTTCTAAGATTTAAAAGTCCATCATCAATATTTTATCCCTGTAACATCAATTAATAATCATCTTTATCCAAATATTCATCTTTGCACTACAGGCCAAAGATATTCATTTGTATCACATGTCAGTCATGTTCATCTCAACACCTGTTCATCTTTGCACTACAGGCCAAAGATATTCATCAAGTAATCATACATCTTTGCACTACAGGCCAAAGATATTCATTAATATCATCATTTAGGACTGAGGATGATGAAAAATATCTTAAAGAGAATGAATCCAATGAGACAGAAGGACAAATAGTAGGGATTCGTATAACAGTTTATCCAAGATCAATAATACTTCATAATAATCAATTGTGAAGCAGAATTCAAAAATAAAGATCAAAACATGGATACAATCAAAGATAGTAACCATAATAGACATCTTGGACAAAAAGAAAAAATTTTATTTTTCGGTGAATAGTGTCGTATTCGTGAATAGTGCCGTATACGTGAATAGTGCCGTATACATGAATAGTAACCCCGACATAAAAAGTTCCAAATTTGATAAAAACTTATATCAATATTTCAGCATAATGATATTGAAGAAAATAATATCATTTAAGAAGAAAATAATATCCCTTACCTCAAGATATCAGTACTTCTGGTCGGAATACCGGTATAAGGCTGAAAGAAACTTGCTCTGATGAATAGAAACTCTCAAAGTATCTAAATACTCACAAAATACACTCAATAATCTAGAGAGAGAAAGAGAGAAAACTTGTTTCTGGTGTGATTTTCAATTCTAACTTAGCCCTCTATTTATAGGAAAATTTTAGTAGGTTTGACCTGCAACCTGATGGCTTTACCTGCTACTATTCCCACCCACCACATTTGAAATATAATTCAGCACATTTCTTCACCAACCACAAGTGGGGCCCACCAATTCTAGAATTTTCCATCAAAATGATAAACTCCAAAAATTCAACAATTTCTGAACCAGTCATCTCGTAAAATTCATAATAAATCATACGTTCATTTTTAACGGTTCAAAATTTGTGGACATATACTCAACTTATATATGTATAACATATCCAAAAATTACCACGATCCAACGTTCGGATTAAAAATTATAACCCCCGCAAAATATCTCAAAAACCCTGATTTGATTTTTAATACCTCCATTCCGATAAAAATACTGATAAAACACCTCAACATTAACTCCTTCATTTTTAACCACAATAAATATATCCAACATTTATATCCACATAAAATAAATATTTTTCTTTATCATATGAATCAATAATTAATTATTCACAAATAATATTACAGAATCACATTTATGACAACCAGGCCGTTCCCAGGAAAGAGGGGGCTTTCCAATAAGGATTTCTCCTTACTGGCGCGCAATTAGATGACCAAACCTCTCCTTAGACAGAACTTTCTAGACATTGCCAATAATGTTATCTAATAATATTATTCAAATAATATGAATTATTGATCTGATAATGGAAAATACTGTGCAGCAACAATTATTGAAACAACAATAATATAAAATATCAATGCAACAATTATTGAATCAATAAAATAAAATATTGAACAATAACTACTGTAACAATTATTGAGTAGTGCCTTCTTACGTAAGAATCAATAATTGGTGCAATACCGTGTGCTACTGTATTTTAATCACCGGGTATTCCAACAGTATTAACGGTAACAACTACGCCGTTATTTATAAATAACTTATACTTGTCATTTTCTTCATCCAATCGCTTTCCGTTATGGGGCCCACACAAGGCTGCGCCGTCGTACGAATATTCCCCGACAGCAAGAATATTCCACGACCAAACGAATATTCCCCGACAAAATGAATATTTTATAACCACTTGCTTATTTTGCAAAATTTGCACATTTCACCCATAACCAAAGTATTATATCAAATTAGCCCCTTATTATTCACAATAATATTTAGAGAAAATTTGATTTTATTCATTAATAAGTTGGGGTCTTACAACCTCCTCTCCTTATGAAATTTCGTCCTCGAAATTGACGTACGTACCTGATGTTTCAAAAAGGTGAGGATACCTCGCTTTCATTTCTGATTCCAACTCCCAGGTCATTTCTTCAATAGCATGGTTTCTCCACAAAACCTTAACTTGTGGTATAACCTTCGTGCGTAGGACATGCTCTTTCCTATCCAAGATCTTAACAGGTACCTCCTCGTACGTTAAATCTTCAGCTATCTCGTTTGGTTCTAACTCAATAATGTGGTTCGGGTCTTTAACATATTTACGAAGCATAGATATGTGAAAAACATTATGAACACGAGACATGCTTGGAGGTAATGCGAGTCTATATGCCACATTTCCTATTCGCTCAAGAATCTCAAATGGACCAACAAATCTTGGATTGAGCTTTCCTCTCTTCCCAAATCTTGTAACTCCCTTCCATGGTGCAACACGTAACAATACATGATCCCCAATATTAAATTCCACGTCCTTCCGATGAAGATCTGCATAACTCTTTTGTCGATCCTGTGCCATTTGTATACGTTGTCGAATCATTTGGATCTTCTTTGTAGTAATGCGTACCAACTCTGGTCCCAACAATGTTGCTTCACCCACCTCGTCCCAGCATACTGGAGAACGATATTTTCTTCCATACAACGCCTCGAACGGAGCCACACCTATGCTCGCCTGATAACTGTTGTTGTAGGAGAATTCCACCAATGGTAGGTACTTATCCCAACTCCCTTTGAGATCTAGGACACAAAGTCTTAATAGATCTTCAAGAGTTTGAATAGTCCTCTCTGATTGTCTGTCCGTTTGAGGATGGTATGCCGAACTGAATCGTAAATCCGTGCCCATAGCTTTCTGCAAGCTAACCCAAAATCGTGAAGTGAATCTTGGGTCACGATCTGAAACTATGGATACTGGCATGCCATGTAATCTCACAATCTCGTTCACGTACATACTAGCAAGACGTTCAAGGGAATAAGTCTCACGTATCGGCAAGAAATGAGCGGACTTGGTTAATCTATCAACAATAACCCAAATCGCATCCATGCCTTAAGAAACCTTGGAAAGACTCGTAACAAAATCCATAGTAATGTGTTCCCACTTCTATTTCGGAATCTCAAGTGGTTGCAATGGACCCTTTGGTACTTGATGCTCCGCTTTTACATGTTGACAAGTTAAACATCTCGAGATAAACTCCGCGATCTCTCTTTTCATATTGCTCCACCAAAATATATGTCGAAGATCGTGATACATTTTGGTACTCCCAGGATGGATTGCAAACGGTGTGTTGTGTGCCTCCATCATTATTCTATGCTTCAAGTCAAAATTGTTAGGAACACAAAGTCTGGAGTTGACTCGAAGTATTCTTTCTTCATCGATTCTTGCTTCTGGAATAGCACCTTCTTGCACTTTCTTCTTCATACGCATCAGCTCCATGTCCGTAGCTTGAGCAGTTTTAACATTATCGATTAAAGTCGATTTTACTCGTATATCTGATATCATCATGTGGGTACTTGGAGCCTTCATCTCTATCTCCATTCTTTGCAAGTCATACAAAATGGGCCTTTGTGTTAACAACATTGCACTCGTACCCGCATATGATCTTCTACTCAATGCGTCAGCTACTACGTTTGCTTTTCAAGGATGATATTGGATGGTATGATCGTAATCTTTCAACAGCTCGAGCCAACGTCGATGTCGCATGTTGAATTCTTGAAAGCTCTTCTCGCATTCCTCGGTCCATTCGAAGTTTGTATCTTTTCGAGTCAGCTGAGTTAACGGAGTAGCGATTCGAGAAAATCCTTCCACAAATCTCCGATAATAACCAGCTAAGCCTAGAAAGCTACGTACTTCGGTTACCGACTTCGGTTGCTCCCAACTTTGTATGGCTTCAATCTTCGCCGGGTCAACAGATACTCCATGTTTTGACACCACGTGCCCAAGGAATGCTACTTCCTCAAGCCAGAACTCGCATTTCTTCAATTTGGCATATAGCTTATTTTCACGAAGCCTTTGCAGTACCAGCTTCAAATGGCGCTCATGATCTTCACGGCTTTTGGAATAGATGAGGATGTCATCAATAAAGACAACAACGAACTGATCCAAATATTCTTTGAATACACGGTTCATCATATCCATGAAGGCAGCAGGAGCATTAGTCAATTCAAAAGACATTACTAAGAATTCATAATGCCCGTACCGAGTTCTGAAGGCAGTCTTTAGAATATCCTCAGTTTTAATCTTCAGCTGATGATATCCAGAACGAAGGTCGATCTTTGAAAAGAATTGTGTTCCTTGTAACTGGTCGAACAGGTCATCAATGCGAGGTAGCGGATACCTATTCTTGATAGTGACATGATTCAATTCTCGATAGTCGATACAAAGTCGCATACTCCCGTCTTTCTTCTTTACGAATAAAACAGGAGCACCCCAAGGAGACGTACTAGGACGAATAAAACCGATGTCCAACAACTCCTGTAGTTGGACTTTTAACTCCTGAAGTTCAATAGGAGCCATTCGATATGGAGTTTTAGAAATGGGCTTTGTACCGGGTTCAAGGTCAATAAAGAATTTAACTTCACGTTCTGGGGGTAGACCAGGAAGTTCTTCAGGAAATACATCGGGAAATTCTCTAACAATAGAAATATTATTCAAATCTGACTTGTCTTTGTTCAAATCCATTACATGGGCTAAGAAAGCTTGACATCCGTTTTTCAATAAACGAATAGCTTTGTGGCTCGATATGACAGTGACTGATTTTAGTGGTTTAGTAGTTTGAATTCGTATGACAGGTTGGTTAGGAATATGAAAACTAACAACCTTACGAAAACAATTAATTTTAGCATGATGAGTGGTTAACCAATCAATTCCTAAAATCACATCAAAAGCAAGTATCTTTAAAGAGATAAGATCAACAGGTAATGTGATAGTACCAACTTGGATCATGCAAGATTTATAAACTGTAGATGTAACGAAGGTTTCACCCAACGGAGTTTCAACAGATAAGTTAAAGTCCAATTTCTCCGGAGTCAAGTTTAAACGTTGAGCACAAGCAGGAGAGATAAAAGAATGGGTAGAACCGGTATCTAGTAAAGTATAAACTTCGCAAGAATTCAAGATTAGCTTACCCGTGATCACCTCGTTCGGGTTTCTCGCGTTTTGGCCAGTAACGACAAACGCCCTTCCAGGAACCGCTGATTTCGACTTATCCGGGACAGCTTTTGGAGTCACCATCCCCGCTGAACTTGGTTTTGCTACAGAACACTCTCGAGCTATATGACCCTCCTTTCCACAGTTATAACATACCTTGGATTGTTGTGGGCAGTTTGGGCTGATATGTCCCTCTTTCCCACATTTGTAACATACGACCGGTGGTCGTTCTCCTCCCCTAGAAACAGTTGATGTTTGTGCTGACGTCTTCACATTATCATTGTTGTACCTTCTCTTCTTGAAATCTCCTCCCGACTCGCTCCTTCTATTATCACGACCACGATTACCACCAGAGTGGTTACCGCTTTTGTCCGAATGTTTTCCTCCCTGCTGGTTTTCATTGCTTCGATGACTGCCGCCACCGGTATGACCCTGGTTGTGGTCCCTCGGTTGCACATACTCATTATCTCGCTCTAATAATTGAGCCCTATTTACAACATCTGAATATAAAGAAAATTTATGAGAGATAAGATATTGTCGAATCTCGGGTTTTAGACCTCTCAGAAACATCCTTGTCATTCGTTCCTCATTTTCGACCAAATGAGGTGCAAACCTGGATAACTCTGCAAACTTCGCCTCGTACTGGGACACCGTCATGTTATTTTGTTCCAGTCTGATAAACTCTACCTCCTTCATATGACGAATACTTTCAGGAAAGTACTTGTCATTGAACAATTTTTGAAATGTTTCCCAGGACATGTTGAGTGCGTCAAGCTGGGTACGCTTCACAGGCTCCCACCAGTAGTCTGCCTCACCGCGGAACATAAAGGTGGCAAATGGAACCTTCTGTTCCTCCGTGCATCCCAAGACATCGAATATCTTGGTAATTTGCTTGACCCACGTTTCTGCCATGATCGGATCCGGCTTTCCCTTAAATTCTGGTGGTCCCAACTCTTTGAACTGCTTAGCTGTGACAAACCGTGCGTTATCATTTCCACCCGTATTCTGCACACGAGTCTCCCTCGTCTGATTTTGCATGAACTGCAAAAAGCTCCTAAACATTCCATCATTCATCGTTTGCTCGGTAACGTTGTTTATAGGAGGAATATTGCCTTCCTGTTGCACGTTCCCCTGGGTAGTGATCAAAGGTGTCTCCACGGTCTGATTTACTCCATTATTAACGTTCTCAGCTGCCATTCTTAAATACTGCCATAAAACAAGGGTTAATAGTCATGTCATATATTATCCCTATACTCTGACCGACCAAATAAACACCAAATAAACTTAGTCAAGTCATACTAGTGAAGGAATTCCCCGTCTCTCCCCTCCTAGTTCATGTCTCACATCTCAGCCAGGGATCATATCCCTAAGCTTTGATACCAACTGTGACGCCCCCAAAATAGGTATACAACACCCATTCTGAGTCGCCAAATACATGGTACAGAAAGCAAACTACAACTTCAATAATACAAATGTCGTGCAAAATACGACAACACATACTGTGAGTTTAAAAACAAATACTGTCTTCTAGACAATATCCACACTCAAATAAATCCTCATTACAATTATTCAAACACTATTTTACAGAAATAGTGAGGACTGCTAAAATATCTTTCTAGAACCATCACTCCATACCCCGACTAGATCCTGCTATGTTCTCACCTCCTGAGAAGAAAAATGGAACGAAAAGGAAAAGGGTGAGCTCAACTAGCCCAGTAAAGAATATTATGACTAAGATAATATACAAACAAATTATCGTTAGTCTTCAACAGGGAAAAATCTGATAGAATATAATCGACAACAAGTTTTAGATCAACAACTGCAGCGGAAACAGCAAACCATTAGAAGAGTCAAGTAGAGAAAGAATTCTACTATCTTCTAAGATTTAAAAGTCCATCATCAATATTTTATCCCTGTAACATCAATTAATAATCATCTTTATCCAAATATTCATCTTTGCACTACAGGCCAAAGATATTCATTTGTATCACCTGTCAGTCATGTTCATCTCAACACCTGTTCATCTTTGCACTACAGGCCAAAGATATTCATCAAGTAATCATACATCTTTGCACTACAGGCCAAAGATATTCATTAATATCATCATTTAGGACTGAGGAAGATGAAAAATATCTTAAAGAGAATGAATCCAATGAGACAGAAGGACAAATAGTAGGGATTCGTATAACAGTTTATCCAAGATCAATAATACTTCATAATAATCAATTGTGAAGCAGAATTCAAAAATAAAGATCAAAACATGGATACAATCAAAGATAGTAACCATAATAGACATCTTGGACAAAAAGGAAAAATTTTATTTTTCGGTGAATAGTGCCGTATTCGTGAATAGTGCCGTATACGTGAATAGTGCCGTATACATGAATAGTAACCCCGACACAAAAAGTTCCAAATTTGATAAAAACTTATATCAATATTTCAGCATAATGATATTGAAGAAAATAATATCATTTAAGAAGAAAATAATATCCCTTACCTCAAGATATCAGTACTTCTGGTCGGAATACCGGTATAAGGCTGAAAGAAACTTGCTCTGATGAATAGAAACTCTCAAAGTATCTAAATACTCACAAAATACACTCAATAATCTAGAGAGAGAAAGAGAGAAAACTTGTTTCTGGTGTGATTTTCAATTCTAACTTAGCCCTCTATTTATAGGAAAATTTTAGTAGGTTTGACCTGCAACCTGATGGCTTTACCTGCTACTATTCCCACCCACCACATTTGAAATATAATTCAGCACATTTCTTCACCAACCACAAGTGGGGCCCACCAATTCTAGAATTTTCCATCAAAATGATAAACTCTAAAAATTCAACAATTTCTGAACCAGTCATCTCGTAAAATTCATAATAAATCATACGTTCATTTTTAACGGTTCAAAATTTGTGGACATATACTCAACTTATATATGTATAACATATCCAAAAATTACCACGATCCAACGTTCGGATTAAAAATTATAACCCCCGCAAAATATCTCAAAAACCCTGATTTGATTTTTAATACCTCCATTCCGATAAAAATACTGATAAAACACCTCAACATTAACTCCTTCATTTTTAACCACAATAAATATATCCAACATTTATATCCACATAAAATAAATATTTTTCTTTATCATATGAATCAATAATTAATTATTCACAAATAATATTACAGAATCACATTTATGACAACCAGACCGTTCCCAGGAAAGAGGGGGCTTTCCAATAAGGATTTCTCCTTACTGGCGCGCAATTAGATGACCAAACCTCTCCTTAGACAGAACTTTCTAGACATTGCCAATAATATTATCTAATAATATTATTCAAATAATATGAAGTATTGATCTGATAATGGAAAATATTGTGCAGCAACAATTATTGAAACAACAATAATATAAAATATCAATGCAACAATTATTGAATCAATAAAATAAAATATTGAACAATAACTACTGTAACAATTATTGAGTAGTGCCTTCTTACGTAAGAATCAATAATTGGTGCAATACTGTGTGCTACTGTATTTTAATCACTGGGTATTCCAACAGTATTAACGGTAACAACTACGCCGTTATTTATAAATAACTTATACTTGTCATTTTCTTCATCCAATCGCTTTCCGTTATGGGGCCCACACAAGGCTGCGCCGTCGTACGAATATTCCCCGACAGCAAGAATATTCCACGACCAAACGAATATTCCCCGACAAAATGAATATTTTATAACCACTTGCTTATTTTGCAAAATTTGCACATTTCACCCATAACCAAAGTATTATATCAAATTAGCCCCTTATTATTCACAATAATATTTAGAGAAAATTTGATTTTATTCATTAATAAGGTGGGGTCTTACACTACGTACTCCCGTATATTAGGGAGATCAGGTCTACGTAGTTCGTCCCTTGTTCAGGACAGTTTACAGCCAATGAAAAGTTTGATTCCATGTTTAGGACAAACTGCGGGGGAGAAAGTTTAATCCCATGTACAGGACAAACTGTAGGTGTGAAAAGTCTTATCCCTAGTGGGGTAAAACTGCGGGTGTGAAAGGTTCATGCCTAGTGGGATAACTGGAGTTGAGTAAGGGTTCAAAACCAAGTTGAGAGAAGGATCTGGCGATCCGAAACTAGGCTGCTGGTTAGAAAAGTGTGTTTGTCCCTAATGGGGCAGATGAGTATGAAGAGAAGTTGTATGTAATGAAGGGTTAGAAAACCTAAAATGACTGGGGATCGGATGATCCAAAACCAGGATGTTTGCTTGATGGTGACCTCAGACATAGTACCGTTTAACAGTTTCTGAGTTGATAAGCTGTCGTCCACTTCCTGTATTCTGAGAGCACCTCTTGTCAATACCTCCTTGACAATAAACGAGCCTTCCCAGTTCAGAGCGAATTTTCCCTTGGACTGATCTTGGTTGTCAATGATCTTCTTCAAAACCAAGTCGTGTTGTTTAAACTGCCGTAGCCAGACTTTTCTGTTGTAGGACCCGGCGATCCTTTGTTGATATAACTGACCGTAGAAGATAGCAGCGGCACACCTTTCATCTATTAAAGATAATTGGTGATACCTATCTTGCAACCATTGGTCTTCATCCAGCTGAGCGTCTATCAATACTCTGAGGGATTCCATTTCTAACTCTATGGGGAGTACTGCATCCATCCCATAGGTTAATAAGTAGGGGGTTGCCCAAGTGGAAGTGCGCATTGATGTTCTGTAGGCTAACAGAGTCAGAGGTAATAAGTCATGACATCCTCTATAGTTGGCGGACATCTTTTGCATGATCTTTTTGATGTTTTTGTTAGCCGCTTCAACATCACCATTCATCTTTGGACGGTAGATGACGGAGTTGAGATGTTTGATGTGGAATTTACTGCATAACTCCTCCATCATTCTTTTGTTGAGGTTCTTAGTATTGTCTGATACAATTACCCTTAGTTGTCCATATCAACAAATGACATTATTTTTGATGAAAACAATGATAACTTCTTTAGTAACCCTGGGAAATGAGGCTGCTTCTACATATTTGGTGAAGTAGTCGATCATGGTGAAGATAAACCGATGCCCATTACTGGCTTTGGGCTCGATGGTCTCGATCACGTCCATTCCCCACACTGAGAAAGGCCAGGACGAACTCATATTGTGGAGTTCCCTTGGAGGGGCGTGGATAACATTCCCATAAATTTGGCATTGATAACATCTCTTGGCGTGATCATCACAATCAGCCTTGAGAGATAGCCAGTAATGCCCTGTTATGAGAATTTTCTTAACAAGTAAGGGGCCGCTCATGTGTGGGCCACATACTCCACCATGGATCTCATCCATGAGCCTCTGAGCTTGGTCCTTGTCTAGACATCTGAGGAGACCTAATCCTTCATCTCTTTTATAGAGTGCATCTCCGCTCAAGTAGAATTTCATAGCCAGTCAATGAATCCGCATTCTTTCAGTCAGGCTCGCCTCAGCAAGTGTAGATCCATCTTGTAAGTACTCCTTGATATGCTGATACCAAGGGTGTTGGATGGGAGGTAGCTCATCTGATACTTCTCCAATGTAATTCCCATAGGCTGAAGCCTTTTGTTGGGCAAATGTGAGGGTTGGCGTGTTTTCCTTGTCATGTATGTTGATCAAAGAGGCCAAGGTTGCTGGCGCATCCGAAAAATCATTCCTATTCTGAGGAATGTGGAGGAAGGATATTTCTTTAAACTCTGAAGCCATCTATAGAACCTGTCGATGGTAAGGCAGCAAATGTAGACCATTGGTGTGATAGATTCCTGTGGTTTGTCTGATTACCAACTCGAAATCTCCAAAGACAGTTAACCATCTGATACCCATTGATTAGGTAAGTTTTAGCCCCATGATACAACCTTCATACTCAACTGTGTTGTTGGTGTTGGCAAACTACAATTTGACGGCGACCGGATGGTGCTCCCCCGTACCTGATACTAGAACTGCTCCGGGCCAAGAACCTTCCATGTTTTACAGCTCCATCAAAATACATCTTCCATGTTTGGTGTGTATCGTACTGATGGTGTTGCTGAATTGCCATTACCCCTTCATCGGGTAAGTATGTTTCCAAGGGTTTAAAATCCCCTGAAGGTGCGGTGGCCAGTTGATCCGTAATTCCTTGACCTTTAATGGACTTCAGCGTCACGTAAACGATGTCAAATTATTGTAGGATTAACTGCCATCTAGATAGTCAGCAATTCAACATGGTCTTACTGAACACGTACTTGAGAACATCTATGTGGGATACGAGATGGGTTGTGTGACCATGGAGGTAATGCTATAACCTCATGGAAGCTCATGTTAAAGCACAACAAGTCTTCTCAATCAGAGTGTACTTGTGTTCACAGCTGCTAAATCTTTTGCTGAGGTAGTAGATAGCTCGCTCTTAGCCTCTATCAGCTTTCTGTCCCAGCATGCAGCCCAAGGCATTGTCACTTATGGACAGGTACATGAACAGGGAAACATCATCCCTGGGTGGTACCAAAATAAGAGCTTTGACTAGCTGCTCTTTGATTATAAGGAAGGCCTTCTGGCACTCACCACTCCATTTCATGGAAGATTTCTTCCTTAACAACTTGAAAATAGGCTCACAAGTTATTGTGGGTTGGGAGATGAATCTGCTGATGAAGTTGATTCTTCCCAAAAATCCCTGTATTTCCCTCTCTGTCAGAGGAATGGGCATTTCTGTGATGGCCTAGATTTTGGTGGGATCCAGCTCAATCCCCGTTGTGGCTGACTAGACATCCTAGCAACTTGCCTGATTTAATGCCAAAGGCGCACTTGGTTGGATTTAACTTCATGTTGTACTTACGTAACCTGTTGAAGAGCTTTGTTTTCTTTTTTTTTCTTTTTCTGTTTTTTATTCTTTTTTTCTCTTTTTTTATGCATTAGATCGTGGAAAAGAGCCATATGCCTCACTGATAGGTAGCTTCGGCATTGATGAGGTCGAATGACAATCGTTTGTAGCAAAAGGTTCCCCAAGGAGTGATGAATGCAGTTTTCTCACGATCCTCGTCAGCAACCATAATTTGATGGTACCCCACAAATCAATCAGTAAAGGAGTACATATCATACTAAGTTGTATTGTCAATGAGTATGTGGATGAATGGGACGGGAAAGTTATCTTTGAGACAAGCTTTGTTTAGATCACAGTAATCCATGCAAACTCGCACCTCTCCTCCGGGTTTTGGCACGAGAACTATGTTGGATAGCATTTAAGGGTATATTGACACCATGATGATGTCGGCTTGAAATTGTTTCACAATTTCTTCTTTAACTTTTATCCTCCACTCATGTTTTAATCGCCTGAGCTTCTGCCTGACTGGCTTGAATCCCCCTTTGATGGGGAGGCAATGAATGACAATGTAAGTGGATAAATCAACCATGTCTTCGTGAGACCATGCAAACACATCCTAGAATAGGGTTAATAGAGTAACCATGTCATTCCTTTGGTTTGGAGTGAGGTCTGTACAAATCTGGATTTGTTTGGGGTTTTCTAAGGTTCCGAGGTTAAAAGAGGTGGTCTGATCAAGATTTGGCTTGGGTTTGTCTTCGACCCATTCTTTGATCTCCTGAGGTATCTCATAGTCCTCTTGTATTTCCATCAAGTCTGAGTCCAACTTTACATCAAAGTTACAGTCCTTGTGGAGAATAGGCACCTCATCAGCAAGTCTAGGCATATCTAACTTTAGAGTCCTGAAATAAAATGCTTTCACTTAATATATGAAACTGTTCAATCACACAAATTGTTAGCATATAATGACAAAAGTAACTGCTAATACTCTACAAAAAAAGTAAGCAGTTATTGCTATCTACAGGGCAGAGGTAGTTTCTGTCCTTTTTACCCTCGTCGTCAAATGCAAGGAGTGCTGCTCCAATTGCCAAGGGTGAATTCCTGGTGGACGACTATGATGAAGGGGCTATTATTGTCCTCCTTCTCTCGAATGATGGCCATAATATCTGGACAATTATCATCTGGGGTGACCCTGTTTGTACTGTTCGTGTAGACTATGATGCGTATGTTTGATAAGCGCCTTGCAATGTCTTTCTTACGCCTTCGGTCCTTTTCCTCTGCCTCCGGATCCGGTATCAAGACTTCTTTTCCTTTGATCGGTATTGGCTTAGGGAATAACATAGTCATCACATGGGCAGGAACCCTTACTGAAGTCTGTATAGATCCAGCTCCTATAGGCAGTCGCCTTGAAGATGAAGGAACAGGTGTATGCTCTTCTTTAAGAGGGGTGATTTTTGGGGTTTTGTTGGTTTTGTCCAACTGAGATTCAGGTACAGGAATTTCTTTGTCCGGTCCCTGAGTTCCTCCCTATGCAGAGGATTCTATATGTATGGGCATTCGTGGACCCTGAGTGGATTTGTGCAGTTCTTTAAGCAGAACAGCCAACTCTGTAATTTGGTTGCTTAGTCCTTTGAACTCCTAGTGAGAGACAGAAGTAGGACTAGGCTGGCCAGATGAAGCCATGCTTGGCTATAGGCTTGTTGCCTTTTTGGATTTCGAACGGGTTACTAGACCAATTATATCCCTACAAAAAGACTTATGTAGTTTAGTCTTAGTGAATGTAGCAATATTACGTAATGTGTCCATTTAGGAGTATCGTCCTACGAAACGGATGTCAGTTGACAAAATAGCATGTTAGGTTTTGATATAAAGGGAAGGCATGTACACATATTCCTTCATATTTTCCATTACATTGAGATTTACATGGAAATGAAATTACAAGTAATTAAATTTACAAGTAATTAAAATGTGAAAGTATGAAGAGACTTTCCTCCGCGTTTGGTTTATCAGAGGCTGACCTATCTTAGGTTACTCTCGCCATTTTTTGGCATGAAGGTTCCTAAATCATCGCAATTTACTTGACGGGAAGTTAATCCGGCCTTTTAACTGGAGCGAATTTGGGTGGTGCCTTTCCTGAGCCTCATTGGAATTAGTCTTCCTACGAGTCCAGTAATCAAACACCGACATGATAGCCTCCTAGTGGAGGAACCACACAACATACATTCATATACAATGTGTCTCATCGTATGCAAATAACGACATGTGTGAAGCACTAATATCATAAGCAAATATGGTGCGAAGCACTAAGTGCAATAAGTAAATGCATTCGTACACATTCATTTAAATGTAAATGCAACATCCACACATAAGTAGATAACAGTTTTGAAAAGCTTGTAATAGCGGCTTAAGTCCTTTTATTGGTATCCCCAACAGAGTCACAACCTGTCGACGTCGAGATTTTTATTTGTCCTTTTTTCTGTTCTTGTATTTTGGTGTTCTCATGTTAGGTGAGATTTGTTTGAAAAAATAAGTTATGAAAAGGTCCAACATTTATATGTCGACGATTTGACTGTAAGAGTCGCCAGTTGGTTTTTTAACTGGTTGTACCAACACAACCGAGAAAAGGTTTTCACATTGACCCAGTGATGTGACACTGCTTAACGGGTCTGCGAAACCAAGATTCATTAGTGTTCGGGGACTTGCTTATGTAGAGGGAAGGTGTTAGGCACCCCCTGACATCTGTGTTACCACGGTGACTGCCACTTTTTAAGAAACTGTTATATGAATGTGTGTGTATGTGTGGGTCAATGTGCTGTTGTTTGGAAGTAGTGCGAGGCCTCGTTCGCACCTATATACATAGGGTTTGAATTTATGTAAAAATTTAGTTTTAAACAAGATATAGCAATGAAGTTTTGTAAAAGATGTTTTTCAAACCCTTATTCTCAATAGTAATTGAGACCTTTTGATACTTCCATTTTATTATGTTCGGCTGGTTGCTTTTATTTTCGAGATGCGAAGCATCTTTGAGAAAATAATGTACAAAGTAGTGCTGAATTCCTTGTGGGCATAAGAGTCATCTAAGGAAATTCAAACACCGTTAATAATTTACAAGCTGCTTACAGCTAAAAAAGTCCATCATGGGAACCGAATCTAGATTCAGTAGACTGGATCTGTGATCACATGATTCCTAGGCTCACATAATGTCGCAATTTGTATGAAAGCAGTAAGCAATTATATATATAAAAGTTGTAAATATATATATACAGACTTGATCAACCACCACGAAGCACCTCAATGGGGGATCGAAAATGCAAATATATAAAAGCGGTAAATATATATATAGAGACATGATCAACCACCACGAAGCACCTCCATGGGGGACCAAAAATGTAAATAAATAAAAGCGGTAAATATATATAAAGACATGATCAACCACCACGAAGCACCTCCATGGGGGATCAAAAATGTAAATAAAGTCGTAAAGACGATCAACCACCACGAAGTAAACTCCAGGTGGGACGAAATGTATATATATATATATATATATATATATATATATATACAAAAGAAATAAAAGTCGCGGACCGAAGTCCGGGCATACACACGCAATACGACTCTCAACGTGAAGAACGGTGTGTGCAAAGATGAAGAGAAAGGCTTTAAAGTGTGTAAGAAGGCTTATAGTGGACTGCCAAAGAAGACTTCAATGACTTGAAATGGATGAACACTCGGCTCCCACCGGTAAAAAATAGCAATATGTGAGCTTACAAGTGTTTAAAATGAGAAAGCACTCAGTTTATAGTGTATACAGAGCAAATTGGACAGGGCTTCCGCACCTTTTCTCTTGCAAATATGGCCACCCCAAGCTCTCTATTTATAGAGGACGAGCTGCAGGTGTACCTGCGGCTGCCCGGGGTGCCCCAGGCAAAGTGGGTCACGAAGTACGTACACTCGGACGACGCGTTGTTCGCTCGAACCTTCATAACTTTCAATCCGGCAGTCCGATGGAAGCGTGCCATACCATTTCGGAAAGGTCTTTTCGAGAGATATGTAATGACATAGTATTTGCCCTTTTTTGAATTCAGGAAGATGGGTCCATAACCGAAATGGCATTTTTAAGTTTTTGTCAGGCAGTTCGTTGAGCCGTTTTGCGTAGTTTGCACCCGGAAGTTAAGATAGGGTTCTTGTGGGACTTCTATTAAAGCAATTTGAGTTGAAATGTGTGTATTTTATGTGAGTTGAAGTTGAGTTGGCAAAATAACCATTCTGCCCCTCTCGGGGTTGTTTCCGGTTTTTGCGCAGTTATAGCAGTCTTTTCTCTGGGTTATCTCTGAGGTTGACCTGATGTTGACTTTGAATATCCTCAGGGTTATCTCTGAGGTTGGCTTAACCTCATGGGGTTATCTACAGGCTTTGAACTTGATATCTCATGGTTATTTTTGGGGTTCAAACTGACTTTCCCGGGGTTATCTCCGGGGTTGGAAACTGGATCTCCTGTTGCTATCTCCGGGGTTGGAATTGATGTTGTGGTCCTCCAGGGTTATCTTTAGAGTGTAAAAAAGTCACTTTTGTCCTCCTGCATGGTTAATAACAGTTAAACGAAAATTCGAGTGTCTAAACCTACGAATCTAGCAATAATGACAGAAATAAGTCTATTCAACCGGCCTTAGAGAAATCAAGTAAACATGATAATACATCATATAAAAACTCATCAGTAATTTCCTAAACAATCATTAAATCTTAGACTGTTATCACTAATATAGTGCGTGTGTGCTCAACAACAATGCTAACTGATGTAAAATTAAATTTAACACATAATAAATCTCTTCGAAGGCATCATACAGTGTAAACTTAAGAAATCCACAAATGAGCTAGATTCAACTAAAATCAAACAATTACCAATATCGAGGGTCAACATGGGATACTTATACTTTATTTTTCATCTACGGAGGCTTTTTGCTCTTATTTCCCGTGTTATTCATTTTTTTTCTTTTGGTTTATATACATATAGCTATGCAATATCTTATTCTCTTAGGCTTTTCAATGCTACCTTAACGAGCTTTCGACCAACGACTCCCAAACCATTAAGACCTTAGGGCGCTAGGTGTAAAGACAATCCCATCGGGCTTACTTACTCAAGTAACAAAGGCCACAAAACTAGACAAGCACGCCACGGTGTTTATTCAAACTTTTTTTATAGCTTATATACCCCAAATATTCCCCCAAACTTAGGTTCTTGTCTAACTTTTGCCATCACTAATTATTCTTGTCATTCTTTCATTCAAACTAGCATTATCCTTTAAAGTCCCACTATGTATCAATTTAAACTCAATCAATCAACAATTTTTTTTTACTGTGCTATCATTATTATACTAGTTTCAAAAAGAAAAGGACTCAATTCATAACAAGAAATCACATCAAAGCTCTAATAGTCAGTACTATACTTGTCTACCCAATTCCAATCTCATCATTGGCCAAAATAAACTGTAAATATCAAACAGTTGGACTCATGCAAGATGTACTAAATGCTATATAAACATAGTAAACTAACTAATATTTTTGCGATTTTTCAATTTTTTTTATTTTTTTATTTTTTAAATCCTAACTAATAAGAAACTAAATATATTAAACACTATGTTGATTTGATGTGATTTGATTATTTGTTTAAACACATACCTTGAATAAGTATTTGTTTAATTGATTTGATGTGATTTGATTATTTATTTGTTTAATAAATAATTAATGAGTTAAGAAAAGTAATTATTTTGAAATAGTAATCTAATTTTATTTAATAATTAAGTTAGAGAATTTATAATGATAAAATAAATTATTATATTATGCAATGAATTGTTATTAGAATTAATTAAATTAAGTATGAAAACTTAATTAATTAGAAGTGTGACAAATAACTATATTATAAGTGGTTATTAAAATAAATTAAAGTAGTTTTAATTTATTTTGCCAAACAAGGCTTAAGTGTATTAAGTCTCTCAGTTTTAAATTGTTTTGCCAAACAAAGCCTTATGGCTTTTGTTTTTTTTTAATTGTGAATTAATAATAAAACAAATTAAATAAATAAAATATATTTATAATGGATATACGTTTATTATAGTGTAACTGATATATTTAGTATTGGAATTAAGGCCATATCGGTTTCTTTTATTTTACGTATACTTGAGTTATCAGTTTTATTATTTGCTATCCTGAGGAAGAGAGAGTACAGAGAACTTGAGAGGGAATAGAGGGAGAAGCTGAGAGAAAGTCTAAGAATGTCAAATAATTTATATGGTGTCTAACAAGTATTTTTTTTAAGCAAGAAAAGGTATGTGGCTATAACTTTAATAAATGTAAGTATATATGTTTTACGTCATTATGCCTAAGTCTCTGTGTTCTTCACTAATGTATAAAAGTTTTAAATATTCCGCAATTTTATTAAGTTTAACATCGAATAAGGATGTAAAATTAGAGATTTAATGTATGGTTAACGACCGAAGTCGGGATTTAAATTGTATAGATTTTGGGGTCGTTACAAGGGTTGTACCAGATTGCATCTAAAATAGCTTCTCATCAATCTCCATAGGATATTTCACTTCGAACTCCAGTTTCTCCATTTCTGAAATCAATTCCTTCTGAGCGGTCAACAACATCAGTTTCTCCCGACCTTTTCTACTTAAAGCGTTGGAAACCACGTTTGCCTTACCCGGATGGTATAAAATCTCACAATCGTAGTCCTTAATTAATTCCAACCACCTTCTTTGGCGCATATTCAATTCTTTCTGTGTAAAAATATATTTCAGACTCTTGTGGTCTATATATATTTCACACTTCTCCCCGTAGAGATAGTGCCTCCAAATTTTCAAAGCAAAAACCACTGCAGCTAACTCCAAGTCGTGGGTCGGATACCCCTTCTCGTAATCTTTCAGTTGTCGTGATGCATACGCAATGACTCTACCGTTCTGCATAAGCACACAGCCAAGTCCCTTATGTGACGCATCACTATAAACCATAAAATTTCCTGTATCGTCCGAAAGAGACAACACAGGTGCTGTACTCAACCTCTTCTTCAATTCTTGAAAGCTTTCCTCACACTTCTCCGTCCAAACAAATTTCACAGCTTTTCGAGTCAAATTCGTTAACGAAGTTGCGATCTTGGAAAAGTCCTGAATGAACCTTCTGTAATAACCTGCCAATCTAAGAAAACTTTGTACTTTTGACCGCGTCTTTGGCTGATCCCAGTTGATCACGGCTTCGACTTTGGATGGATCTACCGAAATTCTGTCTTTATCGATCACATGTCCAAAAAATTGCACCCGCTCGTTCCAAAATTCACATTTTGAAAACTTAGCATACAACTTCTCTCTTCTCAACACTTCCAACGTTAATCTCAAATGCTCTTCATGTTCTTCCTTGGTTTTTGAATATACCAAAATATGATCTATAAATACCACTACGAACTTGTCTAAAAACGGTTTGAACACACCATTCATTAGTCCCATAAATGCTGCAGGAGCATTCGTTAAACCAAACGACATTACTAAAAATTCGTAGTGACCATATCGTGTTCTGAACGTTGTCTTCGGTACATCCTCTGGTCTCACCTTCAGTTGATGATAACCACACCTCAAGTCTATCTTTGAAAAGTATCTTGCTCCCTTCAATTGATTAAACAGATCATCGATCCTCGGTAATGGATATCTATTCTTAATCGTAACCTTATTCAGTTCTCTATAATCGATGCAGAGCCGCATCGTTCCATTCTTCTTCTTCACAAACAACACCGGCGCTCCCCACGGCGATACGCTTGGTTGTATATACTTCTTGTCCAATAATTCTTGTAGTTGTACCATCAATTCTTTCATCTCTACTGGTGCCATTCGGTATGGTGCCTTCGATATTGGAGCCATTCCTGGAGCCAAATCAATCACGAATTCAACTGCTCTATCTGGAAGAAGTCCCGACAAATCGTCCGAAAATACGTCAGCGAAATCTCTCACTACTGGTATCTCATCTATTTTTGGATTCTCTTTACGACTATCAACTATGTAAGGTAGATATCCTACACATCCTTGTCGTAACAACTTCCTGGCCTGCATCATCGTCAGACAACTCGCTTACCTAGGCGACTTGCTACCATAAAACATAACCTTTGATGGAGTCATAAGGTTAATACGCTTCTTCTGGCAGTCAATTACCACCCCATAATTGGATAACCAGTCCATACCCAAAATAACGTCGAATTCCCCAAGTCGAATAGGGATAAGATCTACATTCATGATATTACCCTTAATATCCACTCTACAGTTCTTATGTACATACTTAACAATGATAATTTCTTTATTCGCAATTTCTATGTTCATGGGGTATTCTAACTCATCCTTAGGCAATTCTAAATTCTTAGCAAAGTCATCGGATATAAATGAACAATTAGCACCCGAATCAAATAATACGTAAGCATTAACTCTATTGATCGGAATGATACCTGACACCACATCGCGAGACTGCACTGCGTCCTGCACTGTCATGTTGAATGTTCTGGCAGTCGGTCGGTTGGTTGCAGCAGGTGCTGCGATAGTCAGAGTGCTTCCACCGGTATTTCCTCTATTTCCTCCTGAACTCGTTCCCCCAGATCCCTTCTTAGGACAATCCCTTGCAAGATGATCCTTAGAACCACAAGTGAAGCAGGCACCCTTCTTTGGGTTCGGACAGTTTGGTGCTATGTGGCCTTCCTGACCACAATTGTAGCACACTCGCTTCCCTTTCATACAAACTCCTAAATGAGCTTTTCCGCAGGTTGGGCACGCTTCGATCTTCTTCTTCTTCCCTCCTTGTTGACTTCCAGCTGACGAGTTATTAGTCCACTTCCTCTTCTGATTATGGCTACCCTAGTGCTACTCCCACCAGTCTTGTTATTACCTTCATTCTCACTCTTCTTCTTCTTCTGCTCTTGATTATACTTCGTTACTGCATCGCTTCCACCCTCAGCGAGTATGGCTTTCTCTAATACCCTGGCGAATGTCTTCAACTGAAACATCAACACCTTACTATACAACCACGTCTTCAGTCCTTGTTCGAATCTTCTTGCTTTTCTCTCATCCGTGTGCACTTGATACGTGGCAAACCTTGCTAACTCGTTAAATCTAGCCTCATAATCTGATACAGACATATTCCCTTGCTTTAATTCCAGAAATTGAACCTCCAATTGGTTCTGCGAGGTAGTCGGGAAATACATCTCGTAAAACATCTCCTTAAACCTCTCCCAGGTTGTCATACCTTCTCCTCCACGAACCTTGTTTGCTTGCCACCAAAAATTGGCTTCAGATTTCAGCATAAACGTTGCAAAAGCGGTCTTCTGGTCCTCTCTGACTCTTACGACCTCAAAAACCTTCTCCATCTCCACAACCCAAGTCTGAGCTTCGATCGGGTTCATGGATCCTTTAAACTCTGGCGGTCCTACCGCCTTGAAATCCTTAAACGAAGTATTCGGTGGAGCTTGAGGTTGATTATTCATTGCTCCAGCTAGTAAGTTCACTAATTATTGGACAGAATTAGCATTTGCGTTATTGTTATTATTCGTTGACTCTTCCTGAGCTGGTTGACGGTTTTGTCTTCTTCTCGGCGGCATATTTCTATTAAGAATATACGCTTATTAGGTCTTTATTAAATTCTCTAAATAGTTAAGGCTTAACTAGAACAATTTAACATAATCACTTAACACATTATCTCAAACAACTTGATATATTTATTTAAATCAAAAGTTTTAACATCAAACGATAGCTTCACTGCTATTTACATCAACTATCCCGAGATAAACAATCTACAGGACTTAAAACATCAAAATATTCCTTTATTTATAAACACATCGGAATTTACATCATTAACTACCAAATAGTTTCACATAATTAAACTAATACTATCACTGTCTGTTAAGGCTCCGAATAGCCTTGCTACGTTCCTCTTCCATGATACGAGACATCGTTCTGCGATCCAACATGTACGATGGTAGACCTTCAAACTGGATTGGGTACCTCAAAACTCGATCATGGGCTTCATCCATTGCATTATTAAGTGCAGAGTATGTCTCCTCAAGTTTAGCCTTCTTCGCACGGCGATCGTCTTCTGCAAGATCAGCACGACGTGACTTTCGTACCCAGCCCTCCTTTGCTATGGCAAGCCTCTCTGAGCTTTCCTTCAGTTCCTTCTTTAACTTCTCTATTTCTTCAGACTTCTCCTCATTTTGACCCTTCTCGTGGACCAAATCCTATTCTACATTTCCCAGTCGTGTGTGAAGAGTCTCAACCTCCCTCTCCTTCTGCTCAAGAGTAATCTGCTGACTAATTGCCCGCTTAGTCAAATCCTGAACAGTATCTCGTAATTCTACGTTACGGTCATATAATGCGTCATACATCTCAGCATCGATGGAGTTCGGTGGGAACTCCTCTTCTTCCTCTTCCTCCTCAGGACCCTCCTCTGGATCAGTCTCAGGCTCATGCTCCTGACCAACAACAGTGATCAATGGAGACGGCTCTCTTTGAATCAACTGCTCCCTGACAACATGAATGTCTCGGGGCTCCTCCTCAGTAAGCACTCGGGGTTCCTCCTCCCCAGCTCGTCTAGCTCCTCCAACATCTGACATCCTGACAACATAGTTTTAAGTTTTAGTTACTAAGTCGTACTAGTGAGCACATACTTAAACACATAAGCACATAAAGTCTTTTATTATTTTCAATGAATTTAGAAATTCATTTCTTAGAACTCGATAAGAGTTTTCCTTCACTATGTTCTTCCTATAAGGCTATTACCTAAGGTTGTTCCCCCACCTAAGGTTCATAACCTACAGCTTTGATACCAACCTGTGACACCCCCAAATCCGGTACTTCCATTTCCACAGGATTTGGTGTTCACTGTACAAACATCATCCATGTATCTACCCATAAATAAATGCAAACCATGCAATAGATAGAAATAATAATAAATCTCCCCTTATGGGGTTACATCAACAGCATAATAAATAAATCCCAGGTTACTCTAACCTTAAATCATCTGTGCGAAAACATAAATAAATAAGTCTTAAGTAACATCAATTCTAATTTTCATTACATAACCACATAAATAAACAATCTTCATTACTTGCTAAGCTTGCCCTTGCCTTTACTAGTGGAAGGTTCGTCTGCTCTTTCGTTCTTAACTGCAATGTTATTATTACGCCAGAGTGAGCACGATTGCCCACAAGTATAATAATATAACAATGAATAATAATAACATGCGAGAGAAAAAAAAATAATAACTTCGAATATAAAAGCTCAACTTTTGAATCAAGAATGTATAACAAGAATCAAAAGAAATTTCTGAGGGTCATAAGACCTTGAACTATGTCCTAGGTTGTCAAGGGTTATACTTGAAACCTTTAACATTCATAAGACTATAGGACCTTTCTTCTCGTACTTAGGGGGATCAGCCCTTAGTACTATACTGTGCACAATATCTTAACGCTAAAGCGTAAATAACCCCCTATACAGAGTTGTTCATCTCAGTTTAACATTGAAGTCCGCATCAAAGGAAGTTTGGTTTGGATAATTCATCAAGGGTTCTGAAATTTAGAACGTTCATCAACTATGGACTAGTCGAATCGATAAGGGTTCGTTAGTCTAACAAGGTTTAACAATAATTGATAACTTAACTTGAATAGAATCTCAAAAGGTATACAATGGAATAAATGTTGTATAACAGCATCATGCTTGAAAGATTAATAAACTTTAATATAACAACATGGGCTTAATCAAAATAACGAGAACTTGCTCGATGAAAAGAGACAACTTATAATTCATATAATGATAACGAGTAGGGTTAGGAAACTTGCCTCGTGCGATGATTACACTTTAACTAAATTTATTCTTTGATTTAAATCCTACATATTAATTACGTTCACAATACCAGTCAATTACAACGTACTAAACATCATAAATTATTCTTTGTCTAACCTCGAATTTATGACTATACTTAGTCAATTACTATACTTATTGTCAAAAATTAGATTTCACGAACAATAAGCTAACTATGCATTCGATCATTCAATTTATACGTAATTGTGTTATGGACGTGTTAAGAATTTATTTTAACACCTCATTATATGTCTAACAAGTTTTTATGTTCATTACTATAAGTTACTAACACATTGCTAGACTTGAACATAAAAAAATACATTTTCTGGACATTCTGCTAAGTGGCACTGCGGCGCCACTTTTGTACTGAGTCTTGGCGCTGCGGTGCCGTGGCGCTGCGGCCTGGTACTTGGTGCTGCGGCGCGAGAAATGAACTGGGACTTAGCGCCGCGGCGCGAAACCCTAGACTCTGAATTTTTAATTCGCGAAAAACACAGAATTCAGTGAAATCAACACTTCTTAAACACTAATTTCACCAAATTACACATACCCACATGTTATAATTCATATATAATCATTACCCAACAATTATAGAATGATTTTAACCCATTAAAACATATAATCACAGAATTACATTACGCAAAATTGAACTGTTCTTTATGTTCTTGAAGTTCTTGAACAAAAACATGGAATTTAATGCTACGGATTCGTTATAAAGCCAAATCCAACCATCCAAGTTTCATTTTGTTCATTTTATTATGCATAATCATATAAGTGTGTGATTTTTTCAAAACAATTAATGTTTGACATATAGAAATCACGTATAAGGTCGTATGGCCATATCACGTACTCTGTTAATTTTGAAATAACAAGTCATCGTATAACGACATGTTTTATGATATGGAATCACACAATATATATATATATATATATATATATATATATATATATATATATATATATATATATATATATATATAATATGCCATACAACTCGAATTATTACATCTATTCTTATAACAACTGAATTCCCCAAATACAGAGACTCACAGAAGACTTAAGCCATATTCATGAAACTTAAAAGACGTAAAATATATAAATTGGGTTGAAGAGATTACCGAAGTGTAGATTAATTTACTAGGAAGTGAATTCCTCCTCCACAAAACTCTGAATTCTCAACTCTCTCTTTGTATCTCTCTCTGAAACTCTCTCTGACACTTTCTAGACATAGGAAATTAATGAAGAAAAAGGAAGGGAATGCGTAAATAAAGAAGACGTCTAACGCGTTGTGGTCAGTTACCCAGTCATGGGTAACTGCCCTCAACTCCCTCTAAGGCCAAGTTTGGCTAGCAATCTAGCTTTCAAAACCATTTAATTTAATAAAACCTTTACAATATAGTTTAAATCATGTCACACCCAATTCAAATATCTTATTTAATTTAATATAAATAAAATATAATAACTTCTCACAAATTCACATAGTCATATAATTAATTTTCTCATTAATTAATTATATGAATATTAAATCTCTAATTAATAAATTAATTAATTAATATAACATTAGGCTTATTAAATATTTCTTTTAATACAATAAGCTCACAAAATCACATACTTCGATAATAAAATTCTCCACATTAATTTAATAAATGTTACACATATAATTAAATTAATCTACCACAATTGCATCAAATAATTATTTAATCCAATAATTAAATCATCAAAAATATTTATTTAATTCAATAAATATTAAAATTAATTTACAAAAATCTCGTTTGTCACATATAATCTACAAAATGAACACAAAATGCATGAAAAGTATTTAAGAAACATGAGTTTAAGCAACTAATTCAAGTAACAGATATTGGATAAGTAGGTATAAAACCTATTTATCAGTGCTCATGCTTATCATTTGATTCCATAGCTTAGTTTGAAGACTTAGTATTTTCACATCATTCCTGATAATGACTATAATGACTTATACTACCATTGGTTACCAATTGCCTGAATTTTTGTTACAGATTATCATAATGGCATCCAAGCGTCAACGAGGAGATGGTTCTGGTTCATCCTCGGCCCCTATGAAATTCGACAAAAAGAGATTTGTTAGTGTCGAAGCCCAAAAGTGATACAACCGTAAGGCAACACAATCTCTAGTACCAGAAAGGGGTTTAAGGCCAAACCACATAAAGGATGGGGAAATCATAGTTATGATCGTTGAGAGAGGCTGGTTCAATTTCACCAAATAACCTGATCCGGCAGTTATTACAGTTATAAAGGAGTTCTACGCCAATATTTCTGAGCACTTCCACTATAGCGTGTACGTGAGAGGAAAAACTATCGAATTTGGTGAAGAGGACATTAATGGTTATTACCAATTGCTTACTGAGGGTCAACATAACGAGTATGCCAGTTTTGTGAGCCAAGGACCGGATTATGAAATGATCATTCGCGAATTATGTCAACTGGGCTCAACTTGGACACTACATAAAGGGGAAAGCATGACTTTCCCACACTCATGCCTTAGTTTATATGGGAAGGCTTGGTATGCCTTTATCTGTGCCAAATTGATGCCCTGCACACATGTCAGTGATATCACTCAAGAAAGGGCAGTGCTACTATATTCTATAGTTCAAGGTATGAAGTTGGACATCAGTCTGATAATTCAACAGTCGATCCTGAGGGTGGCACGAGGGGGTACCACGTGAGGTTTACCACACCCTTCCCTTATTTGTGCTTTGTGTACTAAATTTTGGGTCAAATAGAAGTCGGATGAGATTATTCAACCCCCTATGTCGGTGTTAGACCATAAAATGATAAGGAGGTACCGGGTGTGGACTGGTGGTGCAAATCACCCACGCGGATTGGGCTTTATAATTACTCAAGCTGAAACACAACAAGCACCTACTCCAATGGCTTCAGGATCCTCATCAGCTATTCCTCGTGGTGTAGTTCCCAATGTAGTTCAGCTTGAAATTGATGGGTGGTTCTATAATATTGAATCCTAAAATGTCTGACTGGCTAAATGTAAAGATGTTACATATGGGTTTGTGGTCAACTACTTCACAACTCAAACAAATATGTATGCTTGGTTTTATCCCACGGTAGATCCTAGCCAGTTCCCGACTGCTCCTGTTTTGCCTGTGTTTCCCCCTTCCAATCAAGAGATGAGTGATGATGAGGAGGTTGCTCCCGATGAATGACCTCATCAGGGAAGTCCTCTGTTTTACTTGCTATATTTTTCGCATGTGGACATTGCTCACATTAAGTTTGGGAGTAGTTTTATTTGCATTTTAGGATTGCATGTTCATAGTAGATTGTTGCATTTAGGTTATGAATATGTGTTAGTACATAGTGTCTGCATTTTCATAGCTTGAGTATGGTGAAGCATGAAATCTTTAGATGGCCAATGATAAAATTTGTGACTTAAGTTTTAACTTGAATGAATGGAACAATTAAGGCATAGGATAACTTGAGGTGTGCTTTGATTTGATTTATTGAAGAAAACCTTGTTTTGTGCTCAATGTTAACGTGTTAATAGAAACCTGAGTTAATCGAACTGAAAGGATTTTGGCTGCGGACAGATATATTTTCCCCTCCAAAATTTAGTTACCTTTATGTTTTTAACCTTTTATAAAAAATTAATCTGGCTAAGTTATCTTTGTGGCCTCTGTTACTCGGAAAAGTAAGCCCTTAGGAGTGTCTCTACACTTAGCGTCCTAAAGCCATTTAGTTTGGGAGTCGTTGGTCGAAAGTTCAATTGGGTAACTTTGAAAAGCCTAATAAAGATTAACATTGCACTAGCCAAAATAAGTAATATAAATAAATACTTTGTTGAGTTTAGTTTTGTGGCCTTTGCTATTCGGGTTATTAGATCTGAAGGGGTATCTTAAAACCTAGTACCCTAAAGCCATCTAGCTTAGGAGTTACTAGTCGAAAGTTCGGTAAGTGAGTAGTAATGATTGCCTAAGAAAATTAAACATTGCACTGGTCGAGTTAAACTATATGTATCCTTATAATAATTTAATAAAATGGTTTGATATGCGAAGTGACCAATATTTTGTCGGGGAAGTTTATATGTTTATCTGTCTGTGAGCCTTCTGATCTTCAGGTTTATTTGCAATATGGTAAAATTGATATGTTGATATACACACAATGTGGGTTGGAGATAGATCAGATTGTTCGTATCTTGGGTTAACTGAAGTTTGATTTTAAACATTTATTTGGGTAAAATTTAAGGATCTTTGAGGCTAATTTGAGATATTTGTGTTGAATCATGTTTAAGTCATTTATTAGTAATTGCATTCGTTTTATTAGTTATAGTTATTACTTAGGGGCATGCAATAGTTCAAGTTTAGGGGTATTTGATGAGTGGGTAATATACCCATGAATTGGATATAATTAGGCTTTATTTATTGTGGTTTTTAAGTTTAGTAGGATAGTTTTTATTTATTTCTTTGTGTTTTACAGGATGTGGCAAAGGCAGGGTCAAATCGAGAATTTCAGCATCATTAAGGGCAAAATCGTAAATTGTTGGTTCAAGGTACAGCGCCGGGGTGCTCTAATCAATACTAAACCCAGCGCCGCGGCGCTGGGGCTCAGAGAGGACTGATCGAGGAGGCGTATGAGAAGTTGATTGGAATTGGGATTCTGATAAAAGAGAAAGTATTTAAGAGAGGGAAAAGGTGGGAAAAGAGAGGAGACCAGAGCTGGAGACTAATTGGAGAACAACAGAGAATCATGGAATAGAATTCATGTGGAAGATTGAAGATTGGAAGACTTATTTTAGAGTTTTCTTCTTCTTCTATATTTCAGTTTTGTAACTCTATTAAGATGATCTTTACGGGATTTCTAGTTTTATTTTCCATTACGAACTAACTCTTTCATTAAGTCTACAAATTGAACCTTTTATGTCTATGAATTGATTATTTAGTTTAATCTAGTTATTTAAGTCAAATTAAATTGTTTATCATGTTTTACGTTTAATGATTAATTATTTGGCCAATAATTACTGTGTTACACTAGATGGAATCGGAAGATGAAATCTAGGGTTAGAACTGAATGTGGTAACATGTGTGCTTAATTATTTGCGTAAGATAAATAATTAGGGTTGTGGATTGAATAGGAATATATCTTTTCATTTCATGTAACAATTGCGAATTGGAACTTAATAAATTTAATTTTATTATTTTGTATAGGGATATCGCAGAATTAATTGAATTAAATAAATGTTATTGGACCACTTGGAAAAGGGTTTTTAAACAACTAGAATTCCTGTTAATAATTCAGGTGAAGTAATAAATGGAGAAATTGGATAATTGATTTGTATTTCATAATTGAGGATATTGTAGTATTAGCTTTCTATTATTTGAATCAATTTCTAGAGTAAGATAGTTCTAATTAGTTAACTTTAGTTTTCTTAATTAGAAAATCACAAATTATGGGTGTTTAAATAAAATTGAATTGTTAAAGTACTAGTAGTTGGAATTTATTAATTAGGATTCCTTGTGGGTACGACACTTTACTTTACCACTTTATTACTTGTTGATTGTGTATGCTTGCACAAATTATTGATTGTGAAATCAACTAACAGCAATGCATGAACTAAATGCAATATAAACACAATAAACTAACTATTTTTTTTTCAATTTTACATAAAACAGAATAAGAAACATAAACTACACTACTACTACTAACTTAAACTACAATGAAACTATAGGAATGCAAACATAAATGAATATGACTACAAACTACACTAACATATGCAAATTAAACATAAGACATAAACATAAACTAAAACATTGAACATAAAATTAAAACTAACTCCCCCAAACTTAGCAGTTACAATGTCCTCATTGGAAAAATATATCAATAAACGAACAGAGGGCTTCCCTGCATCCTGTTAAGCATGAGGTGATGGTGGTGGTGGTGGTCTTTGAACAAAAACTTTGCGCTCCTCCACGTCAGAATCTGATGGAGGGTACAGTGGCATACAGTAGTAGCACTTTTTCCCTTGTCACCTCACTGGTATGCATCGAAGGAAATAGCTTCACACATAGAAACGCATACCATATCTTTCCATATAAGCTGAGGTCCTTACTCATGAAAATCGTGCCACCCTTTCTCCCTTTAGCCCAAACCGTGCCCAGTTTAGATATTTCTATCAAGATCTGGTCATAGTTTGGATTGCTATCTCTGAGCTGTACATACTGGCATACTGCAGGGGCTCACAGACTGTAGTACTCATTGATTGCCTCTACACTGAAGGAAACCTTCTTACCCCTTAAAAATTCTATATATGGCACCTTCTCCTCAGCGTTTACATAGAATTCCTTCACCACATTCAATATAGCTGGGTCAGGATCATCTATGAGCACTTCCCGGCCATGCTCATGTATTTTTCTACGCATCTACCCATCGAATGAATATGGTGCCAAGCCCCTCTCAAGTGTTAGTGCTTTAGGCACAAGGTAGTCGTATTTATCGGCTGCGTTAGCACTACCAAACTTTCGCTTATCAAAGGCTCGGACCGGTGGTAAAAAACCTGAACCTTCCCCTCTTTGGCGTTTTGATGGATTTTTAGGCACCATAGGTCACAAAACAGTTAACAATATCCCCTAACTTCTTATTTGGCAATAACACAAGCAGGTGGTGTGCACACACTCATAGACTCGCACAATTGACAAACTTGAATTCAAAAGTGTGATGAACAACTGAAACTAGTAGCTTACCCAATAATTTTTCCCCCTCTGTTGATGATATTGTTGCGTAGGTGATGCCCCAATTGAAGTTTCCCCCTTCCTTTTTGCTATCAAATCCGAATTAGGTGAAACCCTAACTTTTGGTATTTAAAATTGAGAGGATTGGATGGATAATGGTGTGGAATTGGGGAATTATGGTTTAGATTTATAGAGGATGATAGTAGTGGTCAAATTCGTGGGTTAATGGAGATGTATGGGGAAATTTCGTGGGTGTATGGAGGTATGGGGGTCGGTTATGGGAGATAAAAGTGGAGAAGTGGAGAAGAGAAGTGCAGAAAACGTTTTAAAAAAAGTTCAGCAAACCCGTACCCCAGTCGGGGCGGGTGGTATTTGTACTATAATAGCTCGCCGAGGTGGGCTATTCCATAGGACCCCCCCCCCCGGCCGGGGCAGGCGTACCTTTTCTGCACAACTTCGATTTTAAGCTTCTTTTCCCCATACACATGTCCATTTGCATCCTAAATACCTGAAATCCATTAGAACCACAAATATGAGATAAGACCATAAAGGTTGATCAAGTAAGATGAAAATTAATTAAAATCAATAACTAACTAACTATGAATTGCACAAAATTGAACTATGCACTGCTAGAATTATGAAGTAAACTACGAATTGAATAAGAAAAAACAAAAATACTGTAATTGATTCAAAAATTTGGTTTCCTCCCAATGAGCGCTTATTTACGAGTCTTTAATTCAGCTTGACTACTCTTTGTGTTAGCCTGGATCAGTTGGAATATATTCGGCATGTTGTTTGTTTATCGCACAACACCAACAATGCTTTACTACATGCCCGTTCAACTGCATTTATGAGATTGAATTTGACTTTATATCCTCGATCAATGCTTTTAGACCACTAACCTCTTTGCAATCTTTGTGCTTAACATGTGTAGACACCTCGTTCACATCCATTTGCTCCTTGTCAGTAGGAACTGGAATTTCCTTGAACACTTTTACTGTAACTACCTGATCGAACAGTTTCATAATCAGTTCTCCATTAGGCACGTCAATTAATGTTCGTCCAGTTGTAAGGAATGGTCGTCCCAAAATGATAGGGATAAATCTTCTTCAAAATCTAGCACCACGAAATCAGCTGGAAAGATCAATGAGTCAACCTTCACCTACACATCTTCTACTATCCCTAGTGGGTATGTTATCGATCTATCTGCGAGTTATAGACTGATGTTTGTTGGTTTTGTTTCTTTTAACCCCAACTTTTGGTAATTGGATATTGGCATAAGATTTATACTCGCTCCTAGATCACATAGAGCTCTCCCCATATCTTGATTGCCAATCACACAAGGAATTGTGAAGCTCTCTAAATCTTTCAATTTAGGGGGAAGCTTTTTCTGTAGAATTGCACTGTATTCCTCTGTCAACGCCACTGTTTTGAATTCCTTGTGCCTGCGTTTCTTTGAAAGTATCTCTTTCATGAACTTGACATAACGTGGCATATGCTCAAGTGCTTCGGTGAACAGAATGTTGATGTGCAACTGCTTGAATATGTCCATAAACCTTGAAAATTAATCTTTTAGCTTTTAACTTTCTAGCCGTTGGGGGAAAGGCACAGGTGATATGATTCCATTTTGTTTGACTTCCTTCGGCTTTTCTATAACCTTTTCCTTAGTTATCCTAACCGAATCACTCTCGTCAATTTTGACATCCTTATTCTTACCTGCTTTTCCATCAAAGTCAGCAACCAAGGTTTTACCACTCCTCAATGTGATAACATTACATTCCTCGTGATTTCCCATTGGATTCTTTTTCGTATCACTCGGCAACGTCCCTTGAGGCCTGTTATTTAATGCTAATGCAAGTTGTCCCATCTGATTCTCTAAGTTCTTTATCGTTGCCGCTTACATTTTAATCGATGCCTCGTTACCCGATATGTACTTCAACAACAGCTCTTCCAAATCTGACTTTTTCTCTTGATCCAAAGTTGATTGTTGCTACTGATTTTGGAAACCTGGGGGATACGATGGTCATGGGGCCTGCTGGTTTTGGTTATTACTCCACGAGAAGTTGGGATGGTTCCTATTCCCTGGATTGTAGGCATTCTGATATCGATTAAGCGAAATTCTATTATAGTTGTCCACAAACTATACCTCTACTAGGTTAATGGCACACTAATTTGTAGGATGTTCCCCCGCTGAGTCTGTGCACCTGTAAGAGCATCCATCTTTTTCGACAATGTTGAAATCTGTGCCATTAACACTATTACCCCATCTACTGCTAACACCCCAGCTACCTTAGGTTGTGTCATTCTCGTTGTGGGCCACTGGTAGGTGTTAGCTGTCATTGTCTCTATTAGATCGTATGCTTCCTCATAACTCTTAGCCATGAAAGCTCCCCAGAAGCTGCATCAATACTAGTTCAGAGATTACCGCTCAACCCATTGTAAAAAGTGTTCATCTGCAGCCATTTGGGTAGTCCGTGATGTGGGCACTTCCTAAGTAGTTCCTTGTACCTCTCCCAAGCTTCGTACAAAGACTCCCCATGCTGTTGCTCAAACATAGTCATCTCATTCCTCATCTTCGCAGTCTTTGTCCGTGAGAAAAATTTGGCCAAAAACTTTTGAGCAAGGTCGTCCCATGTAGTAATCGACCCTGGAAGTAGTGAGTGTAACCAACTTTTCGCCTTGTCCTGTAATGTGAACGGAAACAAGCGAAATTTGACTGCATCATCCGACACCCCATTATATTTGAAGGTGTCGTAAATTTCCAGGAAGCTAAGTAAGTTCTCATTCGGATCGTCGTTGGCTAATCCCCCAAACTGCACTGAATTATGTATCATTTATATGGTCCCAAGCTTGATCTCAAAGATATTTGCAGCAATCCCAAGCCTAGTAATGCTCGACTGGATATCAGTGACTCTGGGAGTAGCATAATCCCTCAGCGCTTTCTGATCCTCTGCAGCCATTGTTTCTTCCTTATCAAGATTCTCCCTAGTGTCCTTAATCCACTTACTAAGCCTCTAAAACCTTTTCTCGATATCTTCCTCGAAAGCAAGCAAGTCTGGCTTCTTAGACCGAGTTTGCATACACTAAGTCAGAGAACCTGAAACAAGAAAGAGCAAAACAAAAAGAAAATTTGTTTAACTAAAATTGAACTAATTAAACTGATATTGAAAAATACTAAAATCAAAACTAGTCCCCGACAACGGCGTCAAAAACTTGTTGGATAAATTCTAGATACGCTTTACATGCAAGTGTACATGGTCAACAAGTAATATAATGATGAATAGAGTATCTTTCCCACAGGGACAAGTATAAAATTTAATCTAACAATTACCAATTTTATATTAATTCAGTTTTATTAAACTGATCAAATTAATGATTATAATTAATAAAAACTAATAAATTAAATGTCAAAAATAAATCAACACAAATTATTAACCGTAATTTCAATAAGATAATGGAGAATTAAGCCTACAATTTCACTTTAAGTTTCACTTTGATTATCACACCTTTTTTCGAGTTTAATTTACTATCTCAGTTCATTAATTAAGAACACTCAAGTAGAATTAGCCATCTCTCGATGCACTAACACCGTATTAACTTTAATCCACGATTTGATAGAATTAAGCCAAACACCCTAATTAACTAATTCACTATATCTCTATGCGAATTAAAATCAAAGAAGGTTTAAATTCCAAGTTCTTTACGCGATTACATGTGATGTTAGGTATATCTCTATCATTAACATTGTAAGACCCCAACTTATTAATGAATAAAATCAAATTTTCTCTAAATATTATTGTGAATAATAAGGGGTTAATTTGATATAATACTTTGGTTATGGGTGAAATGTGCAAATTTTGCAAAATAAGCAAGTGGTTATAAAATATTCATTTTGTCAGGGAATATTCGTTTGGTCGTGGAATATTCTTGCTGTCGGGGAATATTCGTACGACGGCGCAGCCTTATGTGGGCTCCATAACGGAAAACGATTGGATGAAGAAAACGACAAATATAAGTTGTTTATAAATAACGGCATAGTTGTTACCGTTAATACTGTTGGAATACCCGGTGGTTAAAATACAGTAGCACACGATATTGCACCAATTATTGATTCTTACGTAAGAAGGCACTACTCAATAATTGTTACAGTGGTTATTATTCAATATTTTATTTTATTGATTCAATAATTGCTGCGTTGATATTTTATATTATTGTTGTTTCAATAATTGTTGTTGCACAGTATTTTTCTTTATCAGATCAATAATTCATATTATTTGAATAATATTATTAGATAACATTATTGGCAATATCTAGAAAGTTCTATCTAAGGAGAGGTTTGGTCATCTAATTGCGCGCCTGTAAGGAGAAATCCTTATTGGAAAGCCCCCTCTTTCCTGGGAATGGCCTGGTTGTCATAAATGTGATTCTGTAATATTATTTGTGAATAATTAATTATTGATTCATATGATAAGGAAATATTTATATTATGTGGATATAAATGAAGGATATATTTTTGTGGTTAAAATTGAAGGAGTTAATGTTGAGGTTTTTATCAGTATTTTTGTCGGAATTGATGTATTAAAAATCAGGATTTTTGAGATATTTTGCGGGGGTTATAATTTTTAATCCGACCGTTGGATCGTGGTAATTTTTTGATGTGTTATACATATATAAGTTGGGTATATGTCCACAAATTTTGAACCGTTAAAAATGAACGTATGATTTATTATGAATTTTACGAGATGACTGGTTCAAAAATTGTTGAATTTTCGGAGTTTATCATTTTGATGGAAAATTCTAGAATTGGTGGGCCTCACTCTTGGTTGGTGAAGAAATGTGCTGCGATTTTTATTCAAATGTGGTGGGTGGGAATAGTAGCAGGTAAAGCCATCAGGTTGCAGGTTAAGTCTGCTTCGGCGTGCTAACATTTTCCTATAAATAGAAGGCTAAGTTAGAATTAAAAATCACACCAGAAACAAGTTTTCTCTCTTTCTCTCTCTAGATTATTGAGTGTATTTTGTGAGTATTTAGATACTTTGAGAGTTTCTATTCATCAGAGCAAGTTTCTTTCAGCCTTATACCGGTATTCTGACCAGAAGTACTGATATCTTGAGGTAAGGGATATTATTTTCTTCTTAATGATATTATTTTTTCAATATCATTATGCTGAAATATTGATATAAGTTTTTATCAAATTTGGAACTTTTTGTGTCGGGGTTACTATTTACGTATACGGCACTATTCACGTATACGGTACTATTCACGAATACGGCACTATTCACCGAAAAATAAAATTTTCCCTTTTTGTCCAAGATGTCTATTATGGTTACTATCTTTGATTATATCCATGTTTTGATCTTTATTTTTGAATTCTGCTTCACAATTGATTATTATGAAGTATTATTGATCTTGGATAAACTGTTATACGAATTCCTAATATTTGTCCTTCTGTCTCACTGGATTCGTTTCCTTTAAAATATTTTTCATCATCCTCAGTCCTAAATGATGATATTACTGAATATCTTTGGCTTGTAGTGCAAAGATGTATAATTACTTGATGAATATCTTTGGCCTGTAGTGCAAAGATGAACAGGTGTTGAGATGAACATGACTGACAGGTGATACAAATGAATATATTTGGCCTGTAGTGCAAAGATGAATATTTGGTTGAAGATGATTATTAATCGATGTTACAGGGATAAAATATTGATGATGGACTTTTAAATCTTAGAAGATAGTAGAATTCTTTCTCTACTTGACTCTTCTAATGGTTTGCTGTTTTCGCTGCAGTTGTTGATCTAAAACTTGTTGTCGATTATATTCTATCAGATTTTTCCCTGTTGAAGACTAATGATAATTTGTTGTATATTATCTTAGTCATAATATTCTTTACTGGGCTAGTTGAGCTCACCATTTTCCTTTTTGTTCCATTTTTCTTCTCAGAAGGTGAGAACATAGCAGGATCTAGTCGGGGTATAGAGTGATGGTTCTAGAAAGATGTTTTAGCAGTCCTCACTATTTCTGTAAAATAGTGTTTAAATAATTGTAATGAGGATTTATTTGAGTGTGGATATTGTCCAGAAGACAATATTTGTATTTAAACTCACAGTATGTGTTGTCGTATTTTGCACGACAATTGTATTATTAAAGTTGTAGTTTGCTTTCTGTACCATGTATTTGGCGACTCAGAATGGGTGTTGTATACCTATTTTGGGGGCGTCACAGTTGGTATCAGAGCTTAGGGATATGATCCCTGGCTGAGATGTGAGACAAGAACTAGGAGGGGAGAGACGGGGAATTCCTTCGCTAGTATGACCTGACTAAGTTTATTTGGTGTTTATTTGGTCGGTCAGAGTATAGGGATAATATATGACTTGACTATTAACCCTTGTTTTATGGCAGTATTTAAGAATGGCAGCTGAGAACGTTAATAATGGAGTAAATCAGACCGTGGAGACACCTTTAATCACCACCCAGGGGAATGTGCAACAGGAAGGCAATATTCCTCCTGTAAACAACGTTACCGAGCAAACGATGAATGATGGAATGTTTAGGAGCTTTTTGCAGTTCATGCAAAATCAGACGAGGGAGACTCGTGTGCAGAATACGGGTGGAAATGATAACAACGCGCGGTTTGTCACAGCTAAGCAGTTCAAAGAATTGGGACCACCAGAATTTAAGGAAAAGCCGGATCCGATCATGGCGGAAACGTGGGTCAAGCAAATTACCAAGATATTCGATGTCTTGGGATGCACGGAGGAACAGAAGGTTCCATTCGCCACTTTTATGTTTCGCGGTGAGGCAGACTACTGGTGGAAGTCTGTGAAGTGTACCCAGCCTGACGCACTCAACATGTCATGGGAAACGTTTCAGAAACTGTTCAATGACAAGTACTTTCCTGAAAGTATTCGTCATATGAAGGAGGTAGAGTTTATCAGACTGGAACAAAACAACATGACGGTGTCCCAGTACGAGGCGAAGTTTGCAGAGTTATCCAGGTTTGCACCTCATTTGGTCGAAAATGAGGAACGAATGACAAGGATGTTTTTGAGAGGTCTAAAACCTGAGATTCGGCAATATCTTATCTCTCATAAATTTTCTTTATATTCAGATGTTGTAAACAGGGCTCAATTATTAGAGCGAGATAATGAGTATGTGCAACCGAGGGACCACAACCAGGGTCATACCGGTGGCGGCAGTCATCGAAGCAATGAAAACCAGCAGGGAGGAAAACATTCAGACAAAAGCGGTAACCACTCTGGTGGTAATCGTGGTCGTGATAATAGAAGGAGCGAGTCGGGAGGAGATTTCAAGAAGAGAAGGTACAACAATGATAACGTGAAGACGTCAGCACAAACATCAACTGTTTCTAGGGGAGGAGAACGACCACCGGTCGTATGTTACAAATGTGGAAAAGAGGGACATATCAGCCTAAACTGCCCACAACAATCCAAGGTATGTTATAACTGTGGAAAGGAGGGTCATATAGCTCAAGAGTGTTCGGTAGCAAAACCAAGTTCAGCGGGGATGGTGACTCCAAAAGTTGTCCCGGATAAGTCGAAATCAGCGGTTCCTGGAAGGGCGTTTGTCGTGACTGCCAAAACGCGAGAAACCCAAACGAGGTGATCACGGGTAAGCTAATCTTGAATTCTTGCGAAGTTTATACTTTAATAGATACTGGTTCTACCCATTCTTTTATCTCTCCTGCTTCTGCTCAACGTTTAAACTTGACTCCGGATAAATTGGACTTTGACTTGTCTGTTGAAACTCCGTTGGGTGAAACCTTCGTTACATCTACAGTTTATAAATCTTGCTTAATCCAAGTTGGCACAATCACATTACCTGTTGACCTTATCTCTTTAAAGATACTTGCTTTTGATGTGATTTTAGAAATTGATTGGTTAACCACTCATCATGCTAAAATTGATTATTTTCGTAAGGTTGTTAGTTTTCATATTCCTAACCAACCTGTTATGCAAATTCAAGCAACCAAACCACTAAAATCAATCGCTGTCATACCAAGCCATAAAGCTATTCGTTTATTGAAAAACGGATGTCAAGCTTTCTTAGCCCATGTCATGAACTTGAACAAAAATACGTCAGATTTGAATGATATTTCTGTTGTTAGTAAATTTCCTGACGTATTTCTTGAAAAATTTCCTGGCCTAAAGCGTGATATTGAATTTTTGTATTGATCTTCAACCCGATACAAAACTCATTTCTAAAATCTCATATTGAATAGCTCCTATTGAACTTCAGGAGTTAAAAACCCAACTATAGAAGTTGGTACCCGAGCCTCTATCTGGTGACTTCCTTTGTGGAATGCACCAAAGCCAGACTCTCCGTAAGGGACTCTATATTTATGTGGTGGTAAAACAATAGGTGCCATTGTGACGTGCTATCCAAGATTGGGATATGAATCATAATTGAGAGCAACCGAAGTCGGTGACCAAAGTACGTAGCTTTCTGGGCTTAGCTGGTTACTATCGGAGATTCGTGGAAGGATTTTCTCGAATCACTACTCTGTTAACTCAGCTGACTCGAAAAGATACAAAATTCGTATGGAGTGAGGAATGCGAGAAGAGTTTCCAAGAACTCAAGAGGAGACTCATTTCGGCACCTGTTCTGACAATACCATCTGGTTCGGATGGATTTGTTATCTACAGCGATGCTTCAGGCAAAGGGTTAGGATGTGTTCTCATGCAACATGGGAAAATCATAGCCTATGCCTCACGACAACTCAAAGAATATGAGAGGAATTATCCTACTCATGATTTGGAGTTGGCAGCAGTCGTTTTTGCGTTGAAGATCTGGAGACACTACCTGTATGGGGAGAAAGTGGAGATCTATACAGATCATAAAAGCCTCAAATATTTCTTCACCCAAAAGGAACTCAACATGCGGCAGCGACGTTGGCTCGAGCTGTTGAAAGATTACGATCATACCATCCAATATCATCCTGGAAAAGCGAACGTAGTAGCTGACGCATTGAGTAGAAGAGCATACGCGGGTACGAGTGCAATGTTGTTAACACAAAGGCCCATTTTGTATGACTTGCAAAGGATGGAGATAGAGATGAAGGCTCCAAGTACCCACATGATAATATCAAATATACGAGTAGAACCGACTTTAATCGATAAAGTTAAAGCTGCTCAAGCTACGGACATAGAGCTGATGCGTATGAAGAAGAAAGTGCAAGAAGGTGCTATTCCAGAAGCAAGAATCGATGAAGAAGGAATACTTCGAGTCAACTCCAGACTTTGTGTTCCTAACGATTTTGACTTGAAGCATAGAATAATGATGGAGGCACACAACACACCGTTTTTAATCCATCCTGGGAGTACCAAAATGTATCACGATCTTCGACATACATTTTGGTGGAGCAATATGAAAAGAGAGATCGCGGAGTTTATCTCGAGATGTTTAACTTGTCAACGTGTAAAAGCGGAGCATCAAGTACCAAAGGGTCCATTGCAACCACTTGAGATTCCGAAATGGAAGTGGGAACACATTACTATGGATTTTGTTACGGGTCTTCCCAAGGTTTCTCAAGGCATAGATGCGATTTGGGTTATTGTTGATAGATTAACCAAGTCCGCTCATTTCTTACCGATACGTGAGACTTATTCCCTTGAACGTCTTGCTAGTATGTACGTGAACAAGATTGTGAGATTGCATGGCATGCCAGTATCCATAGTTTCGGATCGTGACCCAAGATTCACTTCACGATTTTGGGTTAGCTTGCAGAAAGCTATGGGCACGGATTTACGATTCAGTTCGGCATACCATCCTCAAATGGACGGACAATCAGAGAGGACTATTCAAACTCTTGAAGATCTATTAAGACTTTGTGTCCTAGATCTCAAAGGGAGTTGGGATAAGTACCTACCATTGGTGGAATTCTCCTACAACAACAGTTATCAGGCGAGCATAGGTGTGGCTCCATTGGAGGCGTTGTATGGAAGAAAATGTCGTTCTCCAGTATGCTGGGACGAGGTGGGTGAAGCAACATTGTTAGGACCAGAGTTGGTACGCATGACTACAGAGAAGATCCAAACGATTCGACAACGTATACAAACGGCACAGGATCGACAAAAGAGTTATGCGGATCTTCATTGGAAGGACGTGGAATTTAATATTGGGGGTCATGTATTGTTACGTGTTGCACCATGGAAGGGAGTTACAAGATTTGGAAAGAGAGGAAAGCTCAATCAAAGATTTGTTGGTCCATTTGAGATTCTTGAGCGAATAGGAAATGTGGCATATAGACTCGCATTACCTCCAAGCATGTCTCGTGTTCATAATATTTTTCACATATCTATGCTTCGTAAATATGTTAAAGACCCGAACAACATTATTGAGTTAGAACCAGACGAGATAGCTGAAGATTTAACGTACGAGGAGGTACCTGTTAAGATCTTAGATAGGAAAGAGCATGTCCTACGCACGAAGGTTATACCACAAGTTAAGGTTTTGTGGAGAAACCATGCTATTGAAGAAATGACCTGGGAGTTGGAATCAGAAATGAAAGCGAGGTATCCTCACCTTTTTGAAACATCAGGTACGTACGTCAATTTCGAGGACGAAATTTCATAAGGAGGGGAGGTTGTAAGACCCCAACTTATTAATGAATAAAATCAAATTTTCTCTAAATATTATTGTGAATAATAAGGGGTTAATTTGATATAATACTTTGGTTTGGATGAAGAAAACAAGACAAGTAATAAGTTATTTGGATTATAAGTTGTTTTTAAATAACGGCGTAGTTGTTACCGTTAATACTGTTGGAATACCCGGTGGTTAAAATACAGTAGCACACGATATTGCACCAATTATTGATTCTTACGTAAGAAGGCACTACTCAATAATTGTTACAGTGGTTATTATTCAATATTTTATTTTATTGATTCAATAATTGCTGCGTTGATATTTTATATTATTGTTGTTTCAATAATTGTTGTTGCACAGTATTTTTCTTTATCAGATCAATAATTCATATTATTTGAATAATATTATTAGATAACATTATTGGCAATGTCTAGAAAATTCTGTCTAAGGAGAGGTTTGGTCATCTAATTGCGCGCCAGTAAGGAGAAATCCTTATTGGAAAGCCCCATCTTTCCTGGGAACGGCCTGGTTGTTATAAATGTGATTCTGTAATATTATTTGTGAATAATTAATTATTGATTCATATGATAAGGAAATATTTATATTATGTGGATATAAATGAAGGATATATTTTTGTGGTTAAAAATGAAGGAGTTAATGTTGAGGTTTTTATCAGTATTTTTGTCGGAATTGAGGTATTAAAAATCAGGATTTTTGAGATATTTTGCGGGGGTTATAATTTTTAATCCGACCGTTGGATCGTGGTAATTTTTGGATATGTTATACATATATAAGTTGGGTATATGTCCACAAATTTTGAACCGTTAAAAATGAACGTATGATTTATTATGAATTTTACGAGATGACTAGTTCAGAAATTGTTGAATTTTCGGAGTTTATCATTTTGATGGAAAATTCTAGAATTGGTGGGCCCCACTCTTGGTTGGTGAAGAAATGTGCTGAGATTTTTATTCAAATGTGGTGGGTGGGAATAGTAGCAGGTAAAGCCATCAGGTTGCAGGTTAAGTCTGCTTCGGCGTGCTAACATTTTCCTATAAATAGAAGGCTAAGTTAGAATTGAAAATCACACCAGAAACAAGTTTTCTCTCTTTCTCTCTCTAGATTATTGAGTGCATTTTGTGAGTATTTAGATACTTTGAGAATTTCTATTCATCAGAGCAAGTTTCTTTCAGCCTTATACCGGTATTCCGACCAGAAGTACTGATATCTTGATGTAAGGGATATTATTTTCTTCTTAATGATATTATTTTCTTCAATATCATTATGCTGAAATATTGATATGAGTTTTTATCAAATTTGGAACTTTTTGTGTCGGGGTTACTATTCACGTATACGGCACTATTCACGTATACGGTACTATTCACGAATACGGCACTATTCACCGAAAAATAAAATTTTCCCTTTTTGTCCAAGATGTCTATTATGGTTACTATCTTTGATTATATCCATGTTTTGATCTTTATTTTTTAATTCTGCTTCACAATTGATTATTATGAAGTATTATTGATCTTGGATAAACTGTTATACGAATCCCTAATCTTTGTCCTTCTGTCTCACTGGATTCGTTTCCTTTAAAATATTTTTCATCATCATCAGTCCTAAATGATGATATTACTGAATATCTTTGGCCTGTAGTGCAAAGATCTATGATTACTTGATGAATATCTTTGGCCTGTAGTGCAAAGATGAACATGTGTTGAGATGAACATGACTGACAGGTGATACAAATGAATATCTTTAGCCTGTAGTGCAAAGATGAATATTTGGTTAAAGATGACTATTAATCGATGTTATAGGGATAAAATATTGATGATGGACTTTTAAATCTTAGAAGATAGTAGAATTCTTTCCCTACTTGACTCTTCTAATGGTTTGCTATTTCCGCTGCAGTTGTTGATCTAAAACTTGTTATCGATTATATTCTATCAGATTTTTCCCTGTTGAAGACTAACGATAATTTGTTGTATATTATCTTAGTCATAATATTCTTTACTAGGCTAGTTGAGCTCACCCTTTTCCTTTTTATTCTATTTTTCTTCTCAGGAGGTGAGAACATAGCAGGATCTAGTCGGGGTATGGAGTGATGGTTCTAGAAAGATGTTTTAGCAGTCCTCACTATTTTTGTAAAGTAGTGTTTAAATAATTGTAATGAGGATTTATTTGAGTGTGGATATTGTCCAGAAGATAATATTTGTATTTAAACTCACAGTATGTGTTGTCGTATTTTGCACGATAATTGTATTATTGAAGTTGTAGTTTGCTTTCTGTACCATATATTTGGCGACTCGAAATGGGTGTTGTATACCTATTTTGGGGGCGTCACAAACATTCATCAAGAAATCCATCAAAACGTAAAATTCAAGAACACATGCTATTGTGATTAGGTCTAGATTCATACATCATCTCTCGAGTCCATATAAATCCACATAAAATTGATGATCAAGCAATTCATAAATTAAGTATAAATCACAATAGATGAACTGAATTGATAGTATTAATAAACTAAAATTAAAGCATGACAATCATCGTTCAACCTTAAAGATCCATTGCAAGCCTAAAAAATAATTTAGTTCATCACAGATAAATTAAAAACTGAATAAAGTAAAGAATTCATCATCCCAATTACAAAATTTGAATTGAAAGACTAAGAACAGTAATACACCACCCTTGTCCTCACTCTAATCTGCAATTTTCATGAGCTTGACCTTCTACTTTGCTCCTTCAATGTCTTCTCTGAAAATTTGGGGTCAAAGTTGTTAATTGATTGATTGTTAATTGAAGTCTGTGGTCTCTTTACTTAAGTCACGTAATAGCTGATAAAAGATGCCCCAAAACAGTCCCAATCCATGCCAAAGTTCATCTTTCCAAGCTTCTGTAGAGTTTGCATTGCAATAGGCTAGCTCCTCTCGGTCCCCGTACCCTCGCCCCGGCGGGGGTTTAATGCTTGCTGATGCCCGCCCCGGCGGGGGGTCTTGAAGTCTTGCTTGCCACGTACACCCCTGCCCCGACGGGGGTTTTCTTTGTATTAGGGCCCGCCCCGGTGGGGGTCAAGATTTCTGCAGTTGCTGATTTTTGCCTTTTACTATTGTTTTCTTGTCGCAATACCACCATTATGCCACCAATGACACGTAATGCAACATAAACATAGAACAACACAAAAACAAGTAAAATTGTATAGAAATAGACAGGATCAACACCGTTTAAGTTCAAATAGGAACCGATTCGTAGGTATAAAACTAACTCATCAATGGACTCATTAAATACTATAACATACCAAGTTATTGTAAGGGTGGTCCAATAGATTAAGACATCTAACATACCAAGTTGACGGGAAGCTTGATGATTATCGGGGTATTTTATCACTAATAAACTTGATTCAACAATAATATATGTGTACATGTAGATTGGTTAGTTTTTGACCTCATATAGGTAATTTTTGACTTAAAGTAGGAGAAGTAATACTGCAGGAAAAATAATTTTTGTGAGCAAGAAAAAAAGGACAAAAAAAAAGACAAACTAAATTGTCTATTTAGGTAAAGTATATATATATATATATATATATATATATATATATATATATATATATATATATATATATATATATATATATATATTATAGCATCTATGCAAAGTATGGGATCTTGTTATAAGGTTATGATATTAAAAATATATTTTTTTATATAAATATATTATTTGATTTATTAGGTAAAATGACACTAGTATGAAAATACTTTTATTTTAAAATTATACTTACTCCATCCTCAAAAGGATGACTAAAGATACAAAGATGATCTTACGATTGTTTACTTGTAAACTATATTACTAACTCTTATTTTTGACTCGGTTAAACTTGACGAAAGGTTTTGTTATACAATATAATATTATTAATTTGAATTTTACTTTTACAAATTCTTATTGGATAGAGAGTAATTATTATTATTATTATTTAATAATTAAATCATATGGTTGATTAGAATATATATTATATTATATTTTAATAATAATAATAATAATATCTAAATAATTATTAAATCTTTCTTATAGTCGAAACTATAATTATATTTATATATTAATAGTAGTAACAAATTTAGTTAGGCAGATGATTCTTATGATAATTTTATTTTCTTCTCAAACTATATTATATAAGTGAAAATATAATTTTACTTAAATTTGTATTATTATAAAGATATTTCAATAAAAAGAAATCAATTAATATTTGGTAAGATGATCTTATTTTGATTATTTTCTTATAAAACTATATTACGAATTCTATTTTCTTATAAAACTATGATATTAATTCAAATTTCTGAAAATATAATATTAGTTAAGATGATCTTATTTTTATTATTTTTTATTAAATTATAATATTATTAATTCTTGTTTTCATATAAAACTACAATACTACTATTTTCAATTTTTGATTTGAATTGATAAATAATAAAAGTTGACTTAGTGTAGGAAAAGTCAAAGGTCGAACCAAACAAATTTTTTTTTAATAATAATAAAATTTATATTACTTGAATAATAATTAAATTTTACATACACTCAAAGCATTAATTATACTTATATTTTAATAATAGTACCAAATTTAAGTTTGGTAGATGAGTAAATTTTAATTTAGGAATTTTTATATTGGATAGAGTAATTAATTTTTATTTTTAGTTTAATAATTGAATCATATTGTCAATTAGAATATTATGTTTTTATTTTTAGAATAATAACAGTTATATTACCTGAATAATGATAAAGTCTTACTTAAGCATTAATTATAGTTATATTTTAATAATAGTACCAAATTTAAGTTTGGTAGATGAGTAAATTTTAATTTGGGAATTTTTATATTGGATAGAGTAATTAATTTTTATTTTTAATTTAATAATTGAATCATATAGGCGATTAGAATATTATATTTTTATTTTTAGAATAATACAATTATATTACCTGAATAATGATAAAGTCTTACTTACACTCGAAGCATTAATTATACTTATATTTTAATAATATTACCAAATTTAAGTTAGGTAGATGAGTTTTATGATAATTTTCGTTTCTTATCAAATCATATTATCTAAGTGGTAATATAATTTTACTTAAACTTGTATTATTATATTTAAATAAAAGAAACCAATTAGTATTTGGTAATCTTATTTTGATTATTTTCTTATAAAACTATATAATGAATTCATGTCTTTTTACAAAACTACGATACTAATTTCTATTTTTGAACAAAAATAACTAACTAATATTAGGTAGACGATCTATTTTGATTCTATTAGGAACTTTGCTGATTGGTTCCTATTCCTAGCCATCCATGGTTAAGGTGTTAAGCAAAGAGGACTTGTGCAGGTTGTCTATTGGCATGGCAGATTTGGGATCACTGCAATTGTATTGTACATGTCAATTTTAATGTAATGGCTGGGAGGTGTCTCGATTTCTTTCATCAATTTTCTGAAACTATGAGATTTATTAGGTACTTTCTTGTTCAACCTGAATTAAGGCAAGTTACTAAATGGTGTAAACTTATCAGCCATGTTAAAATAAATTGTTATGCCTCGGTGAAAGGTAAGAATTGGTTTTGTTTTTCGAGATGAACATGGGCCTGTTTTAGGAGCTGGAGTAGACAGTTTGGTCGGTAATTTACAGGTTGCATGTGTCGAAGCAATTGCTATTCGTCAAGCTATTAAATTTTCTATTGAGATAGGTCTTAATTAGTAACATTGTTATTGAAGGAGCTAGATTGTAAGACGATGATTACACGTCTATCAAAAGAGATTGTTGAGGATTCAGATTAGAATTGAGTTTCGCCAAGAGAAAGCTATCAAGTAGCTCATGAACTAGCAGATTTAGCTCAGTTAGATAATATGTTTTTTCCTACTTATTGGATGGATGATTGCCATCATAGCTTGCTTTCTTTAATTGTAAAAGAATTTGCACATTAATAAAAGTTTGTGTCCTGTATGAGGAAGTTATTTCAAAAAAAGAAATAAAAAAATATCCAAATTAATTAAGTGTAACTAAATATGATTGACCCAATAGTTTTTTATTTATATTGTCGCGTCTAAATGTGACAACCCATCATGTAATACATAGGATTAACAAGGATATTTACAGAAGCAAGTATCAATAAGTATACATCTTCCTGAAGCTAAGTGACCCTTTTCTTGCTTGCACTTTTTGGCACAGGCATCTTCAACACAATTTTTAGTAGGATCTGAAAATTGTACCTCACATGCATCAACAATTGTCATCTCATTACCTACAATTATTGAAATACGTAAACGAAATCAATAGACAAAATAATATAATTTGGTGATTTTATGTAAAATTTTTGTCATCTATATAATCCTTGTGTTTTAGAATTAAAGTTGCATTTTTAACATTTGTAAGTTAATTCATAATTTTTGAAATATAATACTAATACAAATTTATTTACTTTAAATAAAAAATATATATAATTACTGTATACTAATTAAAAGATAGTACTAATTAAAATATTTAGTCTTTCAAAAGTTAATTCAATTTTGAATTTTAAGAATTTAAAATTTGACTTAAAAATCAAAACGTATCTCTATTTTGAAACAAAGTAATTATATATTTAACAAATCAATTATATGTAACTACCGTAAAAAAAGATCACTACAATTGAACTCATAATTTTTTTAATTTTTTTATTTTACAAAGACTTGTATTATTAGGGTCATTATTACTTGAGCTAATATGACAGAGTTAGTGGAGTTAAACTTCCATCATAGCATCCTAACACCAGAAAAACGAGTTTTGTATGATAATTTTGAGAAGTAAAATAAAAAATAATTATATATAAGAAAATAAACAAATGCATGAGCATGAGGCATAATAATTATTTAATAAAATTAGAAGACTTTCAAAAAAAAAAAAGGGTCATGGTTTTTTTAAGCTCTCATGATTATTATCTAAATTACCTTTGTAATAAATAATACAAAATGCTAATAATCTTAAATAATTTTGATCTATTCATGTTACTCAATATATGAAATCAATTGAAACATTTATATAGTAAGAAATAGAATTTTTAAAAAATGAAATACATGATTAAAAAAGCATAGTGTGTCTATATGTAACTTTAGTTAAACACAAACACCCATATATTATATACTAAATTAGTGTTTACCTGTAAAAAGGACTAGCAAGAGAAGAACGCTAGCAAATGTAATGGAATACTTCATACTTAATTTTTTTTCAAGTGTCTCCAAAAAATAAGATATGTGATTTGTGAACAAAACCATTCAGTTCCTACAATTTATAGCACGAGAGGATAAAAGCTTCTTAAAAATTTTCTTTTAATTTTCTTCTATAAATATAAATGTGCAATTAATGCATTTATTTAGGATCTCTTTTAAAAATTGGATACTGATATATGCACATTATATATTAATGGCTGCACACCATATGCATAGTAATATTGTATTTAAGATATTGCAGTATTAGTAATACAAACATTCAATGCGTATTATTAGAGTACACGTAATTATCAATATAAGATGCGTAGATATCTAACATCCTTGAGATTTATAAAATTTTTAGAATGTGATTATATGAATCAAATTTTGCATTTATTATACACCTAAAAATATTAGGATATATTTATTATATATGAATTAAATTTTGCATTATTATATACTATTTTTGAGAAACGCATTATTATATACTTAAAAAGCACAAAAACAAATAATGTGCGAAGACCCCGAGATTATGAAAATTTAGTCACATGAATCAAATTTTGAATTAGTACATTGTACATACATAAAAGTAAAGTAGTCAAAATATATAGGCAATGATGATAGGTGGTGGTGTCACCCCTATCGACTAGTTAGATTGTCAATTATTTTTAATAATGCTACTATCACATAAAAAAAGGTCACATAATACTCACATATACACACATGCATATTGTGGGCCCCCGTATGATATGTGGGGCTCGCAGTATACATGTGTGTGTATGTGAGTATTATGTGGCCCTTTTTATGTTATAGTTGCATTATTTATTTATTTTCTCTAATTTAAACCACAAAAAAGTGTACTTGTTAAATATATTCATTTAATATCAAAATATGTAAATTTGAATCAATTCCAAATATATTTTGAAAATCAATCATTAGTGAAAGATTATTCAACTTTGTATATATTTTTTAAAATTTAGCACATCTATACATTGAGTAAATAAAGTAAGCTTGAGTTATGGTACAAATCATTGTCACTAATATATAATTAATTAGTGATGTGAAATTACAATCTACAATCTATTATCTATATACAACTGGCTAGTTGATATATATATAACCCGTGCAATGCACGAGCTAGTTTAAATAATGAATTAACATAAGAAATTAATCCATAACAACTGACCTATTATTATAATTGTGAAATACTCTAGTCACATAGATGATAAGTAGTTCCTAGTAGAGAATGAGATCTTATTTCTAACTTTCATTAGTTGTACAATTGTTTGTAATAAACATGCAAACAAACACACATCATCCCAGACGACGATCAAGCCTTTTATCAAACATGTCTTGTACATTACCTTTTACTTAGTGTATTAAATTCAGAAAAAATAGGAATGAAATTGAGGCAAAAACATGTTATATTAAACTTTGGATTCAGAGAATTGTGTAAGACCCCAAATTTTTTTTTTAATAAAGATGAGTTTTCTATAAATATCATTTTTAAATATTATGAAATGAATTTGATATAATGTTATAGTTGTGGGTAATATTTATAAATTTTGCAAAGTACGCAAGTTGTTGTATAATATTCGATTGGTCGGGGAATATTCGTTTTAACAGAAAATATTCGTACGACGGCACAATCATTGGTGGACCCCACAACGAAATTATTGTCAGATTGAGAAAACGATAAAAATACTTTATGAAAATAGCGGCAGAAGTTTTACCGTTAACTGTTGAAACACCCGGTGTTAAAAGTACAGTAATACGCGTGGTGGCATAGTAGCACACGGTATTGATTGTTGATGTTTACGTAAGAAGTCACTCAATTTTGTTCAATTACTGTTACAGTAATTGCTGCATAGTATCTCACGTTATTTGATTCAATTATTGTCAATATTTTATAATCAATAATTGAGATGACAAAGTTATTAATATTATTATTTACAATATTAACGATGTCTAGAAGTTCTGTCAAGGAGAGGTTTGGTCACCTAATTGCTCGCCAATAGGAAGAAATCCTTATTGAAAAGCCTCATCTTTCCTGGGAACGACCTGGTCGATTAATATTGTGAATTATAATAATGATGATAAATGTCGTTGATTATGTTGATGTGTCTTTTTATGAAGTCGCGGAGGTTTATATATATATATATATATATATATATATATATATATTATATATATATAAATTTTGTTTTATTAGTATTATTAATGTAATAAAACAAATTTTTTTTTTATATAAAACAAATACTTTTATAAAGTTATTTGTTTTATTAGATTTTAAATAGAATATATTATATTTTGTTATGCATAGTATTTGCATAGTGCCTGCATAGCGTTTGCATAGTAAAAAACTTTTTATATAAAACAGAATACTTTTTATAAAGTTTTGTTTTATTTGATTATAAATAGAATATATTATATTTTATTGCATAGTGCAGCATAGTATCCTTTCTATTTTTCTATAAATAGGATGCTTAGTTAGAATTGAAAACCACACCAGAAGTTCAGAGAATTCTTCTATAATCTTGAGCGTATTTCTTTAGAGTTTTAAGAAGCTTTGAGCGTAGTGCAAGTTTTCTTCAAGAATATCCTCGCCCTACCAGTCGAAATACTCTTCTTTTACGGTAAGGGGTGTTATTTCTTTCGTATTCATGAAGAGAACTTCTGTTATTCCATTCCTTATTATTCTGTTGGAATAACCTGTTCATGCGAAGTACCGCATACATGGTGAAATTCTCCTAATATTTCGTTCTTTATTATTCTGTCGGAACATCCTGTCTGTGCGTTTACCCCGGACCTGGTTCCATTATTTATTATTCTATCGGAATATCCTGTCTGTGCGTTTACGCCGGACCTGGTTCCATTATTTATTATTCTGTCAGAATATCCTATCGGTGCGTTTACGCATAACCTGGTTCCATTATTTATTTTTCTGTTGGAATAACCTGTCTGTGCGGTCTATCGCATGCTTGGTGAATTCTTTTGTTATTCCATTCTTTATTATACTCAGTTGGTTAAAGTTTTGGCTTTTATACTCCATGAAATTAGTGGAATATCTTTGATATTTGCGCTTCATCCAGTATCTTTTCATGGAGATATTCTTTTGAGCATTCTTAAATTTTACTCTACAGAGCAGTATCATGTTGACAATTTGGACGTTGTTGGTTCCTGAATAAATTAATTCTTGAACTTGTTTTACTGAATTCTTATATCATTGTCATCATCTTCATGTTTATATTTTGTTGAAAGTTATCTGTGGCATGTAGTGCATAAATGGACTTGGTATGATTTTAACAAGGGATTATTCGGTGTAATCATGACCGTAATGTTACAAATGATGTGGTAAAAGTCCTTATTGGCCCGTAGTGCATTGATGGACAGTTGTTGGCATGATCATGACCATTGATGAATATACAAATATCCTAGGCCCGTAGTGCATGGATAATTTGTGGTCGTGATACTAATGAAAATCCTTGGCCGTAATGCAGGGATGATGTGGATTATTTATTAAGCTGAGTCTCAGCGATAAAAGTAATGAAAAACTTTTTAAATCATAAAAGATAGTAGATTTTATTCTCTACTTGACTCTTTTAATGGATAGCTTGTTCCGCTGCAGTTAAACTTGATGTTTGTTATATTTTATCAGTTTAACACTGTTGAAGCCTAACGATAATTTATTCTGCATTATCTTAGTCATAATATTTCTTATTGGGCTAGTTGAGCTCACCCTTTTGCTTTCATTGTTCTCTTCAGGAAATGAGAATGTAGCGGGGACTAGTCGGAGAATGGAGTGACGGTTCAGATGATAGCATTAGTAGTCCTCACTATTCTATGAAATAGTGTGAAAATAAATGTATTGAGGACTTATTTTGAGTTTGAATACTGTTTAGAAGAAAGTGTTGTATTAAAACTCATAGCTTATGTTTGTCGTATTTTACACGACAGTTGTATAATTAAGTTTTATTTGTATTTTGTACCATGTATTTGACGACTCAAAATAGGTGATGTATACCTATTTTGGGGGCGTCACAAATTGCATCTATCTATATACTAATACTTCTATATGAATTGTGAAGCATTAACTTGATAAGCATCAAGAGTCGATAATATTTTTCTTATAGTTATTGACTTGATAAACATCAAGAGTCGATACTCCTATATGCACTTACAACCAAATAAATGTAAAAGAAATGTATCTGGGATCTTGAGTTTAAAAATTTTCAGCAGTAGAGAACTTATTGGAGAGTTGAATCTTGAATCATGAAGCACTTCGTTATAGTGAAAATTGTCACTGTGTGTGCCGACTCGCTTTGTTGACAAAGTATTAGTGAAGAAAGAAGAACATGAAAATAAAATTGTCTCCTGGAAAACAATCCTCATAAAAGGCCATCTAAAATGAAAATAAGTTTGTCTCCTGGAAAACAATTGTCTATTTAAACAAAGTTCATAAACCTCAACCTTAGGATCTGACGGGGGGTAGACTGACATTGGTTGGGGAACAGGGAATTGAAAAGGCTCAACATATGGATCCAGGTGGGCCAGTCTCTCAACCAATGTAGCGTTGAAGCTGTTTTGTGTAGCAAACATATGCTCTTGTCTCGCTGCTAATCGTTCCATCCTTTTATCCACTAGCTTATTCCGCGCGTCAAGATATTGTTGGAGACTCAAAAATTGGATACTGAAAGTGGCTTTTAAACAAGATGTATTGGATGGTCCGACTGAATCTTGTTCTTGGTCCTCCTCAATAAAGTTTGCATCTTCTTCTTCATCCTCCTCATCATCAGAATTAGTCAAAAAGGTAAACCCAAGGCCTCGTGGGTGAGATTACCCTCCTTAATTTCCAAACCGAATAGCGTTTAATTATCATGCGGTCCAAGAGTTGCAACAGTTGTTAAACCGGCTCATCTGATGTCCATTTCACCCCAGCTCGTGCACACAGCCCAAAAATGAGAGAAGGATGGGGTAATCCTCCATAAAGAAGGCCCCATAGACAACGACGAATGGAATGATGTATTATGAGGCCCACATCTATTGGACAATCCTTGATGATAGAGTACAATAATACAACCTTCTCTTTGGTTACATCACTAGTGTGCTGTGAAGGCATCAATTTAGCGTAAAGGAATGCATGCCATATCTTTCAATGACGACTAAGATCCTTGCTTGGAAAGTACGTACCTTTCGAGGACCATGAGGACTTTGGCTTGCATAACTCACTCAGTATTTGCTCATAATTCAAGCCATGGTCCTTATATGCCATATACTCAAAAATAGCTGGAGATTGGAGATTGTAATAATCATTGATTTCTTGAACAGTAAACGACACCATTTTATCCCGGACGAATGTAAAAAATGGTGATTTATCTGGTGCATTGGCATAAAACTCTTTCAGTACAGCCACCACTGCTGCTTCTAGTAGTTCGGTAAAGGTCTCCCATCCCCTTTCTATTATCTAGCGGCCCATCTCAGCATTAAACTCATCGAGGCCTAGTCCATGCTCCTGAATAAGGGATTTGGAGGCTAAGTATTCAAATCTGGTCGCCGCCTCAGAAGTTATAAATTTCCTTATATCAAACTGCCGGACGGGGGTGGACGATCCCTCACCCCATTTTCTTTTTGATGCTTTTGGTGTCATTGTGTATGTCGTTGAACTGTAGTTCCAAACTTATCAAAATGTTCACAAGACGATTTACCCCCAAATCTCAGTTGTCTCAATGAATCCCCCCTATTATAGTTTCCAGAATGTATCCAGGTAGTCGGCTGTTCAAACCAATATGACTAGGAACCGTGCCAATCACTCTATGGATTCCTTGTGTGCAGTAAATTATATGTTCAAAAATTTCCCAACCTTAGTGTTCAACCTAACTTGCAAGTCACAAAGCAGTTAATAGCATTATACCTGATTAAATGCAATAATTACCAATAACAAACATTTTACAATTGAAGTAATTAGTTTAGCAATGAAAATCCTTACTCACGTTTCCAACTTACCCAAATCAGATGAATAAGTGTCCAAATAGGCAAAGTATGTGGGTTTACTTAATGAGATGTCTGATGATCGACCACAACCCTAATGAATTTACCCAATTTCATGTAGAATGATTCAAGCCGAGAGGAAGGCTGGAAGCACTTGGAGCCCTAGTTTGGGTCAAGTCCTTGATGAAATTTGAGAACTAGTGATCCCTTAAATTCGTGCGCAGTGATTTGGACCAAGAATTTAGTTTAATTTGGTTCAACATCAAGATGGGGGTCGGTTATTGGGGGTTAGAGCACTGGTGTGTGTGTGTGTTTGGAATGAAAAAGAAGTGTTTTAAGTCGAATGAAAGAGGAATTTTAAAAACTGAAAACTATGATTTGAACTGGGGCGAGGATTTTTGTCTAGTAAACTTCGCCAGGGCGAGGTCTGACAGAGGAGTCTGCGCTTAGGAGTGATGAAAAGTCTGTTAGGGCAAAGTCTGGCAGAGAGTTCTGCGCCTAGGCGTAATTTTATTTGTTAATTTCTCCGCTAGGGCACATATACTATTTTCCTGAAAAATTTTCTTTTGCTTTCGGATTCACTTAATTGCTTAGAACACTAATCATACTTCCAATTACTTGTTTCCTCATGTTTTTTGATGTAAATTACTCTCCACATACTAATCCACTCATATGTGCACTGCTCTCATCCTTTCAGAACCTTACATAATGGTTGTCTCGTGATTTACTCTTGTGAACGTCAATCTCAACCTTGAAATGATGATGATTAAATTGGATTAGGGTTCACGTGGAGAATAAATAAGAAAAGTTGTACTACAACAATTCTATTCTAAACTAACTACAAAATTTTTAAGTGTGAAATTAAAAGAAAAACTAAATACTGATTGGGTTGCCTCCCATCAAGTGCTTGATTTTTAGTCTTTCATCCTGACTACTCCCTATTTTTATGGTGAATCCACGAGAGTGATAGAGGTCTCGTGTCGATCCACAATTCCACCCCAGTAATGTTTTAATCGATGTGTGTTGACTTTAAATGTTTTGCCTTAATTCTGACCAACTAATTCAATGGCGCTATGGGGAAATACTTCTTTGATTATGAAGGGGCCTAACTAACGTGATTTGAGTTTTCCCAGAAATAGTTTCAACCTAGAATTGTAGAGTAACACGATTTGACCAAGTTCAAGCTTTCGATCCATAATTTTCTTATCATGCCACCGTTTGATTTTCTCTTTGTATAACTTTGCATTTTCATACGATTGAAGGCGAAACTCTTCCATCTCATTGAGTTGTAACAATCTTTTCTCACCTGCTGCATGCAAGTCAAAATTTAATTTCTAAATAGCCCAATATGCATTATGTTCTAACTCCACGGGAAGATGGCAAGCCTTTCCATACACCAATTGATATGGTGACATCCCAATTGGTATTTTATATGTTTTTCGGTATGCCCACAGTGCGTCATCCAATTTAATTGATCAATCCTTCCGATTTGGGTTCACCATTTTTTCCAAAATACGCTTCACCTCTCGATTCGATACTTCGACTTGACCACTAGTTTGGGGATGGTAAGCCATGGCTATTTTGTGAGTGACTCCATACTTTGCAAGCAATGTTGAGAAGTATTTGTTGCAAAAATGAGTACCTTCGTCACTAATGATCGCCCGAGGTGTACCAAATCTAGTGAATATGTTTTTCTAAAGAAACTTGAGGACTACCTTAGCATCGTTGGTGGGTAATGTGGATTCTTCGACCCATTTTGAAATATAGTCTACCGCAACTAGAATGTACTCATTGTTAAATGACATGGGGAAGGTGTAAGACCCTAACATTTTATGAATAAAGATTTAATTTTCTCTAAATATAATTTTGAGTAATAAGGTGTGGATTTGATATAATATTATAGTTGTGAGTAATATTTACAAATTTTGCAAAGTAAGTAAGTTGTTATAAAATATTCGTTTGGTCGGTGAATATTCGTACGACGACACAATCATTGGTGGACCCCAGAGTGGAATTACTGTCGGAGTTAGAAAACGACAAAAATAACTTTTTATAAAAATAACGGCAAAAGTTTATCGTTAACTGTTGAAATACCCGGTGGTAAAAGTACAGTAATACGTGTGGTTGCATAGTATCACACGGTATTGTATATTATCTTTGTTGATGCTTACGAGATAAGTCACTCAGTTTTATTCAATTATTGCAACAATAGTTGTTGCATAGTATCTCATATTATTGATGCAATTATTGTCATAGTATCATCTGCACAATATTTTATATTATTAAATCAATAATTGAGATGACAAAAGTTATTCATATTATTATTTATATTATTAACGATGTTTAGAAAGTTCTGTCGAGGAAAGGGGTTTGGTCACCTAATTGCGCGCCAATAAGGAGAAGTCCTTATCGAAAAGCCCCCTCTTTCTTGGGAATGATTTGGTTGTTAATATTGTGAGTTATAATATTAATAATAAACGTTATTAAAAATGTATTTTGTGAAGCCAAGTGAATTGAGATAAATAGAGGAATATTTTATGAAGTATTTGTTGTAAATTTGGTTTATTACATGGACCCTCACTTATCCATTTTACAAAACTGCTGGTAGAAAGTTATCTAAGTTTTGTTTATATATATATATATATATATATATATATATATATATATATATATATATATTATTTTATGTAAAATAGAATATATTATATTTTATTATGCATAGTACTGTATAGTGTGCATAGTGCAGCATAGTAAAATCAAAAATTTTCGTTGAATTCGTCCGTGAATTCGCCCGAGAAATTTCTCCTGTGCACCCGTGATTTTCTAAATTCAAATAGTATCTTGCCTTTCTCCTATTAATAGGATCCTTAATTAGAAATGAAAATCACAGCAGAATCAGAGAATTCTTCTTCAATAATATCGAGCATATTTCTTTAGAGTTTAAGGAAGCTTTGAGTGTAAAAAATAGTGCAAGTTTTCTTTAAGAATATCCCCGCCCTACCAGCCATAAATAATCTCCTTTTAAGTTAAGGGATATTATTTTTGTTCAATATTCGTAAGAAATAATATTTTCTTCCATCTTCTGTAGTATGTAAGTAATATTATTTCGTTTCAGATTCCGAATTCTACACTCATTTTGTTAAGTATTGCTTCTATACTCCTTAAAATTAGTAGAATATCCTAGAAATTTGCGCTTCATCTTGTATCGTTTCACAAGAATATTTTTCTGAATATTCTTGTTAAATTTTGATCTTTTCATGTTGGGGTACTATTCACGGGGTACTATTCATGAAGTACAATTAACAGGGTACTATTTACTTAGGTACTATTCACCCGGGGTACTATTCATTATAGAAATTAATTTCTTTTCTGTCTAAATTATTTTTGATACAATATTATTCTTGAATTTTACTCCACAAAGCAGTTATCTTGTTGACAATTTGGACATTTTTAAACTTTGGATAAATTTAAAGTCTTTAATATTTATCCTTGATTTTGTTTGATTGATGCTTATATCATTGTCATCATCCTTATGCTTATATTGTGATGAAAGTCATCTTTGTCCCGTAGTGCAGAGATGGACTGTTGATTGGTATGCTTATGACTATGTATCGGTATAATCATGACATGTAATGTTACAAATAATGTGGTAAAAGTCCTCATTAGGCCGTGGTGCATTGATGGACAGTTGTTGACATTATCATGACCACTAGTGATAATAGCGAATATCCTTGACCTGTAGTGCATGGATAATTCGTGGATGTGATAATAATGAATTTCCTTGGCTCGTAGTGCATGGATAGTTCATGGATGTGATACTAACGAATATCCTTGGCCCGTAGTGCATGGATAATTTGATGATATGGATTATTTATTGAGTTGTGTTGCAGCGATAAAACATTAATGATAAACATTTAAATCACAGAAGATAATAGATATTATGCTCTACTTGACTCTTCTAATGGATTGTTTGTTCTGCTGTAGTTAAACTTGTTGTCTATTGTATTCTATCAGTTTAACACTGTTGAAGGCTAACGATAATTTATTCTGCATTATCTTAGTCATAATAATCTTTACTGGGCTAGTTGAGCTCACCATTTGCTTTCACTGTTATCTTCAGGAAATGAGAATATAGCTGGGACTAGTCAGGGAATGGAGTGACGGTCCAGATGGTTACATTAATAGTCCTTACTATTCTGAAAAATAATATGATAATAATTATAATGAGGACTTCATTTGAGTTTGAATATTGTCTACAAGATAATATTCGTGTTAAAACTCTTAGTTTACGTTTGTCGTGTTGTGTAAATTAAGTTTGTATTTAAATTATGTACCATGTATTTGGCGACTTAGAATGGGTGATGTATACATATTTTGGGTGAATCACATTTGGTATCAGAGCTTAGGGATATGATCCCTGGCTGAGATTTGAGGCTAGAACTAGGAAGGGAGAGACGGGTAAATCCTTCTCTAGTATGACCTACCTAAGCTTATTTGATATTTAATTGGTCGGCCAGAATATAAGGATATTATGTGGCATGTCAATTAACCTTTGTTTTGTAGTAGTATTTAAAAATGACATCTAAAAATCAAGAGATGAACTCATATAGAGTTTTAAGTGATGAATCGAGGAGATTCATTTAAAGAATAAATATTGAACTATAATATTTTGTTATAACAAAGATTTTATTAGGGAGTACTAATTAAGTTATTAAACTTGATTATAGGATGTCAGGTGAAGAAGAAATTAGAGATATCCATGTGGTGAGTGAAGAATTAATAGTTGCACCCGAGCTAGTCGCAGAGGTAGCAGCTGAGAGTGAGGAAGAAGAGGAACCTGAGTAGGATTTATAAGGAGAACTTTATGATCAAAATGTAGAACTGCAAAATCATATTCATGAGTTAGAAGAGCAGGCTGAAGAACGGCAGGCGGTCGTGGAGCAAAGGGATGCAACAATTCAAGATTGTGTTACCCGATATGTGATGCTTGAACAGAAGCACTCTTTGGCAGAGTATAAGATAATAAAGCTGGAATATGAGAATTTAAATGTCAAGGATCAGCTGAAAGAAGAAACAACTGAACGAGTGAGAATGAAGGATGCATGGGTAAAAGCCGCACGATGCATTGATATTGTAGAAAGAGAAGTCCGATCCAAGAAGGCTAAAATAGATGATATGTATTTCTCTTTTTGGGTAGCAATTGGGAGAACCCAACATCGAGTTTTGAATTACCCTGTACATTACGGTCAACCCCAATTCGATATGGATCGAAGATTAATGATTCAGATCATGGATCAGGAGTACGATGAAGCAGTTGAGGGTGAAATATGCCCTATAGAGAAAGTCAATTGCAGCAGTAATGATGACACCAAAGGCTATCCCGGACAAGTCAAAATCAGTGGTTCAAGTAAGAGCGCTTTTCGTAACTTCCCAAAAAGTGAGGAACCCGAACGAGGTTATCACGGGTAAGCTAATCATACACTCTTGCGAAGTCTATACTTTATTTGATACCGGTTTTACACATTCTTTTATTTCTCCTACTTGCGCTCAACGTTTAAATTTGACTTCAGAGAAATTAGACTTTGACTTATTAGTTGAAACTCCGTTGGGAGAAACCTTCGTTACATCCACTGTTTATAAGTCTTACTTGATTCAAATCGGTACCCTCGCATTACCTGTTGATCTTATCTCTTAGAAAATACTTGCATTTGATGTGATTTTAGGAATCAACTGGTTAACTACTTATTATGCTAAAATTGCTTATTTTCGTAAGGTTGTTAGCCTTCATATTCCTAACCAACCTGTTATGCGAATTCTAGCAACCAAACCACTAAAGTCAATCACTATCATATTAAGCCATAAGTAAAAAGTCCCAGCGCCTTTCGCTGGTGACTTCCTTGCGTGGGATGCGCCGAAGCCAGACTTTTCGTAGGGGATGCCATGAATAACGGTGGCAAGTTGATAGGTATCAATGTGAGGTGCTATCCAAGTCTTGGATGAGAGTCACAGTTTTAAATGATATTTCTATTGTTAATAAATTTCCTGACGTATTTCCCGAAGAACTTTCTAGCCTACCCCTAGAGCGTGAAATCGAGTTTTGTGTTAACCTTGAACCCGGTACAAAACCCATTTCCAAAGCTCCATATCGAATGGCTCCTATTGAACTTCAGGAGTTAAAAACCCAACTGCAGGAGTTGTTAGACATATGTTTCATTCATCGTAGTACGTCTCTTTGGGGTGCTCCTGTTCTATTCGTAAAGAAGAAAGATGGGAGTATGCGACTTTGCACTGACTATCAGGAGTTGAATCATGTCACCATCAAAAATAGGTACCCGTTGCCTCTCATTGATGACCTGTTTGACCAGTTGCAAGGCGCTAAATTCTTTTCAAAGATCGATCTTCGTTTCAGATATCATCAGTTAAAGATTAAAACTGATGACATTCCAAAGACTGCTTTTAGAACTCGGTACATGCATTACGAATTCCTAGTCATGTCTTTTCGATTGACTAATGCTCCAGCTGCCCTCATGGATATAATGAACCGAGTATTCAAGGAATATTTGGATCATTTTGTGGTTGTCTTTATTGATGACATCCTCATATACTCCAAAAGCCGTGAAAATCATGAGCAACACTTAAGGCTGATACTTCAAAAGCTTTGTGAAAACAAGCTATACGCCAAGTTAAAGAAATGCGAGTTCTAGCTTGAGGAAGTAGCATTCCTTTGGCACATGATATCAAATCATGGAATATCTGTTGACCCAGCGAAGATTAAAGTAATTAAAAAATGGGAGCAACCTAAGTCACTAACCGAAGTACGTATCTTTCTGGGCTTAGCTGGTTATTATCGGAGATTCGTGGAAGGAGTTTCTCGAATCGCTACTCCGTTAACTCATCTGACTCAAAAAAATACAAAATTCGGTTGGAGCGAGGAATGTGGGAAGAGTTTTTAAGAACTCAAGAGGAGACTAATTTCAGCACCTATTCTGATAATACCATCTGGTTCAGAGGGATTTGTCATATACAATGATGCTTCAGACAGAGGGTTAGGATGTGTTCTCATGCAGCATGGGAAAGTCATAGCCTATGCCTCACGATAACTCAAAGAATATGAGAGGAATTATCCTACTCATGATCTAGGTTGACCGCTGTCATTTTCGTGCTTAAAATCTGAAGACATTACTTGTATTTGGAGAAAGTGGAGATCTATACGGATCATAAAAGCCTCAAAAATTTCTTCACCCAAAAGGAACTCAACATGCGGCAACGACATTGGCTCAAGCTGTTAAAAGATTACGATTATACCATTCAATATCATCTTGGAAAAGCGAACGTGGTAGCTGACGCGTTGATTAGAAGATCATATGCGGGTGTGAGTGCGACATTGCCAACGCAAAGGCCGATTTTGTATGACTTACAAAGGATTGAGATAGAGTTAAAGACTCCAGGAACCCACGTGATGATGTCAAATATACGAGTAGAACCGACTTTAGTTGATAAAGTTAAAGCTGCTCAAACTATAGACCTGGAGCTGATGCATATGAAGAAGAAAGTGCAAGAAGGTGCTATTTCAGAAGCAAGAATCAATGAAGAAGGAATACTTCGAGTCAACTCCAGACTTTGTGTTCCTAACGACTCTGATTCGAAGTATAAAATCATGATGGAGGCGCACAACACACCGTTTGCAATCCATTTTGGAAGTACCAAAATGTATCGTGATCTTCAACATACATTTTGGTAGAGGAATATGAAGAGAGAGATAGCGGATGTAACGCCCCAAAAAGTCAGATTTTTTAGGAGAATTAAAATTTTATTTTATTATGAGGATTAAATGAATTTAATTGATTATTTAAGGGAGTAAGCTAAATTGAAGGTCGTTCTATGACCTAAACATATCGAAATGTCGTAGGATTTTGGCTACGTGATAGAATTAAAGTATTTGAATTTCCAAGATAAAAATAAAAGCTTTTCGAGAAATTTTCTGAAAAACACTATTCACGCATTTTTGCTCGGGAATTATTTTTGAACTTCCGAGAAATACGTAACGATAGAATATCAAGGTGGGATAGAATATCCAATAATATTTCAGTTATGAAAAACGCAGTTTTCGCCTGCGGGCTTAAAACCTAACGTTTAGAGAAAATGATTTATGAGAAGGAAATGTGATGCGATTAATGAATAAAACAATGATCATATAATATGTAGGTATTATACGAAGTAATGAATACGAGTATGATACGAGGTATTATACGAGTATGTCTGAACGATGGTATATCGTATATTATGAATTGGTATACGAGTTAGACTACGATAATAATACGTATAGAATACGTTCTAAGGCTTTAAGCCATTGGTAAATGGACTTGTAGATTATGTAGGATGTACAAGTTCAATATGATTTAATATGCAAGCCCAAGTGGTTGTAATGTGAAGCCCAAAGTAATTTAAGGTGCAAGTCCAAAGATTAAGCTAAGTTAATTAAGCTAAAGCCCAAAGTAAATATCCAATGGGTTAGGGGATGGTTTAAATCGATGGGGCAACCCATGGATGATCCAAGGTGATGAACAAGCAAACTTAGAGGCTAAGTAAGTGTGGTGAGCACACAAAGTGCTTAAGTGATGAGCAAGTAGACTTAATGACAAAGAGACTTAAGAGTTAAGTGTTGTGATGGACAAGTAATTTATTTGGAGAGCAAGTTAACTTAATGCCTAAGTTAGGAATAGTAAGGAGGTGGAGTGGCCTTATGACCATTATACCCTCATCTAGGATTTCCTATAAATAGCAAGCTTGCCTTTCATTTTGTTGGTTGTTAGTTTTTCATCCAACTTAAGTTGAGAGCTTATTTTGTAGAGAGAATAAGCACATATAAGTTATACTTGCTTTGTTAGATTTTCAAGAGGCAAGAAGAAGATTAAGACTTAGCAAGAGATCATCCAAGAGTAAGTGTTCTTAAACCATGTTTCTCTTTCTCTTCTATTATTAGAGAAAGGGGTATTGGTAGAACAAGCATGCTAAGAAGAGGTTGGAATGATGAATCAAAAGGCTTAAATATTAATAAGCCGTAATTAAGTCATGTTGTAAGATAAGCAATGAATGAAGTTGTGAACTTAAGAAGAATTTGTAAGAATTTGTAACATGTTTACATTAATGAATTTGGTATGATAAGATAAAGAAAGAATGACGGTTAGAGGTCTTGAACCATAATAAGTCATATGAAAAGAAGACATAAGTCATGAGAAATGGAATCATAAGTATTTCATACTTTAATAAGTTATAAGATCACAAAGAACAAGTAATAACTTATCATGTTTATAAGTTAATGAAGTATGCATGTCAAGAAGTTAGTATGATTAATGAGATGTAAGAATAGTGATTAAAGGACTTAACTCATTAATAAGTCATAAGCAATGAAATCAAGTACGTTATACTTTAATAGGTAAATAAGTTCATGAAGAACATGTAATGATTTCACATGAAGATAAGATGTTGTAATATATAGGTGGAGATGTCTATATAATGGATTGAATTCATTTAGAACGAAGAACAAATGTTAAGTAACAAAGTTTTGCCGGAATTAACACGATTGGACGATAATCGTCGAATTCGTGAAATTCTCGGAATGGAAGTCAAATTTTGATATTGAGCTTGGAAACGTTGGTTTTCAATGGAGATAAGTCTTATTTGGCATTATAGAGTTATGGACTAAAAAATGGCCGGATTCCGACTTAGAACGAAGAAACGAGTGTTGAACGTTCACGAACGTTTATCGTTTTCGTTAAAAATGGACTAATAGGTGAATTTTTAGCAAACGAAGTCGAATAGATAAAATTCTTGCATGACCACGTAGAGTACGTGATTTGTGAATCATAGGCTCTTGAACTAACCAATTCGGACTTATAACGAAGAAGTTACGAGTCCGGGAATCTCACATAAAAAGTTAACTGCCAAATTTTTCTGGTGCTGAGCACTGGCGCCGCAGCGCCAGTCAAGGCAAAGTAAGTTACGCCGCAGCGCCACAAAGGGCTGTGAGCTACTGAGGTTTGGCACCGCAGCGCTGCCGATAACACTAAGACTCGTGCCGCAGCGCCGAGTCCGGTCTCCAAGCCCTAATGGGTGACGCCACAACGCGAGGTGCAGTACAAAAGCTGGCGCCGCAGCGCCAACACTAGAATATAGAGAGAGAAGAAAGGTTTTTGAATGTGAAGTAAAGGAGAATTGAATGAAGGATAAATTAAATCCATAATTAACTTAATGTAGCATCGTTAAGAATGTTATAAATCTTAAGTAATACACTAAAGGTCGAAGATAATCAATTGAGCGGGAACAAAGAACGTGAGGGGTAATTAAGTAAACCATGAATGGTATTCAAAGTTGGTACTTCACCAATGACAATCAAGTTACGATTAATAATGTAAGGATGTTAGTAAGCCGTAAGGAAGGATGTTTAACTCGAAAACGAGTTGTGATAATGAAATAAATTCCAATAAGTAATAGAAAAGAACGAAGTTGGTAAGAATGATGTAAAGAATGACGGAAAGTTGGGACTAATAAATAACAAATCTAATACGGGATTAGATTGAGAAGAAGGGTATGATTCATTAAGAACCATGTATGTTCATAAATGACCTAATGTGGTATGTTATCTAATTATGTGTTGTAGAGACCGTAAAGACTCAAAGGAAACGTAATTATACTATAGTAGACGCTGAAGGCAAGTTTTTATTAAACGCTTGTCTAACCTTCGTGTTAGCCATGTTTTCAAATTATTCAAGTTATGAGATGCATGTATGGTTTTAAAGAAAGAGTCGATGTCAGTTTTAATTCAGCTAGACTAATCATGATAGATTGATTGATTTACATGTCTTTCAATATCTAACTGTTAACGCTATCCTATGCCAAGTATTTGGTACGGATTCAAAGGTAAGTTTGTCTATGAACAAACAAATGTATTTTCATCGATTATTCGATGGGCACGTGAGGTTGCCAAAACTTAAACGTACATACGTTTAAGGGATGTAGTGTTGATCAACATAGAGTACTATAGGCTGATCATCTAGAAGTGCTCGTAAGATATGCCGGACTTACGGACTTTGTGCCGGGTTGTCCTTTTCAAAGAAACCATAAGACGTTCACGTCTTGAATCAGAATTGATGTATTAATGAATATTGTCATTGTAAAACGTTTTGAAGGAAAAGGAATGCTATTTCGAGTTATTGATAGTACTTCGTAACTACTATCCAATTATTGAAGATATACGATTCCTATGTTTCAAGCATACTTTTAAAATGAAATTGTTGTACTTCCTGAGCTTGTTATGCTCACTCTTGCTTGAATCATATGAATGCAGCTTAGACCGAATGGACCGAAGGATTTGACAAGGATAACGAGAAGGCTAAAGTGAGCTTGTAGATTACCTATATAATAGTATAGGTTTGTAATGATAATATTTGATATTATGACAAGAACAAATGTAATGGCTATAAAGAACTAGGGGAATGGTAGTATTGTTTTGGAATATATATAAGACATATTCATTCTTTTGAGGTATTTCAATTGAATGTTTGTGTAAACTGTAGCACCGTGGAGCACCATATACAGGGTTGAAAGAGGCCCGGATTTGGGGGCGTCACAGGTTGGTATCAAAGCATTAGGTTATAAAACTTAAGGGGGAGAAGAACCTTAGGCTAATAACCTCGTTAAGGAAGAGAAGTCCGAAGGAAGTAAACTTGAGCTTTACTTAAGTTGAATGAGTCAATAAGGTATTGAGGAAACTCAGAACCAAAAAATTTAAAAGATGGAAATTAACCCTAAATAAATTAAATGGGATATGTGCTTATACTATGGTGTATTATGTACTAATCAACATGTTATGTATTATTGTAGGATGTTGATCGATAGCTTGATGTATAGAGATATACACGCGGTGAGCGAAGAGCTTGTGAACCGAGTAGAGCATGTACCCATGCCAGTGGCGGAGGTACCAATAGTGAGTCTAGAGGGGTCGGAGCCAGAGGAGTATTTTTCTGAGGAAGACTACTCCAAGGGATCCAAGGGAGAGATGGATATAGCATCATATCTTAATATGATGAACGATGTGGAGGAGGGAATGGAGGTAACATCGGTTGGTACGGTGGTACCTGCACTAGAGTCATCACCTCCAGATGCAATGGAAGCATTGTATCTGGCAGAGCTTGACAAGAATGTGCAACTGAGTGCAGTTTTGCAGAATCAGAATGAAGAGATTAGTGCTCTTTATGTAGCGAAGGAGTCTGCAGAAGCAGATTTTGAGTCAGAGCATGATGAGAAGGTGCTCATGATAAATAAGGCTAGAAATTATAAAAAGGAGGTCGATGAGCTTTGTAAAGAACTAGGGGAGAAGGATCGGAAGGTAGCACGGATGTCTTACATCCATAAGAGTGCTCATAAGGATTTCAAGCTGAAAGTTGCTTGTTATCCCATGGAGTCAGGACAAACTCGACATACTATTAGTCGGGATACTGTAGCGAAGATAGCGGATGAGAAAAACGAAGATGCTATTATGCATTACTAGAAGTCTAGAGTTATAAATATGTATGTAGTGACGTAAAACCCTCTTTTGTATAAAAAGGGTGGTCTTTTTGTAAATCCCAACTTTTGTGAAATTCAATTGCGGGATAGAAAATGTAATAGCTTTTGGCTATGAACGTAAATTGTAAATAGTTTCAAACTATGAAGAAGCATATGAATGTAATGAAGTTTTCATAATACGCTTTGTTATGGTACGAGTTGGTAAGTGGCGAATAATAACGAAGTAAGTAAATATATAATAATGAAATTTTATTTAAGTAGAAAATGCCGCCACGAAGAAGACAACGTAATCAGGAAGCAAAATCACGTAATGATAATCAAGGGGGATCAAAACAACCCTATGCAAGAGTTCGTTAATTTATTAACGGCTGCATTTAATCAAACCAGGGGTAGAGTAATCGTGGAACCTAGGGTAGCCAGAACGACTACCTTCAAAGAGTTTAAAAGCATAGGTCCACCGGAGTTCAAAGGAACGAAGGACCTAATAGAGGCCCAGACATGGGTAAAAGAAATAAAGAAGGCGTTTGTTATTACAAACGTAGCTGAGGCGCAAAAGACTTCTTTTGTGACTTACAGGATGAATGGAAAAGCCAACTTTTAATGGGAGGCTCACCAGGGTGGGGCTAGAACAGATAAGATAACGTGGGAACAATTCAAGAAGGTTTACTTTAAGAATTATTTCCCTACAAGTATGCAAGAGAGGATGGAGATTAAGTTCTTCAAACTTAAACTAGGGGACATGACGGTTCCCCAGTACACGACCAAATTCAAAGAATTGGCAAGGTTTTCTCCCACGTTAAGTGGACACTGAGGAGAGGAAGGCTCGTAGGTTTGAGCAGGGCCTGAAACCCTGGCTCTATAATGGGATGTCAGTGTTCCAGAGTGTTTTCCATGGGATCATTCTGGAGAAGGTGATTATTGTGGAGGGTGGTAGTGAGGCGTTGACCTAATACCACAAAAGAGAGGAAGAATAAGAACAAAAGAGTAGGGTTATTAGTATTAGTAAGTTAACCATTACTGAACCACTATCGTCGAGTAGACCTATGGCCCGTACTTTTAATATGATGGTCCAAGGTGTGGTTGCATCAGTGGATGTAGTAGCAGGTATCATTCCAAGGAATACAATGAATACTTATGTGCCGTTTGATTGGAATGCTACCTGTTCTGTTATAGCATAAGAATGTGCTAAGTGATTAAGTTCATTCCCGAAAGAGATTATAAATACCTTTAAACGTTAAGGTAGAGAGTGTGGAAATAATTTTCGTTGATTATATTAGTGGAAATCGTTTTATGAATAATAAAGGTAAGCAAGTATCGGTAGATAAGTACTGATAAAGTTAAGAGAATTTGAAGTAATTCTCTGTATGAATGGGTTGATTAACCGTAGAACTTTAACACATTGTCCAAGGAAAAATGTGAATCTTCGGTTTTCTAATAAACCCAAGGTGGTATTTTACGGTAATAAAACACTGGAAAATTCTTGTTGTCTAATTATGACGCAATTTAGAAGGATGTTAAGACAAGTTTAGGTTGGTGTACAATCGTAATCTTTGATGGTTGACATATGGGAGCTGGGCTAAACAATTCCTTCAGAGAGTGAAGGTATATACAAAACTGGCAACCAATCTAACTCACTGTGATGGCAGTGTAGATGAGACAGGAACTTATTTATTGGTTGTTTGTGGGAAACCACTCAGAGTATAATATGGACTACTAGTAGAGAAGCGATTTGTCCTGATTCCTAGAGAAGTAATAAGAAGAAGATAAGAATATAAATCATCAAAGATGAGGAACGTATTAAGTAAGACATCTCCGTATGCCATGAAGCTGTAAGCCGGTAATAAATGTAGGTCGCGTAAACTTAGGTCGAAAGAACGCGAACCCTAACAAGTAAAGTTAAGTAAACTAATGCGTAAGTCAAATCTATAACTAATAAGTTAACGGTTAAGAATAAATAACCGTTGCCCAGGATCGATGATCTAATTAATCAGTTGAAAGGGGCAAAGTATTTTTTTAAAGATAGATTTGTGTATGAGGTATCGTCAGTTGAAAGTGAGGAAGAGGGGAGGTACCTAAGATGACGTTCAGAACTCGTTATAGTTATGACAAGTTTTTGGTTATGTCGTTTGGGTTGACTGAAGTACTGAAGTTAGGTTTTTCGTAAGGGGCGCTGAGCAAGTCAGTGGCAAATTGATAGGGATGTTGGGAATGAGATGTGAGAAAGGAAAGATAAGTGAGTCACCTGTATTGTCTTTATCAGATGATACGAGGAGTTTTGTAGTGTATCTTAATGTTTTGCATAGATGACGAGATTGCGTGCTCTTATAGCATGGCAAGGTCATTGCATATCCATTACGCCAGTTAAAGGATTATGAGAAGGTCTATCCTACTTATGATTTATAATTGGCAGCTGTAGGTTTTGAAAAAAAAATTAAAATCTGAAGATAGTAATTATACGGGAAGAAAGGTGAGATATACACGGACTTTAAGAGTCTGAAATATATCTCCACACAGAAGGAGTTGAATATAAAGTAGAGAAGGTGATTGGAATGGATAAGAGGTTACGACTGTGATATGTTATATCATTCAGGGAAGGTAAAATCAGAAAATGACGCGTTAAGTAAGGAAGGGTAGGGAAAAGCTATCGATGTTAACAACTCAGAATGAGTTAATAACGGAAATGGCGAGAACGGAGTTAGAAGTTAAATTACGGAATGAAGGGGGTAGAAATGTTATTCACAACATAGACTCAATCCACGATAATGGAACGAGTTAAGTAAGTACAATTAAGTAACATGGAATGCCGAAAAATGAAGAAGAGGATTCAAGATAAAGAGAAGACTAAGTATAGTCTTGGTTTGAGGGAGGAATTTGAGTTCCATATAATTACGAGTTAAAAAGAGGACTAATAAAAGTAAGATAGCGTAATATGTGTTTAACTTCCAACTCAAATTATTGATAGGAAGTGATAAGTTAAGTGAATTAAGATAAAACCTTCGGTGAAGGTGAGTGTAAGAACCCCAATGCTAAAGGAAGCATTGTGGGAGCTCGAGATTAAAAAATAAAGAAAACTTTTCCTCATTTGTTAATATAATTAGTAGCGATATTCTGGGGACAGAATCCTTATAAGGAGGGAAGAGTGTAACGCCCCAGAAAATCGGATTTTTTAGGAGAATTAAATTTTTATTTAATTATGAGGATTAAATGAATTTAATTGATTATTTAAGGGAGTAAGCTAAATTGAAGGTCGTTCTATGACCTAAACATATCGAAATGTCGTAGGATTTTGGGTACGTGATAGAATTGAAGTGTTTGAATTTCCAAGATGAAAATAAAAGCTTTCCGAGAAATTTTTTGAAAAACACTATTCACGCATTTCTGCTCGAGAATTATTTTTGAACTTTCGAGAAATACGTAACAATAGAATATCGAGGTGGGATAGAATATCCAATAAAATTTCAGTTATGAAAAACACAGTTTTCGCCTGCGGACTTAAAACCTAACGTTTAGAGAAAATGATTTACGAGAAGGAAATGTGATGCGATTAATGAATAAAACAATGATCGTATAATATGTAGGTATTATACGAAGTAATGAATACGAGTATGATTTGAGGTATTATATGAGTATCGTTCACTCTGTCCGCCTTGGGCGCATAAAAGTTTTTCCCGTGTTAGGGATGTTCATAATTAGTCGAGAATCCAAACCAAAATAATTTGATTGGATACAAAAAGGTTTTATCATATTCAACTATGTTTCTAAATCTGTGTCTAGCTGATCAAATAACTTCGACGACTCTTTGTTATTGTTGACATACTGGTATCAATAGGTATAAATATATATATCAACATGTGATTAAATACAATGATTATCCAAGTGGGGACACTTGAATAACCATATTTAGAAATTAACGAACAAAATATATACATCTGAATTACAATATAGTACCATGTTGATAATCAATGATCGAATATAACATATATAACAATAGGGTTAATAATCTGGTAATAATAATAATATAATTCTGAAACTTCTTACTCATGTCCATTGCTTAAAGAAAATGCAAAGGTAGGATACTTGCCTGGCCTGCTGCTTACAATACGTAACTTAGTTCTTATCTTTTGTATAACAACCTATCAGTAATAAGATCATTTTACTGATTAGAATTATATCGTAACACATAATACGACTTATTACAGTCAGCACATAACCTAATCACATTGCCACATATGTTTAACAACCATTGAATCACAATTAAACACTTGTCGAGTCCAATTATATCAGTCTAGATCAATTTTTGAAATATTTCGGTGTTCCGACGGCGTTATCGGGTAATTATCGAGTCTAAGACTCCGTCGTGTAGTTCAATAGTTGTTTAAATATTTTAAATATCAATCATATTATTTTTCATAGCCTTATAATAATTTTTAAACATTTAATATAATTTATCATGATTTTTCAAACACCGGAATCATTAATAAATGATTTAAATCTTAAACAATTCTATTATCATTAATATTTAATTAATATTAAACTATTAATGAAACCATTGCCAAAATATTAAAGTTATTTATAATAACTCAAAATATTTTTAAAGTATTAATATTACTCTTAAATGATTTTTAAAACATTTAAAATAAATTTTAAATAATTACCGTTAATATTAGAATATTAATTTATTATTTATCAAAATAATAAAAGTCATTGATTATAACTTAAAATATTTTTAATTCATTTATTTCCTTTTTAAATGATTTTTAATTCAATAAAACTATTTTTAACTATTTATTTAATATAATTATTAAATAAACTTACTATCATTAATATTAAATTATTAATAAAATTTACCTTTAAATATCAAAAGTTATATTTTATAACTTAAAATATTTTTAAACTATTTATTTTCATTTAAAAATGATTTATAATATTAAAATTATTTTTAATTAATTTATTTAATATAATTACTAAATAAATCTAATATCATTAATATTTAATAATCAATGAAACTTATCTTAAAATATTAAAAGTTATGTTTTATAACTTAAAATATTATTAAATACCTTATTATTATTTAAAATAATTTTTAATACAATAAAATCATTTTTAATTAATTTATTTAATGCCTTTATTAAATAATTTAAATAGCAATAATATCTAAATAAATATTAATATTTATGAAAAATATGTCAAATTATTAAAAGTTAATTTTTATAACTTAAAATAATTTTTAAAACTATTTTTGTAATTTTCAGAATTTATTTACTATTTTTAAATAATTTTTAGAAATTAAATTAATTAATTTTTACTAAGTCTGTCGCTAGAGCCCTTTGGCGACATAATCTGTTGCCTTAGGTGTTCTTGAGAAACCTAGGTATTTATACTCAGTGTTTGAGTGAGCTTGTTTGACCATCAATCATTCTCTCTATGAATCGTTTCTAGACATGCTATTGATTAAATCTTGTAGTATGTATGTAAGATTACATGTTCATAACCATTTCTGGACCAAATCATAAAACATGAGGAAGATCTAAGCATCAGAACATGCTGTCAGAGCTGTTCATCAAGTTTCTGGGCTGCCCAGAATTTTCAATCATGGACGGTCAACGATATTCATGGCCTTATATCTATCAATCGGTTCATGTTATGGGTGGTCTACACGTCGGGCCTTGAAGAGTAACTAACAGAGAACATGATTCAAGCCATGTTCAAGTCTAAACATAATTAATCAAAAAGATCTGAGCTAGCAAACATGATGTCAGAGTGTTTCTGGGTTTTTCCTAGAAACCCAGCAGTTCGACCGATCACTTTCATGCTCGAATTCCTTTATGTTATGGTCATGATTTATATCGTTTAATGGGTCAAATCTATAGTATACATGACAAAGAACAATAACATATCATCAGATCATCATAACATCAACACAAGCAAGAGATATGGGCCGGTCAAAGTAGTGATCAGGAACTGTTCTTGAACATTTCTGGGTTTTCCAGAAATATTCTTGAGCAGTTTCGTCAACTCAAGTTTGACCAACTTTCAATTCATTTCTGTTACGTATTTGGGTAATATAAAAGCATATATATGTAGTACTCATGTCAGTTGTGACGCCCCCAAAATTAGGTATACATCACCCATCTTGGGTCGTCAGATACATAGTACAGAATACAAAAATAACTTACTAATACAACTGTCGTGTACAATACGACAAAACATAAACTGTGAGTTTGAATACAAATATTATCTTCTAGAGAGTATTCATACTCAAAAGGAGTCCTCATTACATTTATTAACACACTATTACATAGAATAGTGAGGACTACTAACTACTACTATCATTCGGACCATCACTCCGTTCCCCGACGTGCCCCAGCTACGTTCTCATTTCTTGAAGAGAACAGTGAAAGAAAGGGTGACCTCAACTAGCCCAGTAAGAAATATTATGACTAAGATAATGCAGAATAAATTATCATTAGCCTTCAACAATGTTAAACTGATAAAATATAATAGACATCAAGTTTAACTGTAGCGGAACAAGCAATCCATTAAAAGAGTCAAGTAGAAAATAAACTCTACTATCTTTTATGATTTAAAAGGTTTTTCAACACTGTGATCGCTGGGACTCAGCTTAATAAAATAATCCACATCATCGAATCACCCCTGCACTACGGCCAAGGATATTCGTGTATTCATTAATGATCATGATCATGCCAACAACTGTCCATCAATGCACTACGGGCCAATGAGGACTTTTACCACATCATTTGTAACATTACGGTCATGATTATACCGAATAATCCCTGGTCATAATCATACCAAGTCCATCTATGCACTACAGGCCACAGATGACTTTCAACATTTTATAAACATGAGGATGATGACAATGATATAAGATTTCAATAAAACAAGTTCAAGAATTAATTTATCCAAGAATTAACAACGTCCAAATTGTCAACATGATACTGCTTTGTGGAGTAAAATTCAAGAATGCTTAGACGAATATTTTCTTGAAAAGATATTGGATGAAACGCAACTATCAAGGATATTCCACAAATTTCATGGAGTATAGAAGTCAAAATTTAACCAACTGAGTATAATAAAGAATGGAATAACAAAAGAAATCACCATGCATGCGATAGACCGCACAGACAGGTTATTCCCATAGAATAATAAATAATGGAACCAGGTCCGGCGTAAAACGCACAGACAGGATATTCCAACAGAATAATAATAAAGACGGAACCAGGTCCGGTGTAAAACAAACAGACAGGATGTTCCAACAGAATAATAATAAAGACGGAACCAGGTCCGGTGTAAAACACACAGACAGGATGTTCCAACAGAATAATAACAAAGACGGAACCAGGTCCGGTGTAAAACACACAGACAGGATGTTCCACCAGAATAATAATAAAAACGGAACCAGGTCCGGTGTAAAACACACAGACAGGATGTTCCAACAGAATAATAATAAAAACGGAACCAGGTCCGGTGTAAAACACACAGACAGGATGTTCCAACAGAATAATAAGAAATGGAATAACAAAAGTTCTCTTCATGAATAAGAAAGAATAACACCCCTTACCGTTTTAAAGAAGAGCTGAAATAAGGAAGTAGTTAAGTAGCAGAATACTCTTCTTCTCTCTCTCTATAGTTTCTCTCTATAGTTTCTCTCTCTAGAGTTCAGTGAATTCATAAAAAATAATGAAGGAATGAGCTGCTATTTATAGAAAAATAGAATGCATAGTAACTAATCCATGAACGGTCTAGATTGATTACTTTAATCTGACGGTCCATATTTAAAGAAAAATCTTTTAAATAAAATATAATATATTCTATATATAGAATAACTTTAATAAAGTATTCTATTTTATATAAAAAGATGTTTCTATTTTATTACGTTAATAATACGAATAAAACAAAACGTCATTATCGCTAAATAATTCATATTATTAACTGACAATAATTGAATCAAACTGAGTGACTTCTCACATAAGCATTATTAATTAATACCGTGTGCTACTATGCAACCACACGTATTACTGTACTTTTACTACCGAGTAGTTCAACAGTATCAATGGTAAAACTTCCGCCGTTATTTTTAATAAAATATTTTTGTCGTTTTCTCAATCCGACAATAATTCCGTTGTGGGGTCCACCAATGATTGTGCCGTTGTACGAATATTCCCTGTTAAAACGAATATTCCCCGACCAATCGAATATTATATAACAACTTGCGTACTTTGTAAAATTTATAAATATTATCCACAACTATAACATTATATCAAATTAACTCCATAATATTCAAAAATAATATTTATAGAAAATTCATCTTTATTTATAAAAGTTGGGGTCTTACAACCTCCACTTCTTATGAAATTTCGCCCTCGAAATTAGGGTACGTACCTGGTATGTCGAAGAGGTAAGGATACCTTGATTTCATTTCAGATTCTAACTCTCAAGTCATTTCCTCAACATCGTGGTTTCTCCACAAAACTTTGACTTGAGGTATAACCTTAGAGCGTATAATATGCTCCTTCTTATCCAAGATTTGAACATGAACTTCTTCATACGTCAAATCCTCCGCTATTTCGTCCGGTTCTAACTTAATAATGTGGTTCGGGTCTTCCACATATTTGCGTAACATGGATATGTGAAAAACGTTATGAACACGAGACATACTTGGCGGTAAAGCGAGTCTATAAGCCACAGTTCCTACTCGATCGAGGATTAAAAATGGACCGATGAATCGAGGATTGAGCTTTCCTCTCTTTTTAAATCTCGTAACTCCTTTCCATGGAGCAACACGTAAGAACACATGATCTCCTACATCAAATTCCACGTCCTTTCGATGAAGATCAGCATAACTCTTTTGTCGATCTTGTGAGGTTTTTATACGTTGTCGGATCGTTTGAATCTTTTCTGTAGTCATACGTACCAACTCCGGTCCCAACAACGTTGCTTCACCCATCTCATCCCAGCATACTGGAGAACGACATTTTCTTCCATACAATGCTTCGAATGGAGCCATGCCAATACTTGCTTGATAACTGTTGTTGTAGAAAAACTTCACCAATGGTAAGAACTTGTCCCAACTTCCCTTGAAGTCAAGGACACATAGTCTTAATAAATCTTCTAGAGTTTGAATAGTCCTCTCTAATTGTCCGTCCGTCTGAGGATGATATGCCGAACTAAATCGTAAATCTGTGCCCATAGCTTTTTGTAAACTAACCCAAAATCGTGAAGTGAATCTTGGGTCTCGATCAGAAACTATGGATACTGGCATACCATGCAGTCTTACAATCTCGTTTATGTACATACGAGCAAGACGTTCAAGTGTATAAGTTTCTCGTATCGGTAAGAAATGAGCAGACTTGGTCAATCTATCAACAATGACCCAAATCGCATTAATACCTTGAGAAACCCTAGGAAGACCGGTAACGAAATCCATGGTAATGTGCTCCCACTTCCATTTTGGAATTTCAAGTGGTTGTAATGGACCTTTTGGTACTTGATGCTCCGCTTTGACTCGTTGACAAGTTAAACACCTCGAGATAAACAGCGCTATCTCTCTCTTCATATTGCTCCACCAAAATGTATGACGAAGATCATGATACATTTTGGTACTTCCAGGATGGATTGCAAACGGTGTGTTGTACGCCTCCATCATGATTTCATACTTTAAATCAGGGTTGTTAGGAACACAAAGTCTGGAGTTGACTCGAAGTATTCCTTCTTCATCGATTCTTGCTTCCGACATAGCACCTTCTTGCACTTTCTTCCTCATACGCATCAGCTCCAGGTCTGTAGCTTGAGCAGCTTTAACTTTATCGATTAAAGTTGGTTCTACTCGTATATTTGCCATCATCACATGGGTCCCTGGAGTCTTTAACTCTATCTCCATCCTTTGCAAGTCACACAAAATGGGCCTTTGTGTTGACAATATTGTACTCGTACTTGCATATGATCTTCTACTCAATGCGTCAGCTACCACGTTCGCTTTTCCTGGATGGTATTGAATGGTATGATCATAATCTTTCAACAGTTTAAGCCAACGTCGTTGTCGCATGTTGAGTTCCTTTTGAGTGAAGAAATATTTGAGGCTTTTATGATCCGTAAAGATCTCCACCTTCTCCCCATACAAGTAATGCCTCCAAATTTTAAGTGCAAAGACAACAGCTACCAACTCTAGATCATGAGTAGGATAATTCCTCTCATATTCCTTGAGTTGTCTTGATGCATAGGCTATGACTTTTACATGTTGCATGAGAACGCATCCCAACCCTTTGCTCGAAGCATCACTGTAGATGACAAATCCCTCCGAGCCAGATGGTATTGTTAGAACAGGTGCTGAAATGAGTCTCCTCTTGAGTTCTTGAAAACTCTGCTCACATTCTTCTCTCCAACCGAACTTTGTATCTTTCCGAGTCAGCTGAGTTAATGGAGTAGCGATTCGAGAAAATCCTTCCACAAATCTCCAATAATAACCAGCTAAACCAAGAAAGCTACGTACTTCGGTCATTGATTTAGGTTGCTCCCAGCTTTGAATAGCTTCAATCTTTGCCGGGTCAACCGATATTCCACGACTTGATACTACGTGCCCAAGGAATGCTACCTCCTCCAGCCAGAACTCGCATTTGTTCAACTTGGCATAAAGCTTGTATTCACGAAGCTTTTGGAGTACCAGCCTCAAGTGTTGCTCATGATCTTCACAGCTTTTGGAATAAATAAGGATGTCATCAATAAAGATGACCACAAAGTGATCCAAATATTCCTTGAATACCTGGTTCATCATATCCATGAAGGCAGCAGGAGCATTAGTCAATCCAAAGGACATGACTAGGAATTCATAATGCCTATACCGCGTTCTGAAAGCCGTCTTTGGAATATCCTCAGTTCTAACCTTCAGCTGATGATATCTAGAACGAAGATCGATCTTTGAAAAGAATTGTGCTCCTTGCAACTGGTCAAACAGGTCATCAATACGTGGCAATGGGTACCTGTTTTTGATGGTGACATGATTCAACTCCCGATAATCAATACAAAGTCGCATACTTCCATCTTTCTTCTTAACGAATAGCACAGGAGCACCCCAAGGAGAAGTACTAGGACGAATAAAGCCAATATCTAACAATTCCTGCAGTTAGATCTTTAACTCCTGAAGTTCAATAGGAGCCATTCGATATGGGCTTTGGAAATGGGTTTTGTACCGGGTTCAAGGTCGATACAAAATTCAATTTCACGCTCTGGGGGTAGGCCAGGAAGTTCTTCAGGGAATACGTCAGGGAATTTATTAACAATAGAAATATCATTCAAAACTGACGTATTTTTGTTTAGATCCGTGACATGAGCTAAGAAAGCTTGACATCCGTTTTTCAATAAACAAATAGCTTTATGGCTTGAGATGACATCGATTGATTTTAATGGTTTGGTTGCTTGAATTCGTATAATAGGTCGATTAGGAATATGAAAGCTAACAACCTTACGAAAGCAATCAATTTTTGCATGATGAGTAGTTAACCAATCAATCCCTAGAATCACGTCAAATGCAAGTATTTTTAATGAAATCAGATCGACAGGTAATGTGTGGGTACCAACTTGAACCAAACAAGACTTATAAACCGTGGATGTAATGAAGGTTTCTCCCAATGGAGTTTCAACAGATAAACCAAAGTCTAATTTCTCCAGAGTCAAATTTAATCGATGAGCGCAAGTAGGAGAAATAAAAGAATGGGTAGAACCGGTATCAAATAAAGTATAGACTTTGTTAGAGTTTATGATAAGCTTACCCGTGATGACCTCATTCGGGTTTCTTGCTTTCTGGGAGGTCACAACAAACGCTCTCCCTTGCACTGCCGGTTTTAACTTTTCTGGGACGGCCTTTGGTGTCTCCATCTTGGCTGAACTTATTTTTGGTAAACGACAAAATCGAGCTAAATGACCTTCTCTTCCACAATTATAACATGCTTTAGACGGCATCGCGCAGTTTGGACTGATGTGCCCCTCCCCTCCGCATTTGAAACATATGATAGGTGGTCGTTCTCCTTCCTTAACAACGGGTGTTGGTGCTGACGTCTTTCCATCGTTGTTGAATCTCCTCTTCTTGAAATGTCCATTCTTATTGTTTTGGCCCTGATTACCACCGAAGTGGTTACCATTTCTGGCATGTTGATTCCCTCCACGCTTGTTGTCACCGCTTCGATGACTGCTCTCACTGGTATTATTGTTTTCTCGACTGCACTCTTTTGGTTGCGTTGACTCGTTATCGCGCTCCACTAACTGAGCCCTATTCACAACATCTGAATACAAACACAGTTTATGAGAAATAAGATGTTGACGTATCTCAGGTTTCAAACCTCGCAAAAACATTCGCGTCATTCGCTCTTCATTATCCACCAAGTGGGACGCAAACCGGGACAACTCAGCAAATTTAGCCTCATACTGCGACACGGTCATATTATTCTTCTCCAATTTGATGAACTCCACCTCCTTCATGTGACGAACACTTTCGGGAAAGTATTTGTCATTGAACAGCTCTTGGAACTTCTCCCAAGACATCTTCAGTGCGGCAGGTTGAGTACGCTTAATCGATTCCCACCAGTAATCTGCCTCTCCTCGCAACATAAAGGCGGCAAAGGGAACCTTTTGCTCCTCGGAGCATCCCAAGACATCAAATATCTTGGTAATCTGCTTTATCCATGTTTCCGCTATAAGTGGTTTTGGCTCTCCCTTAAACTCTGGTGGTCCCAAATCCTTGAACTGTTTAGCGGTGACCGTCCGAGAGTTTTCAGTGTTTCCACCTATATGTTGGACAGGAGCCGCTCTCGCCTGCTGTTGCATGAACTGCATAAAGTTTCTGAACATTCCATCATTCATCATCTGGTCAGTGTTGTTGTTTGCATGAGGATTGTCACCTTCCTGATGCACATTATCCTGATTATTGATATGTGGTGAATCAACAGTCGCCTGTGCTCCATTGCTATTCTCAACATTCTCAGATGCCATTTTCAGATACTGCCACAAAATAAAAGTTAATTGATATGTCATATATTATCCTTATATTATGACCAACCAATTAAATACCATGCAAATAAACTTAGGTAGGTCATACTAGCGAAGGAATTCCCCGTCTCTCCCCTCCTAGTTTTATTCTCACATCTTAGCCAGGGATCATATCCCTAACCTCTGATACCAACTGTGACGCCCCCAAAATTAGGTATACATCACCCATCTTGGGTCGTCAGATACATAGTACATAATACAAATACAACTTACTAATACAACTGTCGTGTACAATACGACAAAACATAAACTGTGAGTTTGAATACAAATATTATCTTCTAGAGAGTATTCATACTCAAAAGGAGTCCTCATTACATTTATTAACACACTATTACATAAAATAGTGAGGACTACTAACTAATCCTATCATTCGGACCATCACTCCGTTCCCCGACTTGCCCCAGCTACGTTCTCATTTCCTGAAGAGAACAGTGAAAGAAAGGGTGAGCTCAACTAGCCCAGTAAGAAATATTATGACTAAGATAATGCAGAATAAATTATCATTAGCCTTCAACAATGTTAAAATGATAAAATATAATAGACATCAAGTTTAACTGTAGCGGAACAAGCAATCCATTAATAGAGTCAAGTAGAAAATAAACTCTACTATCTTTTATGATTTAAAAGGTTTTTCAATACTGTGATCGCTGGGACTCAGCTTAATAAAATAATCCACATCATCGAATCACCCCTGCACTACGGCCAAGGATATTCGTGTATTCATTAATGGTCATGATCATGCCAACAACTGTCCATCAATGCACTACGGGCCAATGAGGACTTTTACCACATCATTTGTAACATTACGGTCATGATTATACCGAATAATCCCTGGTCATAATCATACCAAGTCCATCTATGCACTACAGGCCACAGATGACTTTCAACATTTTATAAACATGAGGATGATGACAATGATATAAGAATTCAATAAAACAAGTTCAAGAATTAATTTATCCAAGAATTAACAACGTCCAAATTGTCAACATGATACTGCTTTGTGGAGTAAAATTCAAGAATGCTTAGAAGAATATTTTCTTGAAAAGATATTGGATGAAACGCAACTATCAAGGATATTCCACAAATTTCATGGAGTATAGAAGTCAAAACTTAACCAACTGAGTATAATAAAGAATGGAATAACAAAAGAAATCACCATGTATGCTATAGACCGCACAGACAGGTTATTCCCATAGAATAATAAATAATGGAACCAGGTCCGGCGTAAAATGCACAGACAGGATATTCCAACAGAATAATAATAAAGACGGAACCAGGTCCGGTGTAAAACACACAGACAGGATGTTCCAACAGAATAATAATAAAGACGGAACCAGGTCCGGTGTAAAACACACAGACGGGATGTTCCAACAGAATAATAACAAAGACGGAACCAGGTCTGGTGTAAAACACACAGACAGGATGTTCAAACAGAATAATAATAAAAACGGAACCAGGTCCGGTGTAAAACACACAGACAGGATGTTCCAACAGAATAATAATAAAAACGGAACCAGGTCCAGTGTAAAACACACAGACAGGATGTTCCAACAGAATAATAAGAAATGGAATAACAAAAGTTCTCTTCATGAATAAGAAAGAACAACACCCCTTACCGTTTTAAAGAAGAGCTGAAATAAGGAAGTAGTTAAGTAGCAGAATACTCTTCTTCTATCTCTCTATAGTTTCTCTCTATAGTTTCTCTCTCTAGAGTTCAGTGAATTCGTAAAAAATAATGAAGGAATGAGCTGCTATTTATAGAAAAATAGAATGCATAGTAACTAATCCATGAACGGTCTAGATTGATTACTTTAATCTGACGGTCCATATTTAAAGAAAAATCTTTTAAATAAAATATAATATATTCTATTTATAGAATAACTTTAATAAAGTATTCTGTTTTATATAAAAAGATGTTTCTATTTTATTACGTTAATAATACGAATAAAACAAAACGTCATTATCGCTAAATAATTCATATTATTAACTGACAATAATTGAATCAAACTGAGTGACTTCTCACATAAGCATTAATAATTAATACCATGTGCTACTATGCAACCACACGTATTACTGTACTTTTACTACCGAGTAGTTCAACAGTATCAATGGTAAAACTTCCGCCGTTATTTTTAATAAAATATTTTTGTCGTTTTCTCAATCCAACAATAATTTCGTTGTGGGGTCCACCAATGATTGTGCCGTTGTACGAATATTCCCTGTTAAAACGAATATTCCCCGACCAATCGAATATTATATAACAACTTGCGTACTTTGCAAAATTTATAAATATTACCCACAACTATAACATTATATCAAATTAACTCCATAATATTCAAAAATGATATTTATAGAAAATTCATCTTTATTTATAAAAGTTGGGGTCTTACATCAGTCTACAAATGGATTACAACAACATGGCCAAACTATAACAGATCAGCAAAATCAGAAGCTCCAAAAATGACTGTCAGAAATTCTGGGTTTCTGGGTTGCCCAAAAACTCAGAATTTCTGATCGGTCAACTCACTTTGACTACGAATAACTTTTAATCCACAACAGATATGGACCTGATTCAAGTTGCATATTTAAGATCTCCCAACAGATTACAAGTACAAACTTTCAAAACATAAAAACACATAACGAACTGAGATCTATGGGACTTGACATTCACTGTCAGACCCTTATTTTGAAAAAAATTCAGATTTGGAAAATCATCAAATCTGAGCCTCTAGATGTTATGGATCTAACATCTAGCAACCCAGATCATTGATTAACACCCCATACAACATATTTAACACAAAAAATTACATCTAACATAAAATCAAAAGTCAAATTTCTAGATTAGGGTTTACCTCTTTATGATTCAATTCTGATTTCTATGCTTCTGATTTGATGTTAGTGTTCGTAGGGCTTGATTTGTGACTGATCTAACACTAGAATTTCGTGGGTTTGAGCTTGAGCGAATATGGCTAAGTGTAAGTGATCAAATTAGGCTAAATGTGCACTTTCTCTCTCTTGAATTCTATATAAACTTGTATACAAGGCCCTTGGCTGATGCATTGAACCTGTTGCTGGCATGCTATAGCTAGTAGCTTAGTCTAGGGTGGTGGCTAGCAAGATTTGATAAGATTTGGCTAACAATAATTCACCAAATGGGATAAAAAGGGTAAAATGGTCATTTGCTTTTTAATTTTAAGGTTATTCTTGTCCAAAGTGATTGAATCTAGGATTTATTCACTAGATTTTACATCTTAAAGTTTCCCAAATAATTACTAGGGTTTGAAAAATTAAAATTAAAGTGTAATAAAATTTTAATTTAAAACACACTAATTAAATTAGGGTTTTTAATAGAAAATTAGGGTTCTAAAAATACATATGGTTCCTTAATATCATTAGGATTCCCAAATTACCAGTTTAATTTACTAAAATAATAATTAGGGTTTCTAGTTTTAGCGATTAGGGTTCCTAATTTTAAATTAGGGTTTTCAAATATTAATTAGGGTTTTCCTAATTAACAGTAATTAGATAATATGCTACTTAATTCATATAACACAATTTCTGACCGATCTTAATTTCAGTTTTAAATTTCCAATTATGGTTTATGACAGTAATACTAGGGTTTGTTGTGATACACCATAATTGACTAACCATTAACAGTCTACACATATACAGTTTGATCTTTAGGACTCTTATTAAGAGCATGAATATTTAAATTTGTTTTCATTGTCTTATAATATATCCTATAAATCAAAGCTAAAGCTTGAGAACCCTCGGTCATTTGAGTGATTTCCCCTGTCGTTTTAATATTTAATGTTAAAGCTTTTAATAAATTTGGATCACTTAGGCTTAATGTGAAATCAGGAAAGCAATTGAAATGGATTGGTCCATTATGCAGACTTGATTCCATTATGCCAATGATACTTGGGAAATAATTAAGAAATCTAGCATCTCTGAGACAGAGGTAGATACTTGAATTAATTCCTTTTATGTTTAATGGTTTAACTACAACTTGAACAAGTCCAATATGAATGAAATTATAACCCTTTTTCCTATATTTATTAATAACATCGGAAGACAAAAGACTATAATTTTCATATTCCTTGTTGATTGCATAACCCTTTTCAACGGTTTTAACATTGTAATCTGTTTTGAAATTATCTAAAAAGGTTGATTGATAAATTTCTTCAGGGGATACACTGGGTATATTCCAACTACTCAAAACTTGATTCAAGTTTTCATAACTATGTTCTTTCTGGTTCACTATGTCTAGAACAGGGGGTAAAGTTGATCGGTGATTAGTTGAGGAATTAGATTTAAATAATCGGTTCATCTTTTACTAAGTTCAAAATTTATTCTTATTCATTATTCTTTCATGCATACCCTCTTACCTTAAGTAGGTACATACCTATGTTCTTTTGCTATAACCCGACACGACTCACACCTGAGACTTACAAGGGCTGAACTTATATGAACAAGGTGGACTACAGTAAGTTAGGTGACTTCTGAATAATGTAAAGAAGTAGATTTTGAAAGAAGAAAAGATTTACTGATTATAAAGGTCTTAAACAGCAACTAGATACAACAAACAATTTGGCTCTAATACCATTAAGGGTTAAGGAATTAAGGGAGAATAGAGTGGCACATACAATAATACAACAGGTATTACTAAAAGATAATATAGTTTACTGATAAGAGAAAATATTTACAAACAATATAGAAAATAAAAGTGACTTACAAGTTTACTTAGAACATTAGAGAAGTACATTAGAGAAGTAGATGAAGGGAAGGGAGAAGCGAGTCTAAAGATTCGTCAGAGAGAACTCTGAGTCTTTTTAAGTCTAACTAACTAAACGAGTTAGAATTCCTTTTATAGAATAAGGAATGAACTATTACAGATTTACTATTACAAAAGTTAATGATTACAGACAACTTTAACTATTAATGAACAGTAATGAACAATGCTGACTTTTTACTATGCAACTAAACTTTCGGCTACTTTTGACAAAATGGCGAATCTTTTGACTAAGTGGCTTCTTTTGGTAAAAAAATAGGAGCATGTGACTGAGTGGAAATGAGAGTTGGCACCTTTCGAGCTGGCATCATCTTTTTATTGAGATGTCAAGCAAAGGGGTCCTGAGCATTTTGCAAGTTGATAGAACCATAAAGGTCTTCATCTTCATCATCATTTTTACTGGCATTTATTTTTCTAGAAGAGGAAGAAAAACATTCTGAAGCTTCAATCTCTTCATGTAACTTGAAGACACTCGAAATTTCATTTTCATGTTACTAACTATGCAGGAGGACAAAAGCATCTTTTTTACACTCTAGAGATAACCCTGGAGGATTACAACAGCAATTCCAACCACGAAAATAGCCCTGGGAGATCCAGTTTCTAACACCGGAGATAACCCCGGGAAATTAGTTTCTAACCCCGGAGATAACCCGGGCAAAATTAGTTCCAACCTCGGATATAACCCTGGGGATCAAGTTCAAAGCCTGGAGATAACTCCAGGAGGTCAAAGTCAACCTCAGAGATAACCTTGAGGACATTCAGAGTCAACAGCAAGTCAACCTCGTAGATAACTTTGAGAAAAGACTTCTATAACTACGCGAAAACCGGAGATAACCTCAGGAGGGGCAAAATGGTTATTTTACCAACTCAACTTCAACTCAAATCAAATACATTCATTTCAACTTAAATTTCTTCAAAAGAAGTCCCATAAGAACCATATCTTAACTTTTGAGCGCAAACTACGTAAAACAGCTCAACAGACTACCTGACGGAAACCCGAAAATGACATTTCGGTCATGGACCCATCTTCTTGGATTCAAAAAAGGGCAAATCCTATGTCATTGTATAGCCCTCGAAAAGAGCTTTCTAGAATGGTATGGCACACTTCCATCGGACTACCGGATTAAAAGTTATTAAGCCATTCTCGGAAATGATCAAACACGACGACATGGCAGAGATGGGTTTGAAGGCAGGAAAGATTAAAGACTTCACTACCTTGGAAGCAGTCGCCAAACATATACAGACTAGCAATTATGCGAGAGATGCCAAGGGGGTACCCGATAAAGGCAATGAAGATGAATCCCTTGTTGTATAGGGGCAAGCTAGGAGACCAGCCTACAGTTCCCCCATTTGGAAAAAGCGAGATAATCTGCCATTTCAACAACAGGCTGCATTCAACCAATGCTAAGACAGGAAAAGAAAATTTGAAAGAATGGAAAATCGGGTGTTCACTCCACTAGGCGATTCCCTTGAAAATGTATTGGCAATATTAATAGATCACAAGAAAATTACCGAACTTGCTCCACCTCTGGAACCAAGAAGCAAAAGATACAATCCGATCCAGAGATGTGCTTACCACTCAGGGTCTCCAGGACACGATACACAAGATTGTTGGTCCTTAAAGAATAAGATTCAAAATCTAATCGAAAGTGGCAGTATTGTGGTCCAATGACCCGACCAACAAAATGTCAACACCAACCTTCTGTTGCAGCATGATACGGAGGAAGTAAACATGATCGGGTCAGGAAGCGCTGAAATGTATCCAAATCGTAAGTGCATACGAAGGGTGGAGGAATACCCCCAAAGGCACAAAACAAATGTCCTAGAGTGAGAAAACTCGAAGGAGGGTATGACAGTAATGTAAAAATTAGAGATGATTCAAAATTAAGTAAACCTGCTAGCTAAGCTGATAGTGCGCCAACATCAGGATATGAGGCAGTTTTTCACTCAACTATCAGAAAGCGAAGAGAAAAAGGAGGTTAACCATAATGCAAGCCCATATCTCTCCAAGATAAGTCAGCTAAATGAAGAAGATCAAAGCAGACTGAAAGGACAATAAAATGGGATTGATAAAATTGCTAGAAGATCTCGTCAATGGGAACATTGCTCGGAGGAACGCGAATTCTCAAAAAAGAAAGATCAAACAACCTCCACAAGAGCCCCGAAAATTCAGCCCTCTGAGCAAATCAAGCGTATCAAATAACCATAAAGATTAAATCATACCCCTCTGCAAGTACATAGAGCCGGCCAACTCCTTGTACCCTATATTATGCATAATAATTAACAGCGCACAGTGGTCGAATATACAACCCAAAATATTCCCTTTATATAAAAGGTTGTTCTTCTCAGTCTCAGAATCAAGATTTTTGATTTAACAACGAAATACTGTGATTTCAAATTCTATCTATTTATCGACCTAGCCGAAACAACTGGCATTAATTTATCAATAACAATTGATTTCTCTTCTCGTATTTATCAAGTTCTAACAAATGTTTGTCTAGCCAGAATAATTAACTAAGACATTTCTCAATATAATTTGACAATAAACAGGAATTATCTGTACTATCAACATTAGTTTCTGCAGATATAAATATCCAACAACAGTAATTCTACGAATATATATTTTCCGAATCAGTAATTCAATTTGAATTTTAATCATGCACTAACTGCGAATAATCAACAATAAATTCTCTGGACATGGTATAATTATTAATAATTAACCATTATAATATTTGAATGAATATAACTCAAGGTTGAGTTAGGAAACTTGCCTTTCACGTTGATTACAGCTACACAATATAATTAACTGCGTTCGTAAGACCTATAATCAACAATATCGGTCTCACAATTAGCACAATCATTTATAACACGTAACACTGTATTTTACAGTCAAACTTCTCCTAGACACATTATCACATAGCCACATTAGTGTTTATAACCTATATAAACACTTATCAAGTCTAATTATTTCGGTCTGGTTGGACTTCGGTCCATTCTCGGTGTTCTGGTCACCCTATTTGATAATTAACACATTGATTGTCAATTAAACTTGGTCTCTAAGCTTCAATATTATTTTAGATAAGTCAAATATCATTTATAATATTTTTCGGAAGCTTTTAGTAATTTATAAACAATTATTATAATTTATAATAATTTTTCAAAGACTTAAATCATTTTTAAATGATTTAATTATTAAATAATCTTATCATTATTAATATTTAATAATTTAAAAATATTAATAACATACTCGTCAAAATATTAAAATTATTGTTAATAACTTAAAATATTTTTAAATCATCGATATTTTACTTAAATGATTTTTAAAGTAATTAAAATTATTTTTAAATCATCACCATTAATATTTAAATATTAATGTAATTATTATCAAAATATTAAAAGTCATTAATTATAACATAAAATATTTTTAAAACATTTTTCTCACTTTTAAATGATTTTTAAATCAATAAAATCATTTTTAATTCATTTATTTAATATCATAATTAAATAAATTTAATATCATTAATATTAATTTATTAATGAGAATTCTCCAAAAATATTGAAAATTATGTTTTATAATTTAAAATATTTTCTAACACTTTATTTTTATTTAAAATGATTTTTAAATCATTAAAATCATTTTAACTTATTTAATTAATTTAGTAATTAAATAAATCTAATATCATTAATATTAAATTATTAATGAAAATGCTCCAAAAATATTAAAAGTCACATTTTATAACTTAAAATATTTTTAAATACATTATTCTTATTTAAAATGATTTTTCATAATATTAAATCATTTTTCTCTAATTTATTTAATACACTAATTAAATACTTTTAATATTTAAATAATTATAAATATTAAAGAAAAATATTCCAATTGGTCAAAAATTATTTTTCATAATTTAAAATAATTTTTAAAACCATTTTTGGTAATTTTTAGAATTTATTTCTATTTTTTAATCATTTACCGAAAATTCAGAAAATAAAATAAATAGAACCATCGCTAAAGCCTTTAGCGACACAAATCTGTCGTCTTAGGTGTTCTTCATCTCAAGAACACTGTCAGACTCAAGTTCGAGACCCTTACTTTGACCGAATTTTAATCTTGGTTTACAATTGTTTCTGGGCAATCTTAAAGTTCAATCATGTACTACTCATGTAGGACTACCATTAACAATCAACATAAAAGTTATATAACATCAAAACAAGCAGATCAGTGCCTTCAAACTTATGGTCAGACGGTTTCTGGGTTTGCCCAGAAACCCAGAAACTCGAACAGTCAGTTTCTAACTCAATTATTTATGCTTTATGTCCATGTTTATTGTCATATAAATGTTTTAAGTAATATACCATATGTCAAGGAACAACACCAAAGCATAAAATTAGATTATCATCGACAGAATACAAATACAACTTACTAATACAACTGTCGTGTACAATACGACAAAACATAAAATGTGAGTTTGAATACAAATATTATCTTCTAGAGAGTATTCATACTCAAAAGGAGTCCTCATTACATTTATTAACACACCATTACATAGAATAGTGAGGACTACTAACTAATACTATCATTCGGACCATCACTCCGTTTCCCGACTTGCCCCAGCTACGTTCTCATTTCCTGAAGAGAACAGTGAAAGAAAGGGTGAGCTCAACTAGCCCAGTAAGAAATATTATGACTAAGATAATGCAGAATAAATTATCATTAGCCTTCAACAATGTTAAACTGATAAAATATAATAGACATCAAGTTTAACTGCAGCGGAACAAGCAATCCATTAAAAGAGTCAAGTAGAAAATAAACTCTACTATCTTTTATGATTTAAAAGGTTTTTCAACACTGTGATCGCTGAGACTCAGCTTAATAAAATAATCCACATCATCGAATCACCCCTGCACTACGGCCAAGGATATTCGTGTATTCATTAATGGTCATGATCATGCCAACAACTGTCAATCAACGCACTACGGGCCAATGAGGACTTTTACCACATCATTTGTAACATTACGGTCATGATTATACCGAATAATCACTGGTCATAATCATACCAAGTCCATCTATGCACTATAGGCCACAGATGACTTTTAACATTTTATAAACATGAGGATGATGACATTGATATAAGAATTCAATAAAACAAGTTCAAGAATTAATTTATCCAAGAATTAACAACGTCCAAATTGTCAACATGATACTGCTTTGTGGAGTAAAATTCAAGAATGCTTAGAAGAATATTTTCATGAAAAGATACTGGATGAAACAAAATTATCAAGGATATTCCACAAATTTCATGGAATATAGAAGTCAAAACTTAACCAACTGAGTGTAATAAAGAATAGAATAATAAAAGAAATCACCATGCATGCGATAGACCGCACAGACAGGTTATTCCCACAGAATAATAAATAATGGAACCAGGTCCGGCGTAAAACGCACAGACAGGATATTCCAACAGAATAATAATAAAGACGGAACCAGGTCCGGTGTAAAACACACAGACAGGATGTTCCAACATAATAATAATAAAGACGGAACCAGGTCCGGTGTAAAACACACAGACAGGATGTTCCAACAGAATAATAACAAAGACGGAACCAGGTCCGGTGCAAAACACACAGACATGATGTTCCAACAGAATAATAATAAAGACGGAACCAAGTCCGGTGTAAAACACACGGACAGGATGTTCCAACAGAATAATAAAAGAATGTCACCAAGTATAGGGTAGACCGCGTATACAGGTTATTCCAACAGAATAATAAGAAATAGAATAACAAAAGTTCTCTTCATGAATAAAAAAGAATAACACCCCTTACCGTTTTAAAGAAGAGCTGAAATAAGGAAGTAGTTAAGTAGCAGAATACTCTTCTTCTCTCTCTCTATAGTTTCTCTCTATAGTTTCTCTCTCTAGAGTTCAGTGAATTTGTAAGAAATAATGAAGGAATGAGCTGCTATTTATAGAAAAATAGAATGCATAGTAACTAATCCATGAACGGTCTAGATTGATTACTTTAATCTGACGGTCCATATTTAAAGAAAAATCTTTTAAATAAAATATAATATATTCTATTTATAGAATAACTTTAATAAAGCATTCTGTTTTATATAAAAAGATGTTTCTGTTTTATTACGTTAATAATACGAATAAAACAAAACGTCATTATCGCTAAATAATTCATATTATTAATTGACAATAATTGAATCAAACTGAGTGACTTCTCACATAAGCATTAATAATCAATACCGTGTGCTACTATGCAACCACACGTATTACTGTACTTTTACTACCGAGTAGTTCAACAGTATCAATGGTAAAACTTTCGCCGTTATTTTTAATAAAATATTTTTGTCGTTTTCTCAATCCGACAATAATTCTGTTGTGGGGTCCACCAATGATTGTGCCGTTGTACGAATATTTCCTGTTAAAACGAATATTCCCCGACCAATCGAATATTATATAACAACTTTTGTACTTTGCAAAATTTATAAATATTACCCACAACTATAACATTATATCAAATTAACTCCATAATATTCAAAAATGATATTTATAGAAAATTCATCTTTATTTATAAAAGTTGGGGTCTTACAATAAAGACCCAAATCTATAGTACACATAACCAGCTACATAATGTACCAAACAAAGACATCAAAAACCAAACATATTGACAGGTCTAAAGTCTTAAACTTCTTGTCAGACGCTGATTTCAATTTCTGGGCTTGCCCAGATTTTGACTGGTCATGCCCGGTCAACGGGATTTGACCAGAAATAACTCAAAATATAGACATCAAATGTCTGCGATTTCACTTCCAGATCCAAGACAACATAACAAGCTACCAATATCAAGCTTAAAAAAACCCATAACATATACGAGCAAGGATCTGTGGCCACTGACATTACTTGTCAGACCACTAAAAATGCTCAAGAACAGATTTTGAAAAACATAGTTTCTACCCATTTTGATGCTATGGATCCATGGTAGATCATCATAGATCACCATAAAACATCCCTTAGCAAGATTTTAAACACAAAAACACAAAATTTGACTAAGCATACAAGATCAAAATAAATTTAGGACTTATACCTTTTATTTTTCTAATTCTTGATCTATGCTCTCCAATCTGATTTTAGGTGTTCAAAGAAATGTTCTAGAGACTGATACACTTGTGATTTTCGAATGCCTTGGTGAGAGAGAGAGTAGATGAGAGCTTGGGAGAAAAATAAGTAAATTTTGAGACTTTCTCTCTCTTTATCACTTAAATAATTGATCCAATGAATACACACATGTTAGCTCACCATTTGGATCAGTTTTTGGCTGAGGTTAAAGTCAATTGGCTTACTTTAGTTGGTCACCAACTAAAGGTTTTGCTATTTTTACAAGTTATCTCATTTAAAATGTAAAAAGGGCAATTTTGTAATTTATAAAATAAATTTAATGGGAAACATGGAATTTGTACAAACCCTTAGGGTTTAGGGTTTGGGTTAGGGTTTAGGATTTGGACCTTTTAGGATTTAGGGTTTGAACCCTTTAGATTTGCAATTTAATTTTCAAAATTTCCGAATTTCGGTTTTCAAAATAGAAAATTAATAATTCCAAATTACAATTAGGATTCGATAATTATATTAATATTTCCTAATCATAAAATTCAATCTTTCTAATTAGGATTAATATCCCTAATTAAAATTACTTAATTTCACAATTAGGTTCAAAATGGTCATTAGGGTTTACAACCCACGAATTAGGGTTTTAATTAGAATTTTTTTTTCTAAATTACAATTAGGGTTTGTAAAATAGCTATTAATATAACTCAAATATAATTAGGGTTTTCTAATCATATTTAAGTTTAATACACACATAATAGGCTTGCCAATTAGGATTAGGGTTTCCTAATTTAGGGTTTAGAATTCTCGAATATAATATTAAGGTTTTTCGACGTACAATTAGGATTTCCAACGGTACGTTAGGGTTTCTAATCCTGAGATTAGGGTTTCTAATCTCTTATTAGGTTTTATTAATATCAAACCTTATCCGATTAATCATTGATCAATAGATTTCTTCAGTACAAACACAAACTCATTAAAATAATTAATTTAATTATATTTTCTACCGAATCCCTATCCAGAAATTAGGGTTAGGGTTTCTAAAGCTGTTAAGCACAACTCTACTCTAATTTTTATTAGTCAATACACATTGACTTTCTCGATACACGTATCACCGATACTTGTCACATAAATGATAATTAATATTAATATTAATTAATAAAAAAAAATTATTCGTAAATTTTGATTATTCGAAATCTCGGGTTATCACAGTTGCTAAAACTGAGATCCATATCATTTTAATGCTCGAAATTGAAGATTTCTTAAATCTGGAAAAGTTAGAAATTTGTGATCTGACAGTCATATGTCAGTGCTTTTAGATCGGTGTATGTTAGGTTTTAGGTGTGTTTTATGTTATGAACTTGTAGTATGACATGAAGGCTTTAATTGGGAACTGGAATCAAGGTCATATCCTATCTAGATTTCATGTAAGAAGAGGTCAAACCTCGTTGACCATTCATGGAGACTAAGTTTCTGGGCAACCCAGAAACCCAGATCTCGCCTGACAATATTTTCTGTGCCTTAGATCTTGCAGTATGATAGTGTTTTGGTTATGTTGTTGATTTAAGGTTGTAGACTGGTATCTTAACTACAAATTGATGCTATTAGATGACCCAGATCGGTACCAGGATCGTAGAAATGCATGGTCAAACCACCGTTAACCAACTGACTGGTTGAAGATTTCTGGGAAACCCAGATCTTCAAGAACCGTGTCCTAATCCCTAGTTTGACTAGCCTTGATCTCCTTGTTATGATGATAATATGATGATCCGTTGTTATGGAATTGTTTTCTAGTATCAGGACTACAAGATAGAGCCTCTAGATCACACAAACCGAGTCCAGGACGTTATGATTTTAAATTGCATAGAAGGTGTCTTGGTTGTTCTTCATTTATGGGTAACCCAGAAAATGAAGAACATGCCTGACAAGCTTTTTAAGGACCCATATCTCTCTGTTTTGGTATAGAATTGCCATGTTGTTTGTTTAGAATTGTAGTATTGCATCAATACTATAATCTTAACACCTAATCGAACCTAGATACCTCAGGATCCAAGAGTTATAGCCGGTCAAACCTACCAACTTGAACACTGACTTCATTTTCTGGGCAGCTCAAGAACATGCTCAAGAACACCTATAGCGACGGTTCTGTCGCTGTAGGGCCCTTTAGCGACAGTTTTATTAATTTTGAATTTCTAATTTCTGAAAATTAATTAATAAATCGAAATAAATAGTTTTTAATTATTAAAAATACAAAATAAATCCGAAATATTATTTTAAAGTCTGAAAAATAGTTTTTAACTATTTTTAGTATATTTCATAAATATTTAATATTTTTGGAATATAAATGGTATTTAATTATAATATTAAATAAATTATTTAAAAATAGTTTTAATTCATGAAAAATCATGAAAAATTATATTATGGTATAAGAAAATATTTAAAGATATTTTCAGTGACTTTTAATATTTTGTGATGAAATTCATTAATTAAAATAATATTAATGATAATTAGTTTATTTAATAAATATATTAAATAAATTATGGAAAAATAAAATGAATGATTTAAAAATCATATAAAAATGATTTAAGTGTTAAAAAAATATTTTAAGTTATAAAATATAACTTTTGATATTTTGTCACGAAAATATTAATATTTTAATATTAATAGCAATTATCGGATAATAGATTAATCTGTTTAAAAATCATATAATTATGATTTTAAGGTATTAAAAATACTTTGTGATATTATAAATATATTATAATATTATGACATGTATTTCATTAATATTTTATAATAAATAAATATTAATGATAATAGAATTATGTGGTATTTAATTCATTTAAATACGATATTAATGATTGAAAAATCATGAAAAATGATAATAATTATGTAAAAATTATTATGAGACTTAGAAAAATATTTTGACTGATATTAAAATTATCTGAGTTAATTGTTAAGTGTTTAGGCAGAGTTTAATTGAACTTAGACTCGATAAAAGTCCGACTAGACCGCCGGGACGTTAGAACTTTGTCGAACTCAACTCAGACTGCAATAGTTTGACTTGATACTGAGTCTTATGTGTGTTATAGACTGATAGGGTTTTGTGTTATGTGTTTAGGTTATTCTATGTTTATATATATAGTAGTATTATACTGTGATGATATTATTCTAATATTGAAGATCTATATTACTAACATTAGGTCTTCGGATAAAGCGATATAAATTGCGTAGCAGTAATCAACGGTTCAGGCAAGTTTGTTTTTACTTTAATCTACTAAGAGTGTTTCATACGGATAAGCTTATGGTTAATCATTGCTGGTTGCCATGAATTGTACTCTGTACATATTGCATGTATAAGTCAGGTATGAAAGACTGATCACCTTCATTACCCGTTGGTTCAGATATATTTGTTCATGTTTAATACTTGTTCAGTCAAAAGTTTGTTCGTGCTAGTTCTCAATTATATTGATGAATTATGGCCAGCTTATTGTTCATACTCTTTCAATCGTGATATATCGTTATATTATTGAACTTAAACTTGCTGGACAATCCTTATGCTCACCCTTGCTATATCATGATTAAAACATTGCAGATTAAAACGAATGCGTCGGATACAAGGAAAGGTTAAAGACAGTTCCAGCTTAAAGTTAATGTGCGTGATTAATTTTGTAATAGTGTTGTAAGATAATAATGTTATGTGTTAAGTAAGTTATGAATTGTGTATTAAGTTAAGGTTACTCGACCTTGGGAATTAGTGTGTTAAATGTATTGTATAAATAATTTATGTTTATATCTTCCGTAAATATAGTAATAGTGATAGAATGATCGAACCGGATCCGAGGTGAACTGGGACCTGGATTCGGGGCCCTCACAAAAACAAAGACTTAACACCGTTTAAGCTCCAATTAGACTCTAATTCGCAGGTATAAAACCCACTTATCAGCCTAACACCTTCCCTCCGCTTAATCAAGCCCCCGAACCCTAACAAATCTCGATTTCCAAGACCAGTTAAATAGTGTCCAACCAATGGGTCTTAGTGCAAACATTTTATCGGTTGAGTTGGTGCAACCATTTAAAATTACCAACTGGCGACTCTGAAAGTCAAATCGTCGATATATACATGTCGGACCTTTTCAAACTTATTTTTTCAAACAAAACTCATCTAATATGAGAACACCAAAAGACAAGCACAGAAATGGACAAATAAAAATCCCGACGTTGACAGGTGGCGACTCTGCTGGGGACACCAGTAAGAGGACTTAAGCCGCTATTCAAACTTTTCAAAACTTTTATATGCTTATGTGTGAATACTGCATTTACATTGGATGAATGTGTACTACTACTTTATTTACTACAATTTAGTGTGTCACATCATATCTGCCTGTGATATTAGTGCTTCGAACGTGTCATCATTTTCATATGGTGAGACGCGATGTATGTGAATGTATGTTATGTGATTCCTCCACCAGAAGGCAAACTCGTCGGTGTTTGATTACTGGACTCAAGGGAGACTAATCCTGCGAGGCTTAGGAAAGTTACCACCTAGATTCACTCCAGTTGAAAGATCGGATTAACTTCCCATCTAGTAAATTGCAATGATCTGGGGACCTTCATACCAAAAAGCCGCGAGAGTAGCCTAAGATAGGCCTGCCTCTGATAAGCCAAACGCGAAGAGAAGTCTTTTCATACCTTCCTCTTTCAATTACATGTAATTTTAATTCCATGTACTTTCAATTCCATGTTAATCTCAATGTAATGGAAAATATAAAGGAGTATGTAAATATTCATTCCTTTTTCATATCAAGACCTGACATGTTATCCTGTCATCAAAATAACTGACATCCATTTTGCAGGAGAACATTAAAACACTCATAAAAAAATGGACACATTGCATAACATGTAACATTTCGATGTTTTCCCAAACTAAATTACATAATCTTTTTGTAGGAAAATGATTGGCCACGTTACCCGTTCAAAGTCCAAAAAGGCACTAAGCCCACCGTCAGACATGGTTACAAGTGCACAGCTTGATCCTACTCATGTTTCCCGGGAAGAGTTTGAAGGATTAAGAATTCAAATAATAGAGTTGGTTATTCCCCTGAAAGAACTAAAGAAATCAACTCAGGGTCCACAAATACCCATGCAAACAGAATCCTCTACATATGGAGTAATCCAGGATCTGGAAAAAGAAGTCCCAATACCCAAGTCTCAGATTAAGAAGTCCAACAAAACCCCTGAAGTCACCTATCTTAAAGAAGATCGAGACACCGGTGATATTCAGAAGAAGGTTCTTCAAATGGAAGAGACCATTCGGTCCATCAAAGGTATTGGAACACACGGAAGTTAAAATATGGGAATATTCAAGACCTCACCGCGTTAAAAGCCATAGATAAGCATATCCAATCTGGAAGTTATGGGAACAACCCCCGGAGGGACCATAAGAAGAAAGAAGATGATGTCTCCTTGATACTATAAGGAAAAACTAAAAAAGGCAATCAAAACTTGCTTGTTTAAAGGAGAAATTATTCCCCTTTTTAAGAACAATCCTCAAATCCTTCCTTGCCAAAGAGAGGAGAAGTCAGAAGTTCAAGAGTGTTCACACCCATAGGGGACTTACTGGAAAACATCTTCAAACTTCTAACAGCTCAGAAAAAAATCATTCATCTCCTTCCACCATCCAATCCAAGTGGAAAGGGCTTCAATACAAGCAAGAAGTGTGCTTACCATTATGTAGCTCCAAGCTACGACACCCAATTGTTGGGCCCTCAAGCATAAGATCCAAGACTGAATAGACAGTGGTGAGATTGTGTGACGCCACCAAAATAGGTATACATCACCCATCTTGAGTCGCCAAATACATGGTACAAAATTTAAACACAACTTAATTATACAACTGCCGTGTAACATACGATAAAACATAAGCTAAGAATTTTAAAACGAATATTGTCTTCTAGAAAATATCCACACTCAATGGAGTCCTCATTACAATTATTATCACACTATTTCATAGAATAGTGAGGACTACTAATGCACCATCTCGGACCATTACTCCGTTCCCCGACTAGTCCCAGCTATGTTCTCATTTCCTGAAGAGAATAATGAAATCAAAAGGGTGAGCTCAACTAGCCCAGTAAGAAATATTATGACTAAGACAATGTAGAATAAGTTATCGTTAGCCTTCAACAATATTAAACTGATAGAATATAATAGACAACAAGTTTAACTGCAGCGGAATAAGTAATCCATTAGAAGAGTCAAGTAGAGCATGATATCTACTATCTTCTATGATTTAAAAAGGTTTTTATCAACTTTATCGATGAGACTCAGCTTAATAAATAAACCACATCATCGAATCATCCCTGTACTACGGGCCAATGATATTCACTAGTATCACGTCCATGAATTATCCCTGCACTACAGGCCAAAGATATTCGTGTAATCATCAATGGTCATGACTATACCGAATTATCCATGGTCATAATCAAACTAATCAACAGTCCATCTATGCACTACGGGCCAAAGATGACTTTCATCACAATATAAGCATGAGGATGATGACAATGATATAAGAATTCAATTAAATGAAAGCAAAAGATAAATTTTAAAGGTTTATAATTTAATTTATCCAGAATTCAATAATGTCTAAATTGTCAACATGATACTGCTTTGTGGAGTAAAATTCAAGAATAATATCCATGTATAAAAAAATATTTTGGACAATAAGGAAATCAATTTTTTGGGTGAATAGTAACCCGTGAATAGTAACCCAGCATGAAAAGTACCCTAAATACCCGAGTGATTAATATTTGAGTGAATAGTAATTGGGTGAATAGTAACACGTGAATAGTAACTCGTGAATAGTACTCCGGCATGAAAAGCGCTCCGAATACCCGAGTGAATAATATTATAGTAAATAGTAATCGGGTGAATAGTAACCCGTGAATAGTACCCCAAGTGAATAGTAATCAGATCAATATTCCAATGAAACGGTACTGGATGAAGCGCAAAACTCAAGGATATTTCACTAATTTTAAGGATTATAGAAGCAATACTTACCATAGTAAGTTTAGATTTAAGAATATGAAAAGAATTAATATACGAAAACTGCAAATGGATTTTCACCTATCATACGGTACATAATTCGCATAGACAGGTTATTCCGACATATTAAAGGATGAATACGAAAAATAATATTCCTTATGAATACGAAAGAAATAATACCCCTTACCTTAGTAGAAGACTGGATACTGCAATAGTGAAATAGCAGAATATTTTTCTTCTTGCTCTCTATAGTTTCTCTCTCTATAGTGTCTCTTGTGAATCTCAGTGAATTGGTGAGAATGAAAGAAGAATTAAGCTTCTATTTATAGGAGAATGGACTAAATAGTAACTTATTCACGAACGGTCCAGATTGATTTACTATTAGAATGGACGATCCATATTGATTACTATTAAAATCACAACCGACTGTCTAGATTGATTTACGTTTAAAACCACCACCGACGGTCCAAATTGATTACTTTTAAAACCACCACCGACAGTCCAGATTGATTATTTTTAAAACCACCATCAACGGTTTAGATTGATTTACTATTAAAACCACCACCGATGGTCCAGATTGATTTACTATTAAAACCACCACCGATAGTCCAGATTGATTTACTATTAAAACCACCATCCATGGTCCAGATTGATTTACTATTAAAACCACCACCAATGATCCAAATTAATTTAACTTATTACACTTTGGTACCCCTAAAGTTTTCCAAGTTTGCATTATTCCCCTCTAACTTTTATAATTCACTTATCTTTAATAAACACATTTTTAATACTTCAACAATTATTCATCATTAATATTATAACTCACAATATTTAACAACCAGATTATTTCCAGGAAAGAGAGGGCTTTCCAATAATGATTTCTCCCTATTGACGCACAATTAGGTGACCAAACCTCTCCTCGACAGAACTTTCTAGACATTGTCAACATTGCAAATAATAATATGAATAACTTTGTTGTCTCAATTATTGATTTAATAATATAAAATATTATGCAGATGATAATGTGACAATAATTAAATCAAATAACGTGAGATACTATGCAACAATTACTGTAACAATAATTGAGTAAACTGAGTGGCTTCTTACGTAAGCATCAAAAATCAATACCGTGTGCTACTATGCAACCACACGTATTACTGTATTTTTATCACTGGGTATCTCAACAGTTTAACGGTAAGACTTTCGCCGTTATTTTTATAAAAAGATATTTCTGTCGTTTTCTAACTACGACAATACTTCCGTTGTGGGGTCCACCAATGATTGTGTCGTTGTACGAATATTTCCTGATAAAATGAATATTCTCCGACCAATCGAATATTCACTGACACAACGAATATTTTATATCAACTAGCTTACTTTGCAAAATTTTCCAAATATTACCCACAACTATAACATTATATCATATCCACACCATAATATTCAAAAATATATTTCGAGAAAAATTATTCTTTATTCCAAAAAAGTTGGGGTCTTACAGATTGGCAAGGGTTATATGAATGGATCGTCATGCCATTCAGCCAAGAGAATTGGAGATAGAAAGACAAAACGTTTCACTTTTTTTTATGATCAAGTTAGTGTATTTTTTCTATGCATGCTAGTGAAGCGCACTCACATAAAACACACAAACTGAACTAGCATGATTTAGGGTTTGGTATTTCAGATGCCAAAGAAAGATGATGGAGAGTTGGCCGAAATGGGCACTAAGGACTTTTCGAGAGATCTCCTCCAAATCACTGGTATGGCTATCAAAATTATGAGCATCAGCATGTAGGTTCCAAATCCAAGTGGTAGTGTCAGGGCCTTTAGCTAGTGTTGTTGAGAAATGACCCGGTCTGGCCCATTCCTAGGAAGAAGTTTTTATGTGATCCCTATCTACCAAAATTTTTACTTCTAGTTCTGGCGAACGAATAATCATTGAGTCCTCCTCTTTCTGGACAACACATACAAAGAGACCCTATCGAAACTCGGCTTATATTACCGACGTAAGCTCCTTCTAATAGAAATTGAAAAAGAAAAAAGCTAAAGTACGAGGAAGAAGAGCTAGAGCTCAAGCGGGTAGTTGAATAGGGAGAAAAATACTTTTTTATCCTTCATATTGAATGTAGTCTATCACTTTGAGGTCATGAGAACCTTGTGAATTAATATAAATTATGTCATGCATCTTTAAGGAGATATAGGTACTCGCTTACTTGATTGGCTCAAAACCTTACCTTGGAATTGAGCCTAAAAATCCATATTTCGTAGCAGGATTAGAAGGCCTAGAAACACAGTCGATAAGTCAATTTTCCAGAAAGTAAACCCGACTTTTTTCATCAGACTAGTCAAATCGAAAATTAGAAAAAAAAAGAATTGAACTTAAAATATTTTATGGAGATATCCATTTTCCTGGAGAGACGGATAAGATATCTTGACATAGTGGAATCTTGATACTTCTGTTCCCCATGTAAAGGCTTAGGTCTCCCTCACTTAGCTTCCTAAACCCCTGCAAAGAATTAGAGACATGGACCGAAGCCCCATAGTCAACACAAAAAACTGGAAGAAAACGAATTGATATTGATGCGATCTGATCCATTCTCAGATATCAATCCTGAACCCGATGGATCTTTCCTTTTTTTGGTATACAAAATAGGGGATTTTGCTAAGTCGATTTTTAGAAAATATCAAATCAAACTATTTATCCTTATTTCAACAAAGGAAGTACGGACCTCTTCGATAGAAGAACTTTTTTTTTGTCTTGGACCCAATTTAATACTAAACAAGTCCAAAGCCCGAACAACCACACGTTCAAGATAACCCTCTCCCTCAACACAAGGAAGAGGATGTTAACATGATCAACAGAGGCAGTGGAGAGAGCTCCAAGTACCTCAAATATGTGGGTGGTTCTCCCCAAACCAGTAAGGATAAATTCGATAAGTGGGATTATTCGGAGTTCTGATTAATGATAGAACGAGAGTTGAAGTCTATTGATGAACATGTAAATTAACTGGCTGAACTGGTGATACATCAGCACCATGTCACACGACAATTGTTCAGTCAAGAGCATATAAGTCTCTTCTCCCTTGTCACAAAGAATCCACCACAGATCCAAGAGAATGAAACCTTGGAGGAAAAGCTTGCAAGAAAAGCATGAGCGCAAGCCCGTCGAGACTTTGCCAATAAAAGAGAGTTCACCCAGTTGGGCCAACCGATGATATTGCAGATGCTGATCAATGAGGGAAAAATCACAACGTTACTACCTCCAGTCAATCCACGTTCAAAAATATTTGATGCTACTGGGGTCTTTCAATACCACTCCAATTCTCGTGGTCACAGTACCAAAGGATGTTGGGCGCTCTGTCATCTTATCCAAAATATGATTGACAGCGGTGACCTGTAAATGACAGATGATGACAACGTATCACTTGAGAGTGGAAATATACTTCCTCTAGGATTGCAAAGATGGAGGGAGATCACAACAGTCATATCCTCTGAGGGAGACCTGGCTGCAACACCCCTTATAATTCAACCAATCAAGCTCGCTAGAGTTAAAAACCCTTTGAAGGTGGCTGCACCAAAACCCATAATATTGCCATTCAGACCACAATATCATATCACACCCCTTAAAAAAGTCCCATGGAACTATGGGGAAGTTGAAGGATCAACATCAAACATAACTGTTGCGGTATCCAAGCAAAATCCACTATATCTCCCTCAATGAGTGATGAAGCCAATCATAAGATCTAAGTGGAAAGTGTCCAAGGAGAAAAACGAAGAATTCCTCTACAAGATTGGACATAATGAAGCCAAGGTGGTGCAAAGCTTAAAAGAAGCACTTCAACAGATATCTATTCTAGACTTGGTATTCTCTTCGAAAGATCATCAGAAGGTTTTAATGAAGATATTAGAATAAGCCCACTTGCCAAAGACGGTGGATGTTGAAAAGTTTCATCATCAGATAGATCACATTTTCAACAACAATGTGATATCTTTCACTGATGATGACATATCTCCCGAACAGATGGGTCATTACAAGCCACTGCACATAGCAGTCATGTCTTTCGGATATGTGGTGGGAGGTGTGCTAATAGATAGAGGATTGTCCCTAAACATCTGCCCATACGCCACATTGGAAAGAATGAAGATCAACCCCAACTGGTCCAAAGTAGTCACACAGTCATCAATGCCTTTGATGGATCTCGGTGAAATGATGTGGGAGAGGTTGAATTACCAGTGGAAATCGGTTCACACACCTTCTACATATCCTTTCAAGTGCTCAAAATCACTATATGATATAATTTACAGTTGGGAAGACCTTTGATCTATATTGCGGGAGCCGTCCCATCCACTCTTCATCAACAACTCAAGTATATCATCAATAGTAATCTGGTCACTATCAATGTTGAACCAGAGTATCCTATCCAAAGTGATATGCCTCTAATCATTTTCAATGAAGAAGTTGAGCCTGTCAGCTTCCAAGCCATTGAGTTTAGCAACACTCACTATCAACCAATCGGGGCTCTAGCTCTGAAACCCAGAGTTTCCGCCGAGGTAATGTCAGCCAGTCAAAAAATGATATCCTTGTGTTTCCAACCAGGACAAGTGTTAGGAAATAATTAGCAAGGAATTAAATGCCCAATTTAAATTTTCAACCAGATAGGGAAGGCTGGACTAGACTACTCCTCTGGGTCAAGTCATAGGAATCCGAACAAGCATACACCGGTTCCTTCATCTACAATGCTCTTACCTAAACCTACATATGCAGATTTTATACGGCCTCTAAGGAAAATTCCTATCTCTGTGGTGGGTATACTGTTTCCTAAGCCCAGACCAGCTAATGGGAAAGAAATCCTAAATCCAGACCCAGATATTGAGGAAAAGAATCAAAGGCGCAAATATGACATAAATAGACGGTTATCGAAGATGTACTTCCTGGTGCATACCGAGGGTATGAACAAGGATATCTCAGATGACGACTGCTCAGATGTCATAGTCATTATTCAAGAGGAGGAGGATGATAACCGCCCATTCATCACAGCTATCAATCAGGACTTAACTCTCGACAATTGGAGCAGTACTCCTTGCATTTACTGAAAAGGGTAAAAATGGACAAAAATCCCGCAGCCTTGTAGGTAACAATAACTGTTTATTTTTGTTGCATAGTATTAGCAGTTATTTTTAGCATGCCATGCTAACACTTTGTATGATCAAACAATTTTATATATTAAGTGAAATCATTTTTTTAGGACTCCAGAGTTAGATTTGTCTAAACTTACTGATGGGATGTCAATTCCTCACAATGACTGTAACTTTGATTTAAAGTTGAACTCTGACTTGATGGAGATTGAGAAAGAGGACTATGAGGTGCCTGAGGAGATCAAAGAATGGGTCGAAGAAAAATCCAAGTCAAACCTTGATCAAACCACCTCTTTCAACCTTAGAACCACAAAAAATCCCAAATAAATCCAGATTGGCATGGACATTACCCCAAGCCAAAGGAATGACATGGTTACTTTATTGACCTAATTCCAGGATGTGTTTGCATGGTCTCATGAAGACATAATTAGTTTCTCAACTGATATCGTCATTCATAGCCTACCCATTAAAAAGGGATTCAAGCAAGTCAAATAGAAGCTTAGGAGATTAAAACCTGAGTGGAATTTAAAAATCATGGAAGAAATTATGAAACAATTTTAAGTCGGCATCATCATGGTATCAACACACCCTGATTGGCTATCAAACATAGTTCCCGTACCTAAACCCGGAGGGAAGGTACGAGTATGCGTGGATTACAGGGATTTGAACAAAGCTTATCTCAAAGATAACTTTTCAGTGCCATTTATCCGCATACTCATTGACAATACAGCTCAGTATGACATGTACTCCTTTCTGGACTGCGTTGCTAGGTACCACCAAATCATGGTTACAGAAGGGGACTGGGAGAAGACATCATTCATCACTTTTTGGGGAATCTTTTGCTACAGATGGTTGTCATTCGGTCTCATCAATGCTGGAGCTACCTATCAGCTAGCTATGATGGCTCTTTTCTATGATTTAATGCACAAATAGATAGAAGTCTATGTGGATGATATCTTTGTCAAGTCCTGAAGGGAAGAAGACCACATAGACCATCTCAAAAAGCTCTTCAACTGGTTGCGTAAGTATAACTTGAAGCTAAATCATGCCAAGTGTGCCTTCGGCGTCAAGTCAGGTAAGTTGCTGGGATTTTGAGTGAGCCACAAAGGCATTGAGCTGGATCCTGGCAAAATTTAAGCCATTACTGAGATGCCCGTGCCCCAGACAGAGAGGGAAATACGTGGATTCCTGCGAAGAATCAACTTCATCAGCCGATTTATCTCCCAACTCACAGCAACCTATGAGCCCATCTTAAAGTTGTTAAGTAAGAACTCCAAAAAATGGAACAAAGAGTGTGAAAAAGCCTTCTTTTCCATCAAAGTAGTCAAAGCTCCTATCTTAGTACTTCTCAAGATGACATTCCCCCATTTATGTACCTGTCAATCAATGACAATGCCATGAGCAACATGATGGGGCAAAAAGATGATAGAGGCAAAGAAAGAGATATTTATTACCTCAGCAAAAGATTCAACATCAGTGAGCACAAGTATATGTTGATTGAAAAGACTTTATGTGCATTAGCATGTGCTTCCATGTGATTACAACATTATCTCCATGGTTACACAACCCATCTCATATCCCGTATGGATCCTCTTAAATACGTATTTAGCAAACCCATGTTCAATTGTTGACTGTTCAAATGGTAGTTGATCCTCCAGCAATTTGACATCATCTACGCGACCCAAAAGTCTATCAAAGGTCAAGGAATTACGGATCAACTGGCCGCAACACCATCAGAGGATTTCAAACCCTTGAAAACATATTTTCCCGATGAAGGGGTAATAACAATTCAGCAACACCATCAAGGGGATACAGTCCAGTTATGGAAGATGTATTTTGATGGAGCTGTAGATACGGAAGGTGTCGAAGCAGGAGCAGTTCTGGTGTCTACTTTGTAAGAGCAGAATCTCGTTGCTATCAAACTACAATTTGTCAACACCAACAACACAGCTAAGTATGAAGGCTGTATAATGGCGTTGAAGTTAGCCCAATCCATGGGCATCAAATGGTTAACTATCTTTGGAGATTTCGAGCTGGTAATCTAATAAACCATTGGGATCTATCACACTAAGGAATTACATTTGCTGCCTTACCATCGGCAAGTTATCCAGATGGGTTCGGAGTTTGAAGAAATATCCTTCCTCCACATTCTTCGAAACATGAATGATTTGCTGATGCATTAGCAACTTTGGCCTCCTTGATTAACATATCTAAAAGGGGAAGCATTCCAAATATCACCTTTTCTAGCCAAAAGGCCCTAGTCTATGAAAATTACATCGGAGAAGTATCGGATGAGCTGCCTCTCTTCCAACACCCTTGGTACCAGTATATCAAGGAGTATCTGCGAGATGGATCTACGCCTAGTGGGGTGAATCAAGCTGAAAGAAAGTGGATCCATGGAATGACCTTGAAATTCTATCTGTGCGGAGACGCACTCTACAAAAGAGATGCTAGACTAGGTGTAACGCCCGAGAAAATCAAATTTTTAAATGAATTAAAATTTTATTTGATTATGTGAATTAAATGAATTTAATTGATTATTTATGTGAGTAAGATGTTTGAAGGTCGTTCTATGACCTAGAAGGTACAGATGTGGTTAGGATTCTGGCTATGTGTTAGAATTAATTGTTTTGAATTTCCAAGACAAAAATAAAAGCTTTCCGAGAAATTTTCGAAAAACACTATTCATCCTTTTTTGCTCGGGAATTAAGTTTGAAATTATGAGAAACGCGTAATAATAGAATTCTAAGACAAGATGGAATATCCAATAATATTTCAGTTATGGAAATGAAGTTTTCGCATGCGGACTTAAAACCTAAGGGTTAGAAAATGTGATTTCTGATAATTTAAGGTTTACGTATAATGATTAGGGTTTTTATACGTAAGGAATACGAGTATGATAATAGTTACTATACGAGTATAGTACGAAGATAATTATGACGTATAATACGAATATCGTACGAACTATATATAAAGAGAATACGCGAAGTAAACACATAGAATACGATTAGCTCTTAATGGACTTTGAATTCATAGACGTTGTAGAATCCAATTGGACTTTGAAATCGTATAAATTCCAGACTAGTAATCAAAACTCGTCGTTTAGTTCGGGAACTTTAGTTTTCGATGGCGTAATGTAGGACAATGTATTTAAGAGTTGTGGACTCAAGATTGGTCAATTTTGACCTATAATGAAGAAAACAAATTAGGAACACTCACTAATGTTAAACGAATGTATAAAACCTAGCAATGAAACAAGCCTAGAGGATTAGCAGCCTGGACCCCCGTCGGGGAGTGCAATCTAAAGGCTAGAACCCTCGTCGGGGCAGCGGGGGGTATCTAGTTGGTTAACAGGAGCCATGCCCGCCGGGGATGGCCATTTTGAAGAACAAATCCCCGCCGGGGTAGGGGGTACTGAAAAAAATGTTGACCAAGTTAGTTGTTGAACCAAGGTGTTTGTAGAACAACTACTGGGCGTATAAATATTTAATATACATGGTAAGATCGATCTTAAATCACTTAGTTAGTGATGGTCTTAGGAATGTAAGTATGGTTTAATAGTTATTAAACGAAGAATGAAAAGTGTAAGTAAGTAAACCGTGAACGGTATTTGATAAGTATACTAAATTGACGATGAGCGAGTTTCAGTTAGTAACGTAAGAACGTGAACAAGTCATAATGAAGGATAGTAAGTCGAATTGACATTTATTAAGGAAATAAATTCAAGTAAGACATAGAAGATAAAGAAGTTGGTTAAAACCATGAAGTTAGATTGTTTAGTAACTAATCTCAGTGTGCTATGTGAATATATCATGTAGATACTGTAACGAGCAAGAATTATTGAATATTATATTCGAAGACGCTTGAAGGCAAGTTTTCTTAACTCTTGTCTAACCTTCGTGTTAGCTAAGTTTTCTGTGATTCATGTTCTGAGATGCATGAATTATTTTACGAAAGGGTCAATGCCATTTTTAACTCGACTAGACTATTCTTAAGAGTTAGATTGATTTGTTTACAAGTTTATCAATATAGAATTGTTAACACTATCCTATACCAAGTATTTGGTACGGATTCAAAGGTAAGTTTGTTTATGAACAAACAAATATATTTTCATCAATTATTCGATGAGCATGTGAGGTTGCCAAAACTTAAACGTAAATATGTTTAACGGATGAATGTTGTTCAACATAGAGTACTATAGGCTGATCACCTAGAAGTGCTCGTAAGAAATATCAGATGTACGACCTTAGTGCCGGGATGTCCTTTTTATGTATTAAAACGAAAAGAGTATGTTCATGGTCTTTCGACCGGTTCAGAATTCCTAAGCTATTGTATATACTTTGGAATTGTTGTTATGAAATGAGAAGTGCTAGTCAATGTTTCATTGTACTTCATAGCTATTTGTTCATTTATGAAAGATAATCATATAATTCTCGACGTGGTATTTATATTATCCTTTGTTAGACTTTCTGAGCTAGTTATGCTCACTTCTTGCTTGAATTATATGATTGCAGCTAAGGCCGAAAGAACTGTGGGTTCTAAGAAGGATAAAGGCAAGGCTAAGATGGATAATTAGTTATCCTGTAATAGACTAGTATGTTTGTATGTAATATACATATGAACAATGAAGAATGTATTCGGTTTCTGAACATGGGAAATAATTTATTATGAATGTAATAAGAATGAATTTAATACATTCATTGTGTTGTTGTTTCAATGCAATGAATGTATTATTATGACTACCGTGTAGCATCATCTGTTGGGTTGGAAGATACCTGGATTTGGGGGAATCACACTAGGCCTTCTAAGATGCCTAGAAAAATACCAAGCTCAGAGACTCATGTATAAAATCCATGGTGGAGTATGCGGCCCACACATGAGTGGTCCTCTCTCAAAGTTGACTGTCACTACAACAAAAAGGGTTATTTCCAACGGAATATTCCGTCGGTAATAAGGCTATTCCGTCGAGGCTAACCTAAATTCCGACAGAATATTCAGTCGAAAATTTGGTCGTATATAAGTAGGTCGAAATTAAGTCCGTCGATCTTTCGGCCGGGGATACTTAAACTCGATGGAAGTATTCTCGACTGAATATTCAGTCGGAGTTAATATATATCCGACTGAATCTAGTCTGTCAAGGATATTCAGTCGATGATAAGCGTGCCACGTGGCAGTCTATCTAAAATGGTAAATTCCTTAATCTCGACGGATTTTCGTCGAGATTACCACTGTTTCGTCGAGACTATATGTGACACGTGGCACATGACCAAAATGGTAAGGACTTTTTTTTGACGGAATTCCGTCGAGAATAAAGCTATTCCGTCGAGAATAGTGTTTTTTTAATATTATATTTGTTTTTGCAATATCCAAGGATTTAACCCACATCTTGTACTTGTACCTATATTCCGAACATCATATACACATACACAAGCTAACAATATGGCCAATAACATGAATTACAATTACCAAGGTCGACAATATGTCAAAAACCAACTAATTGAGAAGTAAAAAGGTCAAAAACATCCCATTAATCTAAAATAAACTATATCAAACATCTCATTAAGCTAAATTAAACTAAATGTCAAACCGCAACAAAACCAAAGTAATGACAATGTTTAAACTACAATACATCAAAAATAATGTAAACTACAAAATAATGTAACTCAGAATGTAAACTAAGCCAAAAATAATGTAAACTACAAAAGAATGTAAACTAAAGCTAGTAGAGCCCCCGGTGTGAGGAGGATCATCGGGCGGGCTTCGACGCTGCTCTAGAGTATAAAAATCGCCATCATCGTCATCCCGCTCGTCAGTCCGCTTGTCACCCTGTTGATACAACATATATATGATTCAGTTAAAGATAACTAAATGAAAATTAAATAACATGCAAAATATATATTTGAATTTAAAACGAATAGTATACATGAGCAGTCGAGCGCTGACTTAACATCGGCTCAAATGCGTCCTCGACTAAGGTAACCACTTTCTGAACAATCTCGTCGCGTATAGCGGCCCACTTCTCCGGAGGGATACCCGTACTGTCGGCGATGGCACCAGTTGTAATGTCCTGCGCAAGCTGATAGAGGCGAGAATGGCTAGGCGGGTCCTGACGATGGAACAACGGATCGATCTCAAACCTCTCCGACACCGCAACCATAACACGCTGGAACAAAGCATCGTCTAAGCCAGCGCCCGTATGTGATGGTCCCACGGGGGCTCTCGGACGTAGACGCTGACTAGAACCTACAAAAATAAATATAACATGAATAATATTATAAGTTTACTTTATTCATAAACAAGAAATAAACTAAAAATATTATACCTCCTGGCAGTGTATAGGATGGTATCCTCGGTAACCCCAACACTCGATACCGGCCGGTAGTACTAGTGGGAGTATCTTGAGATGCGACCCAAAGAGCTGTCTCCTCGTCCTGAGATAAACTAATCTCGGGCGGAGGGACGGTGGAATCTAATGTCTCAGCATCGCCCCTAACAGCCTGCAACTCCGCTATACGCTGGCTGCGGAGCTTCTCAAACCGCTCCTGTAATTTGATATATGTACATGTGAGTTATCTTGGTATCATCATATAAATTATGTAATATTATCCTAAATAATATTTATTATAGTAAATGTATTACCTGTATAGCTAGTTCTGCTGGAGACATCGTCGACCCCAAAGTAGAGCCCTTCGATGTATGGACTCTATCCCAGAACTCTATCAAGTAGGAGGTCGGCCCAAGCTACTCCGCATGGCCTAAATCATATACATTAAATAATATCACCTTAATTTCCTATAGTTGCAGTTTAATATTAAACTAAACTAAAGGGAAATACATACCAACTTAACCTCCTAAAACGACTGCGAGCCAGAAGTATGTACAACTCACAGCTTGCCGCGATTCTTCTTCATCTGCTCTGACTTGGTCTTGAACGTAGCATCATCCCAGTATGCACACATCGCAGCCCATGCTGTATCTGATTCTGCCGGCGGCTGATGCTCTCGCAAAGTAGTCCCGGGCGATTCTTCTACCGGCCGGACTGCCCTCTGTCACATCTCGTACAGCTAGCCAGCATAATTCTTCGAGATGTGGGCAATGATAACGACGTCACCATCTGCCTTAGTGATGCCGACCTCGTATATGTAGTATCTCTATCAAACAGACATAACATACGTATAATTAATTATTTGAATAATATGTAAATAACATGGACCTTGATTTAATATATGTAATTCGAGTTACGTGAAAGTCCCGTAACACTTTCACCATGAAGCCAACATCGTAGCGCGATTACTGGTTAAATCGCATGAAGCTAGTAGGGAGATGTGCCAGGCAGATGACGTGTATGGTCGCCTTAGCGACAGAATCCATAATACAAGAATACAAAATTTATTAAGAACATTTTAATTTATTAATCACGTAATAATATCATTCTAATTGAACATAAGTGATAGTTGAAACCTACATAAACGAGCCGACATCAACTGAAACGATGTCAGGCACTGCTGGCGGACGACCTAATCGACCGAGGTTAGGCCCTCACTGATGCCGACGTCTAGCATATGTATGTTTAATATAGTTATGACATTGTCAAAAACTAGTAAATGAATGTATAATATATTTATGAAAAAAACGTTACTGAGCCAAAATAAGAAATCAACTCACTAGCATCTGAAGACGACCCGCCCTGGGAGCCGTCACCCGATCCAGAGCGACCGCCACCACGAGTACCTCCACTGCTATGTCGAGACATAGATGTACTACTGAAATAACAGACATAGATACGATGACATTAATTAAATTTCATTGCAATTATTATATATAATGATTGATTAAAGTTTTAAAATATTTACAAAATAGCAATTAGTGAAGAAGTAGTATGTCGTCAAACCCGTCAGAATCAAAATCATTTCCATCCTCTGATTCTGTCTCTTCCTCTTCTGTATCAATTTCTTCCTCAGTATCATCTTCTACCATCACATAAGTTCTTGGATGCGTCTCCTCACTAGTGCCAATCTTAAGCACGTTTCTACTATTTTCAAAATTTTCAGCAGCACCTCACCATGGTCTCCAAGTACACGAAATAGACCAAGAAAACTTAGTCTAAGTATGCACACGGAGAACATGTAGAGACACCAGCTGAAAGTTCCTCAAAATTTATAAAAACGCACCCTGTGCATTGGCACCGACCTAAGTGAGAGACATAACATCTAGTAACAGTCCTAAACTGGGGACTATTCGACATTCACTCCTAATGAGTGAATGTTGAACGGGTTTCTAAGTTCCAATGTATCATGCTTTATTATTGAGTGTATTGAATATTAAAGGGAGAGTACTGTTGAGTTTATTGAAAATTATGGCAAACTAAGCAAATACTACTTAGTTTATTTTGCCAATGATAAACTAAGTAAGTGGTACTTAGTTTATGAGAATTGTTATTTGGATTTTATAGAGACTACTGTTCAACATTCAATCCTACTTGTCGAACGGGTTTCTAAGTTTCATAGCAGTTGCAGCTGTAAGAGTCAAACGGGTTTCTAAGTTTCAAATATATTGTGTTATTTTAATTTATGTTTATTTAATTTATTAGCTTTGATTTTATTTAACTATGGATATTTTTTATTTAATGGAAAACTAAGCAAATGCCACTTAGTTTAAGATAATTATTGTATTTTATTTTATTTTACTATATTTTATTTTATTTTATTTTAACTTTATTATTAAATTTATTTTATTTATTTTAAAATTAATTTATTATTATACTTTTATTTATTTATGTATTTTAATTTAATTTATTTTGTATTATTTTATTTTATATATTCTACTTTAATTTAATTTAATTTAGTTAAATTAAATTAAATTTATTTATTTATTTAGATTTATTTATATATTTATTTTATTTTATTTTTTATAATATTATATTAAATAATAAAGTAAATTTATTTTATTGTATTAAATTAAATTTATTTTATTTTATTTTATTTTATTTTTAATTATATTATATTAAATAATAAAGTAAATTTATTTTATTTATTAAATTTATTTTATGTTATGAAACTTATTTTATTTTAAAGTTTATTATATTATATTATGTAATTTACTAAAGTTATTTAAATCTCCTAGTATTTTTTTGTATTAATTTATTAATTTATTTTATTTTTCTAGTATTACTACTTAGTTTTAGTGGCAAACTAGGTCCTAATTGTCTTTTATATAGTTAATTAAATATTTATTTATTACCATCTATAACTTCAACAGAAATTCAGTCGGAAATTCTGGCGGAATTAATACTTAACATCAAAATAAGGGAAGTCTTTAATTGATTCACAAATTAAAATTCAACATGCTGGAAAAGGCAGAAATCAGAACACTACAAATTAAGTTTATCACACTGCATTATAACTCCTCAATATCAGATAACAAATTAAACACACTACTGATTATGGACATTATAACTGCCTGGGCACAAATTAAACACTAATTTGAAGGGTACGGTAAACCAATATCAGTAAACACTGAGCAACATCACAGTCTCAAAATCAATTTCATACCAAACTAAATTAAACCCTAAATCAAATATAAAACTAAAATTGAACATTCAGCCTCAATCAGTTTCATATATAACAAGACAAATTAAAGCCTAAATTAAGCCCCAAAATAAATTGCATATATAGCCTATATAATATTCAAACCTTAATGGTATTAACTGAAGATAGAAATTGTGTACCTCAATTGATTTGAATGCTAGAAAATGGAGAGACGATATACCACAACGCCGCCGCCGACACCCACGACGTCGCCGGAAAGCCGACTAACCGTGACAGAGAGATAGAGGAGGTGAAGTGTGAGGACAAGGGTTTTCCCCTTTACGATCAATATATACTGTGTGTAAGAGAGAATACCGACGAGAGGGAGGAGCTGCTGGCCGGATAGAGAGGGTATAAGCTGCCGTCGCGCTAGAGAGAAGAGAGAGACCAGACAGAAAGATGCAGTAGTGAGAGAAGAGAGAGATCAAAAATATAATAAGAGAAAGAAGGAGCTGAACGATTTTTAATCGACTATTCTCGACGGAATATCTTTCGAAATTGGTTCCCTCGAGATTACTATATTTCCGACGGATAATTCGTCGACTATAAATATGATTCCGTCGAACTTATAATTCGTGTGGCACGAAATGTTGGCGCCCTTGGACCAGTGTTATTCCGACTGAATTCCGTCGAAGATAACATATTTCTGAGGGAACTACTATCGATTGAATATTCGGTAAATTACAATAAGGTCGATTGAATATCTTTCGTCGATAATAATTCTGTCGGTCTTAAGCCATTTTCTTGTAGTGTGTGATGATCACGTTAGGAGATGTTATCAATGCCAAATTCATGGAAACACTATCCACGCCCCTCCAAGGGAGCTCCACAATATGATTCACCTTGGCCCTTCTCAATGTGGGAATGGACGTGATCGGGCCAATAGAGCCCAAATCCAGTAATGGTAATCAGTTTATCTTCACCATGATCGACTACTTCACCAAATGAGTAAAGGCAGCCTCTTTCCCTAGAGTTACCAAAGAGGTGATCATTGGTTTCATCAGAAATAATGTCATTTATCGATACGGACAACCAGAAGTTATTATATCAGACAATGCCAAAAACCTCAACAACCAAATGATGGAGGAATTATGCAACAAATTCCACATCAAGCATATCAACTCCGTCATCTATCATCCAAAGATGAATGGTGTTGTTGAAGTAGCTAATAAGAATATCAAAAAAATCATGCAAAAGATGTCTGCAAATCACAAAGGATGGCTTGACTTGTTACCTCTGACTCTATTAGCCGACAGAACGTCAATGCTCACTTCCACTGGGGTAACCCCTACTCATTAATCTATGGCATGGAAGTAGTGTTCCCTACAGAAGTAGAAATGGAATCCTTGAGAGTATTGATAGATGCTCAAATGGAAGAAGACCAATGGATACAAGATCGGTACCACCAATTGTCTCTGAAAGATGAAAGGTGGGCCACAACCATCTTCCATGGTCAATTATACCAACAAATGATCGCTTGATGCTACAACAAGAAAGTTCAGCTATGGCAGTTCAAAGAAAATGACTTGATCTTGAAGAAAGTCCTTGACAACCAAGATCAATCTAAAGGAAAATTCACCCCAAACTGGGAAGGCTCGTTCATTGTCAAGGATATATTGACAGGAAGAGCCCTCAAATTGCAAGAAATGAATGGCGAAGAATTTCCCTAACTCATCAACTCAGACACCGTGAAACGGTATTATGTCTGAATTTACCTGCAAACCAGCATCCTGGTTCTAGATCATCAATCCACCAGTTAATTCAGGTTTTCAAAACCTTTCTAACCACATCAGTTTTCATCCCACCAGGGACGAACTACCCAGACCTGATCTCCCCCATACACGGGAGTATGTAGGCAGCCATTTATGGTCTGGTCTAACCTTCGCAAAAATAAAAACAAACAAAACCCTTTTCCCCACATACAACTTTCAACCTTTTCACGTTAGGTTGGAACTACGCAGACTTGATTACCCTCATACGCGAAAGTACATAAGCAACCATTCACGGTGCAGTCTCACCCATACAAAAACATAAATCCCTATCAAGGGTACTGGGATCATCCTTCTACCTCTCAAACCAAACTATAAGAGATGGAACTACCTGATCTCCCTAATATGCAGGAATACATCGACGACCATCTGTGGGGCGGTTAAATCACACTTCATCGGCTTAGACCACAGGGATGGAACTATCTAGTCTCCTCGCACAAATGGGAGAAAAACAGGCGACCATGTATACTACGGTTGAATCCTCAAAGAGAAATACCTATCCATAAGAGATGGAACTACCTGGTTACCTCCAAACACGGGAGTGCCGACGACCATCTGTGGTACGGTCAACCTCAGAGAGGAAAGAAAAAATCCTTTTCACAACCATATTCTGAAACCAGTCCCAAGACACCAAAGATCTGGGGAACATAAAGATCGACAATCCATTTAGAAAGATCCTGAGACATCTCAATGTCCATCAATCAAGGAGGAGTTTAAAATGCATTAAAATCGCAAGTCTTGGAGAAAAGGCAACTATCAAGCAAGTAACAAGGCATATCTAAAAAGTGAAGTGGATCAAAATTTATTTCCTTGCCATATAATACTGTTTGATATATACAATATGTCTTATACATGAAAAAAATGGCTAACCTAGTCTATGCAGGAAAATCAAAGCTAATCTACAAACCAGTGGATACGCAAGACATCAAGTCCAACATGACATCCCTCTTAGTAGATGGACATAAATCTATGAGCTCTTGCCCCAGGGTGTGCACATGAGCCAGGAGATCTACGACCATCTACATGGTGATATCGTGCTCATCGATGAATGCACTCATCTCTGCAACAATGTCAGCAGTATGAGATCTAAGTGCAACACTATCTATAGTGGCAGCATCTCAAGTAGCTAGAGCCTCATCCGGCTAGATAAACAGCTACATCCCTAGATGATCGAGCCTCATCCCGCTCAGCAATAGAGGTATCCTTGTGAGCTAGAACATCATCTCTCTCAACCAAAGTGACATCTCTATCAGAAAGAGCTATCAACATCAAGGCCCTAGCCTGATCCCTCTCAAACGTCATCAGATGTAACCTCTGCTCTAAATACTCTACAGAAGGTGGAACCACAGCAGTGGGAATACTGAGGGAATCAACCAGAGCTACTAACGAACTAGTAAACAACTCATCCTTGATGGGAGAATCAGGGTACTCCATAGGCTCCCCATCATCAGAATCAATACCCGTCTCTGAGGATACAACCCTAGCCGATGTGATCTCTACCTCTAACCATGCAGAATACTCTAGAGAACGACCTGGATGGCTAGTTGAAAAGTCAGCCCTCTCGCGACAAGTCCAACATTCATAAATCTTGGACAAATCCTCTGCTGACAGAAGCGGAGATGACAATCGCTGACCCACTGCCCCGTAAAAAGAATGAATATCCTCAAATTGTTCAAACTATGCCATAACAACTAGTGGATTATATGTGGTCACCCCCCTCAAATCGGTCAAGGGAAGATAGTCCATACCAACTGCATGAGTGATAAAGCTATAGGGAGAGCTAAGCCCTGAACATGGCAAAATATCAAACGGGTTCTCAATCCCTAACAAGAAAGCCAACCAAGATGCTGTGTCTGTACACTCAGCTGGCTGAAAGGAATATGACATGGCTATCTCGTGGGAAAAACAATACCCATAACGTCTGAAAGTGCCAATAGGTCTCAAGTGTGTCATGAGCCACACGTACAACAAGACCGCACTTCCCATGAAAACCCCCACTGAATGGGTATGACAAAATGTGGCCGACCTCAAGGTCTCTGCCAAAATCATCGATAAGATGGTATGACCCTCCCGGAGAGCACAGACTACCATAATCACACTGATATCCAGGTGGTCCATGTACAACAGCATGTACAAGGCCACTATGCACATCAAGAGTGTAATGCCCGAGAAAATCGAATCTTTATGAGAATTAAATTTTGTTTGATTATTTGAATTAAATTAATTAAATTATTTATTTATGTGAGTAAGTTGTTTGAAGGTCGTTCTATGACCTAGAATGTGCGGATGTGGTTAGGATTCTAGCTATGTACTATGATTAATTGTTTTGAATTTTCAAGGCAAAAATAATAGTTTTTCAAGAAATTTCCGTAAAAATACTATTCAGTCGTTTCTACTCGGGAATTAGTTATGAATTTTTGAGAAACGCGTAACGATAGAATTCTAAGATGTGATGGAATATTCAATAATATTTAAGTTATGGCAAACGAAGTTTTCACCTGCGGACTTAAAACCTAAGGGTTAGGAAAAGTGAGTTCCGAGAATTTAATGGTTATGTATAATAATTAGGGTTATTATACGTAAGGAATAGGAATATGATACTAGTAATTATACGAGTATAGTATGAAGATTTTTACGACGTATAATACGAATATCGTACGAATTATATACGAAGAGAATACGAGAATTGTACGAGTAGAATACAATTAGTCTTAGTGGACTTTGAGCTTATGGACTTTGTAGAATCCAATTGGACTTAGATTATGTCAAGCCCAATGTGTATGTAAATCAAGCCCAAGATAGGCCCAATATGAAATTATTCTAAGGCCCAAACTAAGAAACCAAACCGCGGATCGAACCGATGGGTCATTGGATGGGTAAAACTCATGGGGCAACCCATGGGGGGGCCCATTAGAGCATGTGGGCAGGCCACTTGGAGGCCAAGTAAAGTGGATTTACTTGGTGGCTAAGGCATGAATAGTAAGGAGGTTGGCATGTTAACCATTTTACCCTCCATTAGATTTTTCTATATATAGGAAGCTTGGGTTGGTTTATTTGTTGTTTCACCAACTCTAGACAAATATATTGAGAGAGAAAAAAGTTCTTTAATAAGTAATCAAGAGCAATACAAGAAAAACACTCAAGCTTTATCCAAGAACGCGAAGAACGTTAAGGTAATAATACGTAAACCTTAGTCTTCGATCCTTTTCTATTTATTTTTTGTAGAGAAGTATGAATTGGTGGAGCATGTCCTTCCGAAGTAATAAGGATGGTTATTAGTGGATTAAAACATTATAAGTGTGACACCCCCAAATCCAGATACTTCAATTCCACGGGATTTGGTGTTCACTGTACAAATATCATCTATCTATCTACCTATAATAAATGCAAACCATGCAATAGATAGAAATAAAATCTTCCCCTTAAGGGTTACAACATCTGAATAATAATAATACAATCCCAGGTTAAACTAACCTTAAACATCTGTGCGGAATCATAAACAAATAAGTCTTAAACAATAACATTAACTCAAGTCTTAAACAAATACATCATCATATAAAACAACATGTCTTCGTCACTTGCTAACTTTGCCCTTGCCTTTACTAGTGGAAGGTTCATCAGTTCTTTCGTTCTTAACTGCAATGTTATTATTAAGTAAGAGTGAGCACAAATGCCCACAAGTATAATAATTAAATAACAGTATAATAACATGCGAATAAATCAAAGACATCTGAATAAAAGCTCAACTTTTGAATCAAGAATGAATAACAAGAATCAAAAAAATTTTGAGGGTCATACGACCTTGAACTATGTCCTAGATTAACAAGGGTTATACTTGAAACCTTTAACAGTCATAAGACTATGGACCTTCTTCTCGTACTTAGGGGGATCAGCCCTTAGTACCATACTGTGCACAATATCTTAACGCTAAAGCGTAAATAATCCCCTATACATGGTTGTTCATCTCAGCTTGACATTCGAGTCCGCACCAAAGGAAGTTTGGTTTGGATAATTCATCAAGGGTTCTGAAATTTAGAACGCACATCAACTATGGACTAGTTGAATCATTAAGGTTTCACTAGTCTAATAAGGTTCAACAATAATGATATTCAATTTGAATAATAATCTCAAGAAGTATACAATAGAACAATTATTGTATAACTAAATCATACTTTGAAAAGTTAATCAATTTTTAATATAACATTTGAACTTAAATAATAGTAACGATAAATTATTCAAGGTAAATAATAAACTTGAACAATAATGACAAGTAGGGTTAGGGAACTTGCTCAAATTTAAGAGTTTAAGTTTAGGAAACTTACCTCGTGCGTAGATTACACTTTAACTAAGCACGTTCTTTGAATTAAATTCTACATACCATTCATATACTCAATACCAGTTAATTATAATTTAACTAATCAACATAAACTCATTCTCGTCGTCTACTTTAATTATCGACGATAATTTGTCAATTTATCTCATTATCACATAATTTGCACTTCATCAATAATAATCTAATTATGTATTCAATAATTTAAATCACATGTAATTATGTTATTTACATGTTTAAACAACTATTTTTATCATCACATTATACCTCTAACATGTTTACATATTCATTACATTAATTCACTAACACATTGTTAGGTTTAAACATTTTGAATATCTCATTTCTAAATTTTCTGGAGAGTGGCGCTGCGGCGCCACTGATACACGTGATCGTTGCGCTGCGGCGCGGTGGCGCTGCAACCGGACACTTGACGTTGTGGCGCCGTGGCGCCGTGGCTCGAGTCTTGGCGCTGCGGTGCGGTGGCGCTGCGGCGCGGGACCTCAGTTCTAGAGTTGGCGCCGCGACGCGAGACTCAAGATTCTGTTTCCCAGTTCACGAAGAACACATAGTTCAGCAAAAAGGACACTAAATAATCCTTAATTTCACTAATTTAACATACCCACGTGTTATAATTCATATATAATCATAACACAACATCTATAAAGTGATTTTAACCCATTAAAACATATAATCACATAATTAAAACATAAAATTTTCCTCTGTTCTTGATGTTCTTAAAGTTTTTAACATAAATTCCTAAAATTCAATTCCACGGATTCGTTATAAGGCCAAATCCATTCATTTAAAGTTTGGTCTCTTTGTATTAACATGCACAATAATATACGAGTGTAAAATTTACGAAAACATTTATGTTTGACATACTAAAATCACGTATAAGGCCATATGGCCAAAAACCCAAACTCTGTATATTTTTGAAATAGCAAGTCATCAGATTACGAAACTTAGGATATGGAATCATGCAATATATATATAAACACGTTATGCCACTTGAATTATTACACATATCATGATCATAACACCAATTCCCAATTCACATAGATTTTACAAAAGCTTTGAAAGCCATTTTTATAAAAACTTGAATACGTGAAATTTAGAATTTGAGAAGGAGGAGATTACCCTGTAGAGTATAAAGCGTAGATTTAGAATTCCTCACTCTCAAATCTCCTTCACAACTCACAATTTCTCTCCGACAATTCTCTCTGTGAACTCTAAGAAATATGCTCTGCTTGTTTTCTAGACTTATGAATAATAAGAAATAAAAAGAAGACGTCGTATTCAATTGAACTGACGCTTTGAACTGACGCGTTAAGGTCAGTTACCCATCATGGGTAACTGCTCTCAATTCCCTCTAAGGCCATGTTTGGCTAGCAAGAGTAGATTATAAAACTATTTAATTTAATAAAGCTTTATCATATAGTTTAATTCATGTCAGACCCAATTCAAATATCTTATTTAATTTAATATAAATAAAATATAATAATTTCTCATGATTTCGCATAGTCACATAATTAAATATCTCATTAATAAATAATGATAATTTATTAAATCTCTAATTAATAATTACATTAATTAAATAACATCATGCTTAATTAAATATTTCATTTAATTCAATAAGCTCACATAGTCACATACTTGAATAATAAAATTTCTCTACATTAATTTAATAAATGTAACACATATAATTAAATTAATCTACCACAATTGCATCAATTAATTATTTAATCTAATAATTAAATCATCGAAAAATATTTATTTAATTCAATAAATATTAAAATTAATTTACAAAAATCTCGTTCGTCACATCTTTCCCCCCTTAAAAGGATTCTGTTCCCAAATCACGACTCAATAAATTCAATAAAATTTGACCCGTTACGTTCTCCCCCCTTACAAAGATTATGTCCCTAGAATCGCATACACCTATTTAAGTAAATAAATGAGGGTAATTCTTCATCATGTTCTCTTCGAGTTCCCACGTAGCTTCTTCAGCGTTGTGTTTCCTCCAAATTACCTTAACAGAAGGTATAACTTTATTTTTGAGAACTTGTTCTTTTCGGTCGACAATTTGGACAGAAATTTCTTCGTAAGATAAGTCTTTCTCAAAATGTAGGGGTTCATATTCAATTACATGCTTGTAATCAGGCTTGTAGGGTCGCAACACAGAAACATGGAAGACGTTATGGATATTCTCGAGTGCTGGAGGTAAGGCTACCTCATACGGAACTTCTCCGATTCTTCTCAGTACTTCAAAGGGTCCAATGAATCTTGGGCTCAATTTCCCTTTATTTCCGAACCTGATCTTCCTTTTCCAGGGAAAGACCTTCAAGAAAACATAAGTACCTGATTCAAACTCGATATTTTTACGATGTGGATCAGTATATTTCTTCTGTCGATCTTGAGCCGCTACCAGTCGTGCTCGGATCACTTTGACTATTTCTGCCGTCTGCTGTACCAATTCTGGCCCTAGCAATTGTCTTTCACCAACTTCATCCCAATAAAGCGGAGTTCTGCACTTTCTGTCGTATAACGCTTCGTAAGGCGGCATGCCTATACTAGCGTGGTAACTGTTGTTGTAGCCGAACTCTACTAATGGTAGGTGATCATCCCAATTTCCTTTAAAGTCCATCACACAGGCTCTTAGCATATCTTCTAATGTCTGAATCGTTCTCTCACTCTGTCCGTCTGTTTGAGGGTGGTAAGCTGTACTCATTCGCAATTGCGTACCCATGCATTCCTGAAGACGTTTCCAAAAATTTGATGTGAAGCACGGATCCCTATCTAAAACAATTGATACCAGAACTCCGTGCCTCGAAACAATCTCTTTTACGTATAGCCTGGCCAACGATAACCCATACTGCGTCGTAGCCTTTCTGAGTCGTCGGAAGGCCAACCACGAAGTCCATTGTAATATGTTCCCATTTCCACTCTGGGATTTCCAACGGTTGAAGTAATTCACTTGGTCTCTGATGTTCTGCTTTTACTTTCTGACAGGTCAAACACTTGGCAACACATTCTACAACATCACGTTTTAAATTCGGCCACCAAAAATGTTATCTAAGATCTTGGTACATCTTGGTACTACCAGGGTGAATCGAATATCGTGAACTATGAGTTTCGCTTAAAATATCTTCCTTAATCTCTTGTACTGGCGGTACCCAAATTCTACTCTCAAATCCCAGTATTCCTTCCTTATCCATCTTAAATCTTTGTTCGGTTCCTTCAGATATCTTCTTTGTCACCTTTTTGCATTCATCATTCTGAAGCTGAGCCTCCTTCACTTTATCTAGTAGAGTTGTACCAGATTGCATCTGAAATAACTTCTCATCAATCTCCATTGGATACTTCAATTCCAATTCTAGTTTCTCCATTTCCACAATTAGCTCCTCCTGAGCAGTTAACATCATCAATTTTTCACAACCCTTTCTACTTAAGGCGTCGGCAACTACATTCGCTTTACCCGGATGGTATAAAATCTTACAGTCGTAATCCTTAATTAATTCTAACCATCTTCTTTGACGCATATTCAAATCATTCTGTGTGAAAATATATTTTCGACTCTTGTGGTCCGTATATATCTCACACTTCTCCCCGTAGAGATAGTGCCTCCAAATTTTTAAAGCAAAAATAACTGCAGGTAACTCCAAATCATGGGTCGGGTATCCCTTCTCGTAATCCTTCAACTGTCGCGATGCATATGCGATGACTTTACCGTTTTGCATTAGCACACAGCCAAGTCCTTTATGCGACGCATCACTAAAAATAATAAAATTGCCTGTATCATCCGGAAGAGATAACACAGGTGCCGTACTCAACCTCTTCTTTAATTCTTGGAAGCTCTCCTCACACTTCTCCGTCCAAACAAATTTCACAGCTTTTCGAGTTAAATTCGTTAATGGAGTTGCGATCTTGGAAAAATCTTGAATGAATCTTCTATAATATCCTGCCAATCCAAGAAAACTTCTTACTTCTGACGGCGTTCTCGGCTGATCCTAGTTAATCACGGCTTCTACTTTGGATGGATCTACCGAAATTCCATTTTTATCGATCACGTGACCAAGAAATTGTACTCGCTCGATCAAGAATTCGCATTTCGAAAATTTAGCGTACAACTTCTCCCTTCTCAATACTTCCAACGTTAACCTCAAATGTTCTTCGTGTTCTTCTTTGGTTTTGGAATATACCAGAATGTTGTCTATAAATACCACCACGAATTTGTCCAAAAATGGCTTGAACACACCATTCATTAGTCCCATAAATGCTGCAGGAGCATTCATTAGACCAAACGACATTACTAAAAATTCGTAGTGACCGTATCGCGTTCTGAATGATGTCTTCGGTACGTCCTCTGGCCTCACCTTCTATTGGTGATAACCACTCCTCAAGTCTATCTTGGAAAAGTATCTTGCTCCCTTTAATTGATCAAACAGATCGTCGATTCTTGGTAATAGATATCTATTCTTAATCGTGACCTTGTTCAGTTCTCTATAGTCAATGCAGAGCCGCATCGATCCGTCCTTCTTTTTCACGAATAACACCTGCACTCCCCACGGCGATACGCTCGGTTGAATGTACTTCTTGTCTAACAATTCTTGTAGTTGGACCATCAGTTCTTTCATCTCTACTGGTGCCATTCGATATGGTGCCTTCGATATTGGAGCGGTTCCGGGCGCCAATTCGATCACGAAATCTACCTCTCTATCTGGTGGAAGTCTTGGCAAATCGTCTGGAAATACATCGACGAAGTCCCTCACAATCGGTATTTCTTCTATCTTCAGATTCTCTTTTCGACTGTCGACTATGTAAGCTAAGTATCCTATACAACCTTTTCTTAATAACTTCCTGGCCTGCATCATCGTCAGACAACTCGCTTGTCTAAGTGACTTGCTACCATAAAATACAACCTTTGACGGAGTCATAAGGTTAATACGCTTCTTCTGGCAGTCAATTACAGCCCTATAATTGGATAACATATCCATACCCAATATAACATCAAATTCCCCAAGCCGAATAGGGATAAGATCTACGTTCATGATATTACCCTTAATATACACCCTACAGTTCTTAAACACGTACTTAACATGAATTATCTCTCTATTCGCAATTTCTATATTCATGGGATATTCCAACTCATCCATAAGCAAATCTAAACTATTAGCAAAGTCTTCGGATATAAAGGAACAAGTAGCACCCAAATCAAATAAAATATAAGCATTAATTTCATTGATCGGAATGATACCTGACACCACATCACGAGACTGGATTGCGTCCTGCACTGTCATATTGAAAGTTCTGGCGGTCGGTCAGTTTGTTGCAGGTGGTCCGGTGATGGTTAAGGAATTTTCACTCCTATTTCCACGGTTACCTCCTTGCACTGCTCCTCCTGAACCCTTCTTGGGGCAGTCTCTTGCTAGATGATCCTTCGAACCACAGTTGAAACAAGCACCCTTCTTTGGGTTTGGACAATTTGGTGCTATGTGGCCTTCCTGACCACAATTGTAGCACACTCACTTCCCTTTCATGCAAACTATCAGATGAGCTTTTCTGCAGTTTGAGCACGCTTCAATTTTCTTCTTCTGCCCTCCTTGTTGACTTCCAGCTGACGAGTTATCCGTCCATTTCCTCTTCTAATTATGACTACCCCCAGTGTTACTCCCACCAGTCTTGTTATTTCCTTCACCTTCACTCTTCTTCTTCTTCTGCTCTTGATTGTACTTGGTCACCGCATCGCTCCCACCTTCAGCGAGGATGGCCTTTTCCAGTACTCTGGCAAATGTGTTTATCTGAAACATTGACACCTTACTGTAAACCCAAGGCTTTAGACCTTGTTCAAATCTTCTGGCCTTTCTTTCGTTAGTGTGTACTTGGTACGGGGCAAACCTTTCCAACTCATCGAATTTAGCCGCGTAATCAGGTACGCTCATGTTTCCCTGCTTCAGTTCCAGAAATTGAATCTCCATCTGATTCTGCGAACTAGTTGGGAAGTATATTTCGAATAACATTTCTTTAAATCTCTCCCACGTAATTACACCTTCACCTTCTCGCACTTTGTTTGCTTGCCACCAGTAGCTAGCCTCAGACTTCAGCATAAACGTTGCGAAAGCGGTCTTCTGGTCTTCTCTAACCCTAGCAACGTTGAATACTTTCTCCATTTTCATGACCCACATTTGAGCCTCGATTGGGTTCCTGGAACCTTTGAACTCTGGCGGTCCCACCGCCTTGAAGTCTTTAAACGTTGTGTTTGGTGGAGCTTGAGGTTGATTGTTCATTGCTCCCGTCAATAAGTTCACCAACTACTGAACTGGATTAGCGTTGGCGTTATTGTTATTATTGGTTGACTCTTCCTGAGCCGGTTGACGTTGTTGTCTTCTCCTTGGCGGCATATTTTTGATAAAATAAACTCTTATTAGAACTTTATTTATTTCTCTAAATAGTTAAGGCATTACTCAACAATTTAACACATCATCTCAAACAACTTAATATATTTAATTCAACTCAAAGTTTTAACATCAAACTGTAGCATAACTGCTATTTACATCAATTATCCTGGAATAAAGAATCCACAGGATTTAAAATATTAACATATTCCTTCGTTCATAAACACATCAGAATTTACATATAAAAACTAATTAAGTCTTTCACATAATTAAACAGATTCTAATCATGTCTATCAAGGTGCTGAATAGCATTGCCTCGCTCCTCATCCATGATACGAGACATCGTCCTGCGATCCAGCATATACGACGGAAGTCCTTCGAACTGGATGGGGTATCTCAAAACTCGTTCCCGAGCCTCATCCATTGCATGATTAAGTGTGGAGCATGTCTCTTCAAGCTTTACCTTCTTTGCACGACTATCGTCTTCTGCACGATCAGCTCGATGTGATTCTCTTACCCATCCTTCCTCTGCTATTTTCAATCTTCCGGAGGTTTCTTTTAGTTCCTTCTTCATCTTCTCTATCTCCTCGGTCTTATCTTCGATTTGACCCTTCTCATGGACCAAATCCCATTCTACATTTCCCAATCGTAGTGAAGAGTCGAATTCTCCCTCTCCTTCTCCTCTAAAGTAGACTGCTGAACAGTCGCTCGCTCAGTCAATTCATGAACCTCATCTTGTAGCTCCACGTTACGGTCGTATAACGTATCATACATCTCCGCATCAACGGTGTACCGTGGTAACTCCTCTTCTTCGTCAAATTCCTCCTCAGGATCCTCGTCAAGATCTATCTCAGGTTCATGCTCCTGACCCACCACAGTGATCAATAGAGATGACTCCCTCTGTACCAATTGTTCCCTAACGACATGAATGTCTCTGGGCTCCTCCTCTGTCGGTACTATAGGTACTCGGGGTTCTTCCTCCCCATCTTGACTAGCTTCTCCAACAATCGACATCCTGACAACAAAATTTTAAGTTTTAGTTACTAAGTCGTACTAACGAGCACATAAATTAACACATAAACACATAATGTATTTTATTATCTTCAATGAATTACAAAAATTCATTTCTTAAAACTCGATAAGAGTTTTCCTTTACTATTTTCTTTCTATAAGGCTACTACCTAAGGTTGTTCCCCCACCTAAGGTTCATAACCTACAGCTCTGATACCAACCTATGACACCCCCAAATCCAGGTACTTCGATTCCACGGGATTTGGTGTTCACTATACAAATATCATCTATCTATCTACCCATAATAAATGCAAACCATGCAATAGATAGAAATAAAATCTTCCCCTTATGGGTTACAACATCTGAATAATAATAATACAATCCAAGGTTAAACTAACCTTAAACATCTGTGCGGAATCATAAACAAATAAGTCTTAAACAATAACATTAACTCAAGTCTTAAACAAATACATCATCATATAAAACAACAGGTCTTCGTCACTTGCTAACTTTGCCCTTGCCTTTACTAGTGGAAGGTTCATCAGTTCTTTCGTTCTTAACTGCAATGTTATTATTAAGCAAGAGTGAGCACAAATGCCCACAAGTATAATAATGAAATAACAGTATAATAACATACGAATAAATCAAAGACATCTGAATAAAAGCTCAACTTTTGAATCAAGAATGAATAACAAGAATCAAAAAAATTCTGAGGGTCATACGACCTTGAACTATGTCCTAGATTAACAAGGGTTATACTTGAAACCTTTAACAGTCATAAGACTATGGACCTTCTTCTCGTACTTAGGGGGATCAGCCCTTAGTACCATACTGTGCACAATATCTTAACGCTAAAGCGTAAATAATCCCCTATACAGGGTTGTTCATCTCAGTTTGACATTCGAGTCCGCACCAAAGGAAGTTTGGTTTGGATAATTCATCAAGGGTTCTGAAATTTAGAACGCACATCAACTATGGACTAGTTGAATCATTAAGGTTTCACTAGTCTAATAAGGTTCAACAATAATGATATTCAATTTGAATAATAATCTCAAAAAGTATACAATAGAACAATTATTGTATAACTAAATCATACTTTGAAAAGTTAATCAATTTTTAATATAACATTTGAACTTAAATAATAGTAACGATAAATTATTCAAGGTAAATAATAAACTTGAACAATAATGACAAGTAGGGTTATGGAACTTGCTCAAATTTAAGAGTTTAAGTTTAGAAAACTTGCCTCGTGCGTAGATTACACTTTAACTAAGCACGTTCTTTGAATTAAATCCTACATACCATTCATATACTCAATACCAGTTAATTATAATTTAACTAATCAACATAAACTCATTCTCGTTGTCTACTTTAATTATCGACGATACTTAGTCAATGTATCTCATTATCACATAATTTGCACTTCATGAATAATAATCTAATTATGTATTCAATAATTTAAATCACATGTAATTATGTTATTTACATGTTTAAACAACTATTTTTATCATCACATTATACCTCTAACATGTTTACATATTCATTACATTAATTCACAAACACATTGTTAGGTTTAAACATTTTTAATATCTCATTTCTGAATTTTCTGTAGAGTGGCGCTGCGGCGCCACTGATACACGTGATTGTCGCGCTGCGGCGCGGTGGCGCTGCAGCCGGACATTTGACGCTGTGGAGCTGTGGCGCCGTGGCTCGAGTCTTGGCACTGCGGTGCGGTGGCGCTGCGGCGCGGGACCTCAGTTCTAAAGTTGGTGCCGCGGCGCGAGACTCCAGATTCTGTTTCCCAATTCGCGAAGAACACAGAATTTAGCGAAAAGGACACTAAATAATCCTTAATTTCACTAATTTAACATACCCACGTGTTATAATTCATGTATAATCATAATACAACATCTATAAAGTGATTTAAACCCATTAAAACATATAATCACAGAATTAAAACATAAAATTTTCCTCTGTTCTTGATGTTCTTAAAGTTTTTAACATAAATTCCTAAAATTAAACGCCACAGATTCGTTATAAGGCCAAATCCATCATTTAAAGTTTGGTCTATTCGTATTAACATGCACAATAATATACGAGTGTAAAATTTACGAAAACATCTATGTTTGACATACTAAAATCACGTATAAAGCCATATGGCCAAAAACCTAAACTCTGTATATTTTTGAAATAGCAAGTCATCAAATTACGAAACTTAGGATATGGAATCATGCAATATATATATAAACACGTTATGCCACTCGAATTATTACACATATCATGATCATAACACCAATTCCCAATTCACATAGATTTTACAAAAGCTTTGAAAACCATTTTTATAAAAACTTGAATACGTGAAATTTAGAATTTGGGAAGGAGGAGATTACCCTGTAGAGTATAAAGCATAGATTTAGAATTCCTCACTCTCAAATCTCCTTCACAACTCACAATTTCTCTCTGACAATTCTCTCTGTGAACTCAAAGAAATATGCTCTGCTTGTTTTCTAGACTTAGGAGTAATAAGAAATAAAAAGAAGACGTCGTATTCAATTGAACTGACGCTTTGAACTGACGCGTTAAGGTCAGTTACCCATCATGGGTAACTGCTCTTAACTCCCTCTAAGGCCATGTTTGGCTAGCAAGAGTAGATTATAAAACCATTTAATTTAATAAAGCTTTATCATGTAGTTTAATTCATGTCAGACCCAATTCAAATATCTTATTTAATTTAATATAAATAAAATATAATAATTTCTCATGATTTCGCATAGTCACATAATTAAATATCTCATTAATAAATAATGACAATTTATTAAATCTCTAATTAATGATTACATTAATTAAATAACATCATGCTTAATTAAATATTTCATTTAATTCAATAAGCTCACATAGTCACATACTTGAATAATAAAATTTCTCTATATTAATTTAATAAATGTAACACATATAATTAAATTAATCTACCACAATTGCATCAATTAATTATTTAATCCAATAATTAAATCATCAAAAAATATTTATTTAATTCAATAAATATTAAAATTAATTTACAAAAATCTCGTTCGTCACAATAAGTCATGTATGATCAAGAATCATAAGCGTTTAAATAAGTTTAAGCGAAGAAAGCCGATAAGCATTTATTTGATTGTTGATGGATAAATTGAAAACCATCATAGGGTATGTTCATATTACTTGGTTAGGTTATAGATACTGAATCAATGAATTGGTTGCATTTGATTCGGCGTATAAAACTCGAGTAACGAAGTTATGGCAAAATTTACGAGATTAGGCGTTAAACGTTGAAATTGTAGAAATCTCGGATTAGTAGTCAAAAGTTGTCGTTTAACTTGAAAACCTTGGTTTTCTATGGCATAATGTAGAATAATGTATTCAAGAGTTGTGGACTCAAGAATCTTCGAATTCTAACTTAAGACGAAGAAACGAGTTATGAACGCTCACGAGCGTTAAACGAACGCGTAATAGAACGTTAAATAGTGAAGTTATTGTTAACAGATTTAAAAGCTAATTTTATCTGAATGAAATCGAAGTACATGAGACATATAAGATAACGACTTTTGAATTAGCCAATTCTGACTTATAACAACCAAGTTAGGAGTCTGGAAAGAATTGAACTGAAAAAGACTTAGAAATTTCCATGGCTCAGGGTAGGCGCAGTAGCGCCGCCCAAGCCTGTGTTACTCGCGCCGCAAAGCCGGGTCGAGAGGAGTAGGCACTGCAGAGTCACACCGTAGCGCCACTTGTATGAAGGAGTCTCACGCCTCAGCGCCGAGACAATGGTTTAGCTATTGTTAGTTGGCGCTGCAGCGCCAATGAGGTACTGGGAGATGGCGCCGCAACGCCGAGACAGGGAAAATGCCTGACTAAGTTATTTTTGTACCCAATTATTTCATGACAATTATGGGGCAAGTGTATATACTTAATATACATGTTAAGACCATTCCTATGTCACGTATATAGTGAGGACTTTAGGAATTTAACGTTGTTTAAGTAGTAAGTAAACGAAGAACGTAAAGTGTAAAAAAGTAAATGGTATTCAATTACTATGATACTTAACCAATGGTTAGTAAGTATTGGTTTAGTGACGTAAGAACATTAATAAGCAGCAAAGAAGGATAAGTAACTATAAACGAGTTTTACTAATGAAATAAATTCGGTTAAGTTATAGAAGATAAAGAAGTTGGTAAAAGCAATGTGATTAGATTGTTTGGTAGCTAATTACTGTGTGCTATGTGAATATATCGTGTAGAAACTGAAAAGACCAAGAACTATTGAATATTTACTTGAAGACGATTGAAGGCAAGTTTTCTTAACGCTTGTCTAACCTTCGTGTTAGCCAAGTTTTCTGTGATTCATGTTATGAGATTCATGAATTATTTTACGAAAGGGTCGATGTCAGTTTTAACTCGGCTAGACTAATCTTAAGAGTTTGATTGATTTGTTTACAAGTCTTTCAATATAGAATTGATAACACTATCATATGCTAATTATTTGGTACGGATTCAAAGGTAAGCCTGAGTATGAATAAACAAATGAATTTTACATCGATTATTCGATGGGTACGTGAGGTTGCAAAAACTTAAACGTAGATACGTTTAACGAATGAGTGTGGATCAACATAGAGTACTATAGACTGATCACCTAGAAGTGCTCGTAAGATATATCGGACTTACGGACTTAGCGTCGGGTTATCCTTTTTCATGAATGAAAACCAAAAGAGAATGTTCATGGTCTTTTGACCTACTCAGAATTCCTATAATACTATATGCACTTCGAAATTGTTTTAAGAGAATGAAAAGTGATATCCAGTGTTTCATAGTACTTCATAACTATTTGTTCAGTTATTGAAGAATAATCATATGATTCTCGACGTGGATTTTATATTATATGTTGGTAGACTTGATGAGATAGTTATGCTTACTTCTTGCTTGAATTATATGATTACAGCTAAGGCCGAGCGAACTAAGGGTTCTAAGAAAGATAAAGGCAACGCTAAGATGGATAATTAGTTTATCCTATAATAGACTAGTATTTTGTATAAATTATACTATGACGAACGAAGAATGTATTCGGTTACAGAACCTGGGAAAGGATTTATTATTATTGTAATAAGAATGTAGTTAATACACTCATTTTGATGTTGTTTTAATGGAATGAATGTATAGTTATGAGTACCGTGTAGTACCATATATGTGGGTTGAAAGTACCCGAATTTGGGGGCGTCACAAAGAGTATGTCTACATGGGTGACCTGCCAATCACCCTCAGAAATGGTGAAGTCCCTAGAGTATCGCAGATAGCTGTCCAACGACCCAAATTTGTCAATCAAGAAACTCATGGACACCACATGCCCCGAGGAAATCTCATATAGGGTAACTCGCGCCTCAAGCCTGTCAAGGTTATAAACTATCGGCTTATGTCACCGACAGCCATCTGAGTGTAAGGCCGATCTAATGGCAAGTCTATAAGACGCTCATACTCCTCCAATATAGGAGTCAACTCATGGGTATCAAATCTGAATACTTGCTTATCTGGTATCCAATGCTCAAGCATGCCCTCTATAAAGCCTGGTCGAACTTAAAATGTCAAGAAGGGTCATAGAGTGTCTCAATAACTGATCAACTATCACCCGATCTAGGAAAGACAAACTGTTATACCACGATCTCAAAGAAGATGCCAGCAATATGGGTGGGTATGCTAAATCCAGTTAATAGTAGATGAAGACATCTGTGGAGCCGTGTCATAAGACCATCTAAGGATCAATGCTAAACTCATATCTGGAAATGCATATCCACGACATAATGTATGCATAATATATGACAAATGATAATATGATGTAGGGAATAGAAAACATTATGCATACATTGCTAAGTACATCATCATCTAAATACATCATCTCTATGTACAACTGAGAAAAATATAGGGAAATAGGACACAACCGCCCAACATCTAACAAAGACCTATAAAAATATATAATGAGAAATGCATCAAAAGAAGTCAATGGTGTTGATGTCCACATCATCCAATCTATCCATCTGATGTAGCTCTTCCTGAGTCACTGAATCTCTGCCAGAAGGGATATCAAGCTGATACAACGGAGGATCTATGCCGGCAAAACCATCTGAATATGGGCCACCTAAAGGGCCAGCCCTAGAGCTGGAAGGAACAAAAGTATCTGCTCTAATGGATCTCTGCCTAAATGCTGGATAAATAAATGTGCCTGGTCCAACTGTTGGGTTAAACTCTCAATCTGCATCAGATGAATAGGCTCTCGGACGCGGGCAATCCAATCTGTCATCATAACGAAGTCAGGAACCATATCCCCCATAAACTATGTGGCGCAGGTCTGAGTTATAATGGTGCGAGGGAACCACCAGCGGTAAAAAGCCTCTGAGTGAAAGGTCCCTCCGACAAAGTAAAGCCATCCACGACCATCAATGGGATCTCAGTGATCGGCTACGAAAATGGCCAATGACGCATGACAGGAGGAAAGAGTGTAATTCGTATCTCTCTTGTAGTGCTCCAAATAGCACGCTCTTTTAAATATAGCTCCCAACATCCTTCAGTAAGGAGAGAAATCTGACAGGTGGACAATACATACTAGACACTAGTAAGGAAACCACCCTCGAAGCCAACTATCAAGTGGTTCTCAGAGTAAGGAACCCATATAATGTCCTCTGCGGTCAACAACTCCAACTTTAGGCGAGAATGGGTGAAACCCACAACTACAAGAAACATCTGCCAAAGTGGAGAAATGCCATCCCCGTCCCCATGGATAGGTGTCCAAACCTAACAGGCTAACGGGATGAAGACATGGGAGCCTCTCGTATGCCCAAAATTGTGAGTACAAAGATCAAATAAGTGCAGTCAGTCAAACTGGCAACCCGAACAAGGGAAATCAAAAGAGAAAATGCTCACCAATAAGAATGGGTAGAGCCCTAACCTAGCCTCTATCACACCCTCTGAGCATAGGTGCATCCCCATGAGGAAGTAGGCAAAGGTGTAGGAACCCAAATCAAACTCTCCAATACGGTCCACCTCCCGAGTGGCGCTTACTAAAGCGAATGAAATTATCGAAGAGTTATCAGTCAGGAAACAACCCCAGAGGATTATCAAAATAATCGCTGAAAGATACTATCTCTAACTCTCTAATCATCGGGCAATGGCTTAGTCAGAGCCCCACTTATGGCATCTACATTTAAGGGGCCAGAACGGACAGTCCTACCCTTGAGCGCCGTAGCCGGGACTCCCAACAAGGATTTAACGGTAGTCGGGGAAATGTCAGTCACCAAAGGCACTGGCGCCCCAAAAAAATACATCCCAATGATGAATCGCCAATCCATCGGTGTCATCATCACCTCACAATCCAATAAATGGAGAGACTGGGTCTGGTGAAACTAATGCTCAGACAAAGCCCTGAGATAACCCCAGGGACAACGATGGGGGAGGATGGAGAAGAAAGACTCAAAGCCCCAGGCATGAACAATCTCTCGATACTCTAGATAAAGAGTCTGGTACAGAGAATGTATGTTAAACCAGTTCCCTCTGGGCTGCGTAAAGCCGAGAACCTGCATCATAGTGCGAATCAACATCAAAACCCTTGTCCCCACAATTGGGAAAAGGAAGATCAACACGGCTATTACTTTTTTCGCATGCAGATAAATCGAGGGGTGACGACTTAAATCATTCAAAAGCTCTGGAATCGTCACAGTTATAGCTGAAAGGACCCTACAGGGAATGGAAGAAGAAGGAGCAGGATCCACAACGGGTACGTCCTCCTCCTCGTTCTCAACATTCGGTCTCTCAACCCGGATAAGACAAATCACTAACTCAGTCAACTGATGAGGTATATCTAAATCTCTCCTCTTCACACCTAAAGAGGTCCTATGAGAGCTACTCGGCTGGTCTAGATCCATATATCTGGACAATAGTCTCCAAATCACCTCAAAAAGGGTATGGTAAATTCTAACCTGGAGCTCATTAAATGCAATTCTTATCTATATGCATGCATGCATTACTTTAACATACATTTGTAGTAGAGTTAAAAATTCATGTTCATTCAATGTCTAGACTCATGAAATTTTTTTTCCAATCTCCTTTGTAAAAAGGATTATCCACATGCACTTAGGCATGACTAGGTGGCCATTCAGTAGCACACCAACTCAAAGTCATAAACATCCTATATGCATAAAAAAATATCAAAGTCATATCCATAAGGGTAGCCTAATTACAAGGATTACTTTGCTTCAAAATCTTTGTTCATTTATCCTCAAATAGGATGAAAAAATAGCAAAAAAAGGTGCCAAATTGGCTGTTTCAGAAGTTAATTTTTTTCGCATCATTACGTTCAGCATGGTAAAATACTAACATTTACTGAGTTGAATAATTTTTATCAAGTCATATGAGCATGCATATTCGTTATTATGTGTTTTGAAGCATTCAGTATGATATCTCACTTTCTAACGGTCAAAACTGGAAAAAAAATATGTAAACTTTACCAGGATAGTGCAGAACGATTGTACGGTGACAGATTTTGCAGAAAATAGCCAGAACTCAATAGATCTGAAAAAGAAATCTCAGATTCTCTGTGCACCTTCAACTTGAAAATGACTTGTGAAATGGATGGAAGGTGAATTATAACCCACGGGTGGTCACAGGTTAACTCGCGGCAGCCGCGGATCTACCTATGGCTACCCTAGGTAGTCCCTACCCCTTCTAGTTCTATCAAATTTGAGATGCAAAGGAGGTCCTAGAAGCTAAAAAGTTAAATCAGCAAAAAAGATGTTATACGATTAAGCAGAAAAGCCTGAAATCCTAATTTCATAGACCAAACTGCGGGTCTACATATCAATCATTGGTATTCGCCTGGATAATAGGTTCAGGAAGCCGATGATAAAAGCTATTGAAAGCGGCCCTTGTTAACGCATCACGAAGGACCGATGCCATCAACCTGGGGTTGTACTTGCAATAAAAAAAATACATCTCATCAGAAAATACATCCCCAGAGGAGATTTCAGACATCCTAAGCCGTTGAAAGCTATTTCAACGAGGATCAGGCAGCCCTGATATTACCATCCATTGGAAATAACTCCATCGAAGAATCAGAGAAACCTAATGATAAAAACCATGAAAAACCATCCTCATCGGGGAAGGCCGATGATGGAATCTGTTATACAGATCCACAATAATCAAATGTAATTCTCAAAAGTCACTCGCAAAAGAGAAGAACCTCTCCAATGGAAAGTAATTCCAAAGGATTAAGGACTTTGGTGATAACCCTAATGTCAACATCATGTGGTCTCAATCATTGAGAAACCTCCACTCTTGGAAACATCTCTGCGACTTGTGAACAAATAAGGCTCAAATAACACTGATGGATAATTCAAACCGCTGGGGATAACCCCGGCGTGGCATCAGGAGATTCCTGTGATAAGAGCTTTGGAAACTACCGGTTGAGTAGACATCAAAGCGGTTCAACAAAGTTGTCATTGACAACTCCATCCCCCAACAGAAGCAACAGGGGCGGGCAGTTATCACATTCTATTGGAAATCATTCCAACAAACAACACTCAACATAAAATCGCATCATGATGCATTACATTTTGTATCATTATTAGCTTATCTTATTTCAAGTGTCTAGTAGTCTTTATCATATCCATGTCATTGCATCGCATGAATATGATAAAAAGGGGCATCTGTAGATACTCAAAATTTTGCGTTCCTATTACTAACCCTATAGGAGGGCAGAATCGTCTTCTAGAGATAACCCTGGAAGTCATATCAACTTTCAGTGTTGGAGACAACCCAAGGAAGTTCAGCCTTCAACCCCAGAGATAACCCCATGAGATCCAATTCCAATCTTGGAGATAACCCCGAGGGATGTAGTTCAAGTTCTAGAGATAAAGTGACGCCCCCAAAATTAGGTATACATCACCCATCTTGGGTCGTCAGATACATGGTACAGAATACAAATACAACTTACTAATACAACTGTCGTGTACAGTATGACAAAACATTACTGTGAGTTTGAATACAATTATTGTCTACTAGAGACTATACAAACTCAAAAGGAGTCCTTATTACAATTATTGTCACACTATTTAACAGAATAGTGAGGACTACTAATACTATCATCTGGTCCATCACTCCGTTCCCCGACTCGTCCCAGCTATATTCTCTTTTCCTGAAGAGAACAGTGAAAGAAATGGTGAGCTCAACTAGCCCAGTAAGAAATATTTTATCTAAGATAATGCAGAATAAATTATCATTAGCCTTCAACAGTGTTAAACTGATAAAATATAACGAACATCAAGTTTAACTGCAGCGGAACAAGCAACTCATTAAAAGAGTCAAGTAGAGAATAAAATCTACTATCCTCTATGATTTAAAAGGTTTTTCAACACTGTTATTGCTGGGACTCAGCTTAATAAAATAATTCACGTCATCAAATCACCCCTGCACTACGGCCAAGGATATTCTTTAGTATCACGACCACAATTATCTATGCACTACGGGCCAAGAATATTTGTGTACTCATTAATGATCATGATCATGCCAACAACTGTCCATCAATGCACTACGGGCCAATGAGGACTTTTACCACATCATTTGTAACATTACAGTCATGATTATACCGAATAATCCCTGGTCATAATCATACCAAGTCCATCTATGCACTACAGGCCACAGATGACTTTTAACATTTTATAAACATGAGGATGATGACAATGATATAAGAATTCAATAAAACAAGTTCAAGAATTAATTTATCCAAGAATTAACAACGTCCAAATTGTCAACATGATACTGCTTTGTGGAGTAAAATTCAAGAATGCTTAGAATAATATTTTCATGAAAAGATACTGGACGAAACACAATTATTAAGGATATTCCACTAATTTCATGGAGTATAGAAGTTAAAACTTAACCAACTGAGTATAATAAAGAATGAAATAACAAAAGAAATCACCCGGCATGCGATAGACCGCACAGACAGGTTATTCTAACAGAATAATAAATAATGGAACCAGGTCCGGTGTAAACGCACAGACATGATATTCCGACAGAATAATAAATAATGGAACCAGGTCCGGCGTAAACGCACATACAGGATATTCCGACAGAATAATAAATAATGGAACCAGGTCCGGTGTAAAACACACAGACAGGATGTTCAAACAGAATAATAACAAGACGGAACCAGGTCCGATGTAAAACACACAGACATGATGTTTCAACAGAATAATAATAAAAATGGAACCATGTCCGGTGTAAAACACACAGACATGATGTTCCAACAGAATAATAGAAGAATGTCACCAAGTATAGGGTAGACCGCGTATACAGGTTATTCCAACAGAATAATAAGAAATGGAATAACAAAAGCTCTCTTCATAAATAAGAAAGAAAAACACCCCTTTCCGTTTTAAAGAATAACAAAATAAGGAAGTAGTTAAGTAGCATAATACTTTTCTTCTCTCTCTCTATAGTTTCTCTCTCTAAAGTTCAGTAAATTCGTAAGAAATAATGAAGGAATGAGCTGCTATTTATAGAAGAATGGACTGTATAGTAACTAATCCATGAACGGTCCAGATTGATTTACTTTAATCTGACGGTCCATAATTAAAGAAAAATCTTTTAAATAAAATATAATATATTCTATTTATAGAATAACTTTAATAAAGTATTCTGTTTTATTTAAAAAGATGTTTCTGTTTTATTACGTTAATAATATGAATAAAACAAAACTTCATTATCGCTAAATAATTTATATTATTAACTGATAATAATTGAATCAAACTAAGTGACTTCTCACATAAGCATTAATAATCGATATCGTGTGCTACTATGCAACCACACGTATTACTGTACTTTTACTACCGAGTAGTTCAATAGTATTAATGGTAAAACTTCCGCCGTTATTTTTAATAAAATATTTTTGTCATTTTCTCAATCCAACAATAATTCCGTTGTGGGGTCCACCAATGATTGTGCCATTGTACGAATATTCTCTGTTAAAACGAATATTCCCCGACCAATCGAATATTATATAACAACTTGCGTACTTTGCAAAATTTATAAATATTACCCACAACTATAACATTATATCAAATTAACTCCATAATATTCAAAAATGATAATTATAGAAAATTCATCTTTATTTATAAAAGTTGGGGTCTTACAACCTCCCATTCTTATGAAATTTCGCCCTCGAAATTAGGGTACGTACCTGGTATGTCGAAGAGGTAAGGATACCTTGATTTCATTTCAGATTCTAACTCCCAAGTCATTTCCTCAACATCGTGGTTTCTCTACAAAACTTTGACTTGAGGTATAACCTTGGAGCGTAGAATATGTTCCTTCTTATCTAAGATTTGAACAGGAACATCTTCATACGTCAAATCTTTCGCTATTTCGTCCGGTTCTAACTCAATAATGTGGTTCAGGTCTTCCACATATTTACGTAACATGGATATGTGAAAAACGTTATGAACATGAGACATACTTGGCGGTAAAGCAAGTTTATAAGCCACAGTTCCTACTCGATCGAGGATTAAAAATGGACCGATGAATCGAGGATTGAGCTTTCCTCTCTTTCCAAATCTCGTAACTCCTTTCCATGGAACAACACGTAAGAACACATGATCTCCTATATCAAATTCTACGTCCTTTCGATGAAGATCAGCATAACTCTTTTGTCGATCTTGTGAGGTTTTTATACGTTGTCAGATCGTTTGAATCTTTTCTGTAGTCATACGTACCAACTCCGGTCCCAGCAACGTTGCTTCACCCACCTCGTCCCAGCATACTATAGAACGACATTTTCTTCCATACAATGCTTCGAATGGAGCCATGCCAATACTTGCTTGATAACTGTTGTTGTAGGAAAACTCTACCAACGGTAAGAACTTGTCCCAACTTTCCTTGAAATCAAGGACACATAGTCTTAATAGATCTTTAAGAATTTGAAGAGTCCTCTCTGATTGTCCGTCCGTCTGAGGATGATATGCCGAACTAAATCGTAAATCTGTGACCATAGCTTTTTGTACACTAACCCAAAATTGTGAAGTGAATCTTGGGTCTCGATCAAAAACTATGGATACTGGCATACCATGCAGTCTTACAATCTCGTTTATGTACATACGAGCAAGATGTTCAAGTGTATAAATTTCTCGTATCGGTAAGAAATGAGCAGACTTGGTCAATCTATCAACAATGACCCAAATCGCATTTATACCATGAGAAACCTTAGGAAGATTGGTAACGAAATCCATGGTAATGTACTCCCACTTCCATTCTAGAATTTCAAGTGGTTGCAATGGACCTTTTGGTACTTGATGCTCCGCTTTGACTCGTTGACAAGTTAGGCACCTCGAGATAAACAGCGCTATCTCTCTCTTCATATTGCTCCACCAAAATGTATGACGAATATCATGATACATTTTGGTACTTCCAGGATGGATTGTAAACGGTGTGTTGTGCGCCTCCATCATGATTTCATACTTTAAATCAGGGTTGTTAGGAACACAAAGTCTGGAGTTGACTCGAAGTATTCCTTCTTCATCGATTCTTGCTTCCGGCATAGCACCTTCTTGCACTTTCTTCCTCATACGCATCAGCTCCAGGTCTGTAGCTTGAGCAGCTTTAACTTTATCAATTAAAGTTGGTTCTACTCGTATATTCGCCATCATCACATGGGTCCCTGGAGTCTTTAACTCTATCTCCATCCTTTGCAAGTCACACAAAAAGGGTGTGACACCCCCAAATCCGGGTTACCTGACCCCCGAGTTTGGTGTTCACGATCCACAATATAATACCATTTAACTACCCATTCATATATAAATAGGAATGCATAACTCATTAACATAAGTTGTTAATACATAAGTCCCAGGTCCACCAACCTTAACATTACAGAAATACCCTTTAGATATACAAAAAGGGTTTACAATACAATACAATACAATATAACATAATAATATTGTTCATCATAACTAATTTATAACTATGCCTTTTCCCTTGTTCTTCTTAGCAGCACATTCTGCAACTTCGTCCCTAGCTAAAAAGTTTTATTTATAGCAAGGGTGAGCAACAAGTTTGCCCCGCAAGTTAAGACATATAATAAAGGTATAGAAATCAATAGCAATTATTTTAACATTCTCCACAACAATAATCTGATAATGAAAGAGTGTAACGCTTTCAAGATTCTCTACGATATTCAATGAATAATCAAGAATTAATTCTACGAAATAGCAAAGTGGAAAGTTTTCCAGATTTATGCTGAGCGATCACACTAGATCTGGAACTTATATTTCTCGGGTATCTATCAAAGATTTACTTTGATACATACGGAGGAGTATCAGATAACCATAAAGATTAAATCATACCCCTCTGCAAGTACTTAGAGCCGGCCAACTCCTTGTACCCTATATTATGCATAATACTTAACAGCGCGCAATGGTCGAATATACGATCCAAAATGTTCCCTTTATATAAAAGGTTGTTCTTCTCAGTCTCAGAATCAAGATTTTTGATTTAACAACGAAATACTGTGATTTCAAATTCTATCTACTTATTGATCTAGCCGAAACAATTGACATCGATCTATCATTAACAATTAATTTCTCTTCTCGTATTTATCAAGTTCTAACAATTGTTCGTCTAGCCAGAATAATTAGCTAAGACATTTCTCAATATAATTTGACAATAAACAGGAATTATCTGTATTGTCAATAGTAGTTTCTGCAGATATAAATATCCAACAACAGTAATTCTACGAATATATCTATTTTTCGAATCAGTAATTCAATTTAAATTTTAATCATGCACTAACTGCGAATAATCAACAATAAATTCCCTGGACATGGTATAATTATCAATAATTAACCATTAAAATAATTGAATGAATATAACTCAAGGTTGAGTTAGGAAACTTGCATTTTGCGTTGATTACAACTACACAATATAATTAACTGCGTTCGTAAGACCTATAATCAACAATGTCGGTCTCACAATTAGCACAATCATTCACAACACACAATACTATAATTTACAATTAAACTTCTCCTAGGCACATTACCACATAGCCACATTAGTGTTTATAACCTATATAAACACTTAACAAGTCTAACTAGTTTGGTCTGGTTGGACTTCGGTCTATTTTCGGTGTTCTGGCCACCCTATCCGACAATTAGCACATTAATTGTCAATTAAACTTGGTCTCTAAGCTTCAATATTATTTTAGATAAGTCAAATATCATTTATAATATTTTTCGGAACCTTTTAATAATTTATAAACAATTATTATAATTTATAATAATTTTTCAAACACTTAAATAATTTTTAAATGATTTAATTATCAAATAATCTTATCATTAGTAATATTTAATAATATAAAAATATTAATAACATACTTGTCGAAATATTAAAGTTATTATTAATAATTTAAAATATTTTTAAATCATCAATATTCTACTCAAATGATTTTTAAAGTAATTAAACTCATTTTTAAATCATCACCATTAATATTTAAATATTAATGAAATTATTATCAAAATATTAAAAGTCATTAATTATAACTTAAAATACTTTTAAATCATTTTTCTCATTTTTAAATGATTTTTAAATCAATAAAATTATTTTTAATTCATTTATTTAATTTAATAAATAAATAATCTAATATCATTAATATTCATTTATTAATGAGAATTCTCCAAAAATATTAAAAATTATATTTTATAATTTAAAATATTTTCTAACACTTTATTCTTATTTAAAATAATTTTTAAATCCATAAAATTATTTTTATCTTATTTATTTAATTTAATAATTAAATAAATCTATTATCATTAATATTAAATTATTAATGAAAATTCTCTAAAAATATTAAAAGTCACATTCTATAACTCAAAATATTTTTAAATACATTATTCTTATTTAAAATGATTTTTCATAATATTAAATCATTTTTCTCTAATTTATTTAATACACTAGTTAAATAAATTAAATACTTTTTATATTTAAATAATTATAAATATTAAAGAAAAATATTTCAATTGGTCAGAAATTATTTTTCATAATTTAAAATAATTTTTAAAATAATTTTTAATAATTTTTATAATTTATTTTCTATTTTTAATTAATTACCAAAAAAAAATCAGAAAATAAATTAATTAATCCGTCGCTAATGGCCTATAGCGACACTTAGCGTCGCTGCTGGTGTTCTTGAGCTCAAGAACACTGACAGCCTGCAGTATAAGGGGTCAACTTTGACCGGATTTAAATCTTAGTTTACAATTGTTTCTGGGCAATCTTAAAGTTCAATCATGTACTACTCATGTAGTACTACCATTAACAATCAACATCAAAGTTATACAACATCAAAACAAGCAGATCAGTGCCTTCAAACTTATGGTCAGACGGTTTCTGGGTTTGCCCAGAAACCCAGAAACTCGAACAGTCACTTTCTAACTCAATTATTTATTCTTTATGTTCGTGTTTATTGTCATATAAATGTTTTAAGTTATAGACCTTATGTCAAGGAACAACACCAAAGCATAAAATTAGATTATCATCGACAGAATAAACATGAATCACACGGTCAAAGTATGCCAGAAATGATGTTCTTATTTTTCTGGATTTTCCCAGAAAAGCAAAAATCAGTTCGGGTGGTTTACTTTGACCACCTTTCACGATCGATCTGATGAGTTTACAAGATATATATAAAGACACAGATCTATAGTACACATAACCAGCTACATAATGTACCAAACAAACACATCAAAAACCGAACATACTGATAGATCTAAAGGCTTAAACTTCTTGTCAGACGCTGATTTCAATTTCTGGGCTTGCCCAAATTTTGACTGGTCATGCCCGGTCAACGGGATTTGACCAGAAATAACTCAAAATATAGACATCAAATGTCTGTGATTTCACTTCCAGATCCAAGACAACATAACAAGCTACCAATATCAAGTTTAAAACAACACATAACATATACGAGCAAGGATCTGTGGCCACTGACATTTATTGTCAGACCACTATTCAAGCTCAAGAACAGATTTTTAAAACTTGCATTATAAGGCACTTTGATGCTATGGATTCATGATAGACCATCATAGATCTTCAATAAACATCCAATAGCAAGACTCTAAACACAAAAACATAAAAATTTTCAAAGCATACAAGATCAAAAATTAAAAAATGGGTTATACCTTCTTTCTTTCAATTCTTGATCTAAGCTCTCAAATATGTTATTGGTTGATCTATGGACTGATATTGTGACTGGTTCACATATAATTTTCGTCGGTTTAGGAGGGAGAGAGAGTTGGCGAGAGCAAAAGTGAAGAATGACAATTTTTGTGACTTTTCTCTCTCTAAATCTCTTATATAATGTGCTAGTTTGCTATGGCTGAGGCAATGGACGATTTTTGCTGCTGATTTGCTGATATTTTTATGCCACAAAGTCAAGAATAGTTGGTGACCAACTAAAGTTAAACCAAATTTTACAAGTTAGCTTATAAAATATAATAAAAGGGCATTTTTGTCATTTCTAAAATACAATCAATGGCATTCTTGTCATTTGTACAAACCCTTAGGGTTTAGGGTTTGAATCCTAGGTTTTCAATTTACTTTCCAAAATTTTCGATTTTCGATTTTCAAAATAAAAAATTAATTTTCCAAAATTATAATTAGGATTCAATAAATATATTAATATTTCCTAATCATAAAATTCAATCTTGCTAATTAGGATTAATATTCCTAATTAAAATTGCTTAATTTAGAAATTAGGTTCAAAATGATCATTAGGGTTTATAACCCACGAATTAGGGTTTTAATAAGAAAAAATAAATTTTCTAAATTACAATTAAGGTTTGTAAAATAGAAATTAAGATAACTAAAATATAATTAGGGTTTTCTAATCATATTTAAGTTTAATACCCACATTAGGCTTGCCAATTAGAATTAGGGTTTCCTAATTTAGGGTTTAGAATTCCCGAATATGAAATTAGGGTTTTTCGGCTTTCGATTAGGGTTTCTAACGGTACGTTAGAGTTTCTGGTCCTGAGATTAGAGTTTCTAATCTCTTATTAGGGTTTATAATTTTTAAACCTTATCCAATCAATTATTGATCAAAATCTCTATACAGTACAAACACGTACTCATTAAAATAATTATTTTAATTATATTTTCTATCGAATCCCTATCCAGAAATTAGGGTTAGGGTTTCTAAAGCTGTTAAGCACAACTCTACTCTAATTTTATTAGTCAATACACAAATTGACTTTCTCGATACACGTATCATCGATACTTGTCACATAAATGATAATTAATATTAATATTAATTAAAAAAAAATTATTCGTAAATTTTGATTATTCAAAATCTCGGGTTATCACAAAGGGCCTTTGTGTTGACAATATTGCACTCGTACTTGCATATGATCTTCTACTCAATGTGTCAGCTACCACGTTCTCTTTTCTAGGATGGTATTGAATGGTATGATCATAATCTTTCAACAGTTCAAGCCAACGTCGTTGTCGCATGTTGAGTTCCTTTTGAGTGAAGAAATATTTGAGGCTTTTATGATCCGTAAAGATCTCCACCTTCTCCCCATACAAGTAATGCCTCCAAATTTTAAGTGCAAAGACAACAGCTGCCAACTCTAGATCATTAGTAGGATAATTCCTCTCATATTCCTTGAGTTGTCTTGATGCATAGGCTATGACTTTTCTATTTTGCATGAGAACGCATCCCAACCCTTTGCTCGAAGCATCACTGTAGATGACAAATCCCTCTGAGCCAGATGGTATTGTTAGAACAGGTGCTGAAATGAGTCTCCTCTTGAGTTCTTGAAAACTCTTTTCACATTCTTCGCTCCAACCTAACTTTGTATCTTTTCGAGTCAGCTGATTTAATGGAGTAGCGATTCGAGAAAATCCTTCCCCGAATCTCCGATAATAACCAGCTAAACCAAGAAAGCTACGTACTTCAGTCACTGATTTAGGTTGTTCCCAGCTTTTAATAGCTTCAATCTTTGCTGGGTCAACAGATATTCCACGACTTGATACTACGTGCCCAAGGAATGCTACCTCCTCCAGTCAAAACTCGCATTTCATCAACTTGGCATAAAGCTTGTATTCACGAAGCTTTTGGAGTACCAGCCTCAAGTGTTGCTCATGATCTTCACGGCTTTTGGAATAAATAAGGATGCCATCAATAAAGACGACCACAAAGTGATCCAAATATTCCTTGAATACCCGGTTCATCATATCCATGAAGGCAGCAGGAGCATTAGTCAATCCAAAGGACATGACTAGGAATTCATAATGCCCGTACCGAGTTCTAAAAGCCGTCTTTAGAATATCCTCAGTTCTAACCTTCAGCTAATGATATCCAGAACGAAGATCGATCTTTGAAAAGAATTGTGCTACTTGCAATTGGTCAAACAGGTCATCAATACGTGGCAATGGGTACCTGTTTTTGATGGTGATATGATTCAACTCCCGATAATCAATACAAAGTCGCATACTTCCATCTTTTTTCTTCACGAATAGAACAGGAGCACCCAAGGAGAAGTACAAGGACGAATAAAGCCAATGTCTAACAATTCTTGTAGTTGGATCTTTAACTTCTGAAGTTCAATAGGAGAAGTTTGATATGGGGCTTTGGAAATGGGTTTTGTACCGGGTTCAAGGTCGATATAAAATTTAATTTCACGCTCTGGGGTAGGCCAGGAAGTTCTTCAGGGAATACGTCAGGGAATTTATTAACAATAGAAATATCATTCAAAACTGACGTATTTTTGTTTAGATACGTGACATGAGCTAAGAAAGCTTAACATCCATTTTTCAATAAACGAATAGCTTTATGGCTTGAGATGACAGCGATTGATTTTAATGGTTTGGTTGCTTAAATTCGCATAATAGGTCGATTAGGAATATGAAAGCTAACAACCTTATGAAAATAATCAATTTTTGCATGATGAGTAGTTAACCAATCAATCCCTAGAATCACGTCAAATGCAAGTATTTTTAATGAAATAAGATCCACAGGTAATGTGTGGGTACTAACTTGAACCAAACAAGACTTATAAACCGTGGATGTAATGAATGTTTCTCCTAATAGAGTTTCAACAGATAAGTCAAAGTCTAATTTCTCCAGAGTCAAATTTAATCGATGAGCGCAAGTAGGAGAAATAAAAGAATGGGTAGAACCGGTATCAAATAAAGTATAGACTTCGTTAGAGTTTATGATAAGCTTACCCGTGATGACCTCATTCGGGTTCCTTACTTTCTAGGAGGTCACAACAAACGCTCTCCCTTGCACTACCGATTTTGACTTTTCTGGGACGGCCTTTGGTATCTCCATCCTGGCTGAACTTGTTTTTGGTAAACGACAAAATCGAGCTAAATGACCTTCTCTTCCACAATTATAACATGCTTTAGACGGCATCGCGTAGTTTGGACTGATGTGCCCCTCCCCTTCACATTTGAAACATATGATAGGTGGTCGCTCTCCTTCCTTAACAACGGGTGCTGGTGCTGACGTCTTTCCATCATTGTTGAATCTCCTCTTCTTGAATTGACCATTCTTATTATTTTGGCCCTGATTACCACCGAAGTGGTTACCATTTCTGGCATGTTGATTCCCTCCACGCTTGTTGTCACCGCTTCGATGACTGCTCTCACTGGTATTATCATTTTGCCGACTGCTCTCTTTTGGTTGCGTTGACTCATTATCGCGCTCCACTAACTGAGCCCTATTCACAACATCTGAATACAAACACAGTTTATGAGAAATAAGATGTTGACGTATCTCAGGTTTCAAACCTCGCAAAAACATTCGCGTTATTCGCTCTTCATTATCCACCAAGTGGGACGTAAACCGGGACAACTCAGCAAATTTAGTCTCATACTGCGACACGGTCATATTATTCTGCTCTAATTTGATGAACTCCACCTGCTTCATGTGACGAACACTTTCGGGAAGGTATTTGTCATTGAACAGCTCTTGGAACTTCTCCCAAGACATCTTCAGTGCGGCAGGTTGAGTACGCTTAATCGATTCCCACCAGTAATCTGCCTCTCCTCGCAACATAAAGGCGGCAAAAGGAACCTTTTGCTCCTCAGAGCATCCCAATACATCAAATATCTTGGTTATCTGCTTTATCCATGTTTCCGCTATAAGTGATTTTGGCTCTCCCTTAAACTCCGGTGGTCCCAGCTCCTTGAACTATTTAGCGGTGACCGTCCAAGAGTTTTCAGTGTTTCCACCTACATTTTGGACAGGAGCCGCTCTCGCCTACAGTTGCATGAACTGTATAAAGCTTCTGAACATTCCATCATTCATCATCTGGTCAGTGTTGTTGTTTGCATGAGGATTGTCACCTTCCTGATGCACATTATCCTGATTATTGATATGTGGTGAATCAACAGTCGCCTGTGCTCCAGTGCTATTCTCAACATTCTTAGATGCCATTTTCAGATACTGCCACAAAATAAAAGTTAATTGATATGTCATATATTATCATTATATTCTGACCGACCAATTAAATACCATGCAAATAAACTTAGGTAGGTCATACAAGCGAAGGAATTCCCCGTCTCTCCCCTTCTAGTTCTATTCTCACATCTTAGCCAGGGATCATATCCCTAAGCTCTGATACCAACTGTGATGCCCCCAAAATTAGGTATACATCACCCATCTTGGGTCATCAGATACATGGTACAGAATACAAATACAACTTACTAATACAACTGTCGTGTACAATACGACAAAACATAACTGTGAGTTTGAATACAATTATTGTCTACTAGAGACTATACAAACTCAAAAGGAGTCCTCATTACAATTATTGTCACACTATTTAACAGAATAGTGAGGACTACTAATACTATCATCTGGTCCATCACTCCGTTCCCCGACTCATCCCAGCTATATTCTCCTTTCCTGAAGAGAACAGTGAAAGAAAGGGTGAGCTCAACTAGCCCAGTAAGAAATATTTTGACTAAGATAATGCAGAATAAATTATCATTAGCCTTCAACAGTGTTAAAACTGATAAAATATAACGAACATCAAGTTTAACTGCAGCGGAACAAGCAAGCCATTAAAAGATTCAAGTAGAGAATAAAATCTACTATCTTCTATGATTTAAAAGGTTTTTCAACACTGTTATCGCTGGGACTCAACTTAATAAAATAATTCACGTCATCAAATTACCCCTGCACTACGACCAAGGATATTCTTTAGTATCACGACCACAATTATCCATGCACTACGGGCCAAGAATATTTGTGTACTTATTAATGGTCATGATCATGCCAACAACTGTCCATCAATGCACTACGGGCCAATGATGACTTTTACTACATCATTTGTAACATTACGGTTATGATTATACCCAATAATCCCTGGTCATAATCATACCAAGTCCATCTATGCACTACAGGCCACAGATGACTTTCAACATTTTATAAACATGAGGATGATGACAATGATATAAGAATTCAATAAAACAAGTTCAAGAATTAATTTATCCAAGAATTAACAACATCCAAATTGTCAACATGATACTGCTTTGTAGAGTAAAATTCAAGAATGCTTAGAATAATATTTTCATGAAAAGATACTGGATGAAACACAATTATCAAGGATATTTCACTAATTTCATGGAGTATAGAAGTTCAAACTTAACCAACTAAGTATAATAAAGAATGGAATAACAAAAGAAATCACCCGGCATGGAATAGACCGAACAGACAGGTTATTCTAACAGAATAATAAATAATGGAACCAGGTCCGATGTAAACGCACAGACAAGATATTCCGACAGACCAGGTCCGGCGTAAACGCACATACAGGATATTCTGACAGAATAATAAATAATGGAACCAGGTCCGGTGTAAAACACACAGACAGGATGTTCCAACAGAATAATAACAAGGCGGAACCAGGTCCGGTGTAAAACACACAGACAGGATGTTCCAACAAAATAATAATAAAAACGGAACCAGGTCCGGTGTAAAACACACAGACAGGATGTTCCAACAGAATAATAGAAAAATGTCACCAAGTATAGGGTAGACCGCGTATACAGGTTATTCCAACAGAATAATAAGAAATGGAATAACAAAAGCTCTCTTCATGAATAAGAAAGAAAAACACCCCTTACCGTTTTAAAGAAGAACTAAAATAAGGAAGTAGTTAAGTAGCAGAATATTTTTGTTCTCTCTCTCTATAGTTTCTCTCTCTAGAGTTCAGTGAATTCGTAAGAAATAATGAAGGAATGAGCTGCTATTTATAGAAGAATGGACTGCATAGTAACTAATCCATGAACGGTCCAGATTGATTTACTTTAATCTGACGGTCCATAATTAAAGAAAAATCTTTTAAATAAAATATAATATATTCTATTTATAGAATAACTTTAATAAAGTATTCTGTTTTATATAAAAAGATGTTTCTGTTTTATTACGTTAATAATACGAACAAAACAAAACTTCATTATCGCTAAATAATTCATATTATTAACTGACAATAATTGAATCAAACTGAGTGACTTCTCACATAAGCATTAATAATTAATACCGTGTGCTACTATGCAACCACACGTATTACTGTACTTTTACTACCGAGTAGTTCAACAGTATCAATGGTAAAACTTCTGCCTTTATTTTTAATAAAATATTTTTATCATTTTCTCAATTCGACAATAATTTCGTTGTGGGATCCACCAATGATTGTGCCGTTGTACGAATATTCCCTGTTAAAACGAATATTTCCCGACCAATCGAATATTATATAACAACTTGCGTACTTTGCAAAATTTATAAATATTACCCACAACTATAACATTATATCAAATTAACTTCATAATATTCAAAAATGATAATTATAGAAAATTCATCTTTATTTATAAAAGTTGGGGTCTTACAGATAACCCCAGAAAATTCAATTCCAACCCCGGAGATACCCCGGGAGATACAGTTTCAACCCCGGAGATAACTCTGGGAGGTCAAGCTAACCACAGAGATAACCCTGAGGACATTCCACATCCACTGTAGCCCAATCTCAGAGATAACCTTGAGAAATGACTGCTACATCTATGCCAAAGCCTGAGATAACCCCTGTGGGGGCAAAATCACCATTTTTCTACCTCAACACCACATCAACATTGTCTCAACACAATTCAATTCACACTATGTATCAAGATGTCCCACCAGAACCATAGCTCAAATCCTGAGTGACTACTACGCAAGACAGTACACCGGATATAATTTGAAGACTTGAAGATCTGGTCATGGACCCATCTTTCCAGCTTCGTACAACCTCTAATCCCATGTCATTGTGTAGCTCTCGACAACAACATTCTGAAACAGTATATCACTCCTTTATTGGATGCCCGGATTGAAAGTTATGACGGTTCGAGCGGAGAGCGCGTAGCCCAAGTGCACGTACTTTGAGACGACAAGACTCGCATGGCCCAGGGTAGCTGCAAGTAGACCCACGAACATCTGGTATTTAAGTATGAGCTATTGGCAGCTTATTTAAAAAAAAAAGAAGAAACGAGAGAAAACTCTGTCCATTTTAGCCTATAACCCCTACTAGAGTTCTCTAAACTGAGTGATTCTTCTTTCTAAACACTTGTAAGCTCGTGTTTTGTAACATAATGAAGTTTAATCGTTGGAAACTGAGTTTTCAGGCGTCAAAAGCAATCTGAAGTCTTCTTGGCAGCCCACTATAAGATATTTCAGATTTTAAAGCTTTCTACTACTTATATATATACAGTAAGGATCAGGTCAGGGATCCCTGATTTTAACTAAAATACGAACTTCTTTTCTCAGCCTTTGGATGACAAACAACGGCCCAGATTGGGGAAAACCACAAAAACGCGGATCCGGTCTTGTTTGGGTTAAAAAAATACTGACCCGGCTGGGTCAAAAAAGAAATCATCTGATCTGAAGATCTGAAGGCTCTCGTTATCCCCAAATCGAAACTCTCCTCCCTCTTCTACCATCGAAGATCTGAAGCTTTGAAGCTCGCCGGATCCGGACGTCGTGGCTCTCTTATTTTCGTTTTTCTTAAATCGATCAGTTCTCTCTGAGAATGAAGCCTAAATCGATCAGTTCTCTCTTCTACACAAAGCTCACAGCGAAATTGATCTGGAATCTCTTTGTGACGGTCGCCGGACGTTGGAAACTCACAGCGAATTTCTTTCACTCACGTTGGAAAGGTAACTGTTGCCTTTCGTATTGTCTTGTTTTTCTAAACTAAGCTTGGTTTTGATACCAATCCTTCTAATTTCGGCTAAATCTCCAACGAATTTGGCAAGAAACTGATGTGAGGTATTGATTAGAAGAAATCGAGCAACACTAGCAGTAGAGGGGTTGTGCCAATTGATTTTTTTTCTAGAATTGAAACGAAGTCCAATTCAAGCAAGTTTTATATTCATAGCTAATGTAATAGAAAGAATTGATAATAAATATTGTCTATTATAAGTGCTGCTGTGAATAATTTGTTGATTTGACTATGTTTGTTAAGGAAGTTTTGTGCAGGGTAATTGGACTCTGTTTCTTAGCATTGTGCACCTAACATGTTTGATAGAATGCCTCTGAGAGGCTGTTAAGTTTTTAAAGTAAACACTTGTTAATGTTATGACCAAGGCTGCTTATGTTTATAATATGTGATGTGTCCCAAGTGGCTTAACTGAATTAAAAATGGGTAATTGGTATATGAAAGCATGGGTAATTGGTCAAATTACAGCTATCAGACATAAACTAAACAACTATGTTGTTCAGATTTGGGATAGTTATATATATTGTTGCTTTTTTGGTAATGTTTATTTTTGAAGTCTTGTTTAGTTTATTATTATTTTGTTTGAGGCTAATTGTGTTATGGAAAATTTAGTTCAGCTTATTATTGTTATGGTTGTTTGATGTCTTGCATTTATCCATTTAGAATGTCTCTAAAACAAACTGTCTGTTGGCAGATAAGGTTCAACAAAGGCATGTCTACTTCAAGTAACATGAGCATTCAAACTCATGATATACGATTTCGAAACAAAATGTGTTATTGTCGTCTGAGAGCTGCTGTTAGAATATCTGAATCAGAGAAGAATCCTGGAAGGCTCTACTGTGACTGTCCAAGGGAGAAGGACAAAGGAAAATGTAAGTTTTGGGAGTGGTGCAATCCAATTGGGTATAGCGAACCCAACTCCGCTAATGAAACACACGTGCAGCTGCGCAGCAATGACGATGCTCGACTTGGAGTCATTGAAATAAACGTGGCAAATCTTAAACACACCATGAATATGATCGTGTTTTTTTGTGGGCTAACCTTGGTAGTGTCGGTCATGGCACTTGTTAAGTGATTGTTAAAATTGTGTAACTAATTCCATAATTTGTAGTTATGCTTCAAGTGACTATTTTAAGAATTCATAATTAAGAATCCAAGGAAATGTTGTAGTAGTATTCTTATTATTTGATGTTTGAGCGTGTCATCATTTAATGGGCTTATACGGAATCTGAATGATTTCATTTTCTCTTGATATCTTCTTTCTATATTTGGAAAAGTCACTTTTTCATTGCACATTGCTCTTCATAGTATGGATTGATATTAATATTGCAGATGCACTAATTTGCGGCCTAATATTCCAGTTGCTATTTTCTTAGTACATAACAACTATCACTATTCACCATGCCTCTCAGGAAAAATTACTCCCAAAGTAAAGTTTCAAACTTGCCTTCTTATTAGTCAGTAACTAAAGTCTCAAACTGCTGTGTATACTTACAACAGCCAACAACCAAATGCAAATTACATTACACATAGAATTGGTACTAATTGGTACACATTGAAAAAGTACTAATTGGCACACATAGAATTGGTACTAAAATGGCACCAGCAAAAACCTTTATACATCAAATATTAAGAAAAACAACATCTCCACATTACATTTCAAATTTAAGTTTTCCAACAATCAAACAAAAGAGTAAGAACAACATCTCCACATTACATTTCAAATTTAAGTTTTCCATCATCACAGGTTACATCACAGACATTGTAGAAACTAATTAAAACACAGAAAAAATACAAATTCCTAAACAAGCACCAAAGAAACTAATGAAAGCAGTCCATGCCACAAAGACTCCCATCCTGAAACATGAAAATATCATCAATGTCAACTACAAGATGGAGACAAAATTGCAATTAAGAAAACAATCAAACAAATACTTACAATCATCGTTAATGTCAACGGCCTCCTCATCGTTCACTCCAACAAGTTGTGGACAATTTCTTTTGTCATGCGACACTCCAACAATCCCACAACCATTGCATTTCCTAGCCTTCTTGATAGCCTTCTCTTTTCCTCCTTTAAGTCGTTTACCACAACCCTTTGTCCTTACCGAAAATGGTTCTTTGAGACTTAGTTGTTGGCTCTCAAGAGAAATGGGCATGTTGATACTCCCTTCCACATCCATGCTACCATGATTCATGGCGGCAAACTTCCTTTGAGTTGATAACAACAATTCTTTCAACTCTTTTGTGTTATCTTCACTTAATGCAGCTTCATCAAAAACATTAGACGCAATTTGGAAGAGACTACTACGCCTCAGTAACACAGAAGTATCACATATTTCACTCACACTCCCACCCAAGTCATCCATAACTCTGCCACATTTCGCAGATTTTGTCCACCTCCGCAAGATGTATTGATTAGGTAATTCCATAACCTGTTTTTTTGTGAAATATGCCAACATATGCCTACATGGAATTCCATCACTCTCAAACATCTGACAACTACATTTCACAAAGTTTGATGACTTGTCAAACGAAAGCTTACGGTCATTAGAATCACCCTCCTTTACATTCTGAACATTGTACATACAGTTGTTGTCATCTTTAAATGTACGTGTTACCACATACTTGCCACTTTCAAGCAATTGCTTTTGAAACTTGTAAAAAATAGTTCGTGTGTACAACTCACTCATCTGGTATTCCATGACCCTCCCAGTTACTGTTTGTGGCTTTTCATTGACATCCTTATGATCGAAATCTAGTTCATTATGTCGCATTTTGGCAAGTCCCCTATTAAACCGCGTCACAAAATCCAACATTGAGTTTTGAGGAGACACATACTTCTTGAAAAAGGCATGAGCCCCTTCAACTCTTTGGCTACTAGTCATGTGGGCAGAAAAAATATGTCTCAAAAATGCCGGAACCCATCGCTCGCGGATTTCATACATCTCCTGTAACCAATCATTCGTGTCAAATTTGGCTTTCCCTACAACCTCAACCCATCTTCTTTCAAACTCGTCTGGGCTCTCAGATTTCCATATACAACAACTTAACTCGCCATAATGTTCTTTGTAGGGAATTGGACCTAATTTTTCAGAAAACTTTTTAAAAATGTGCCAAATGCAATACCTATGAAAAGTATTTGGAAGCATAGCATGAATTGAATTTCGCATTGCCGGATCTTGATCAGTTATGATCATTTTGGGCGGGCTACCCGGCATCGCTTTCAACCATTCCTTGAAAAACCAATCAAAAGCATCAATCTTTTCACCACTTAATAATGCACACCCTAAAAACGTTGTCTGTCCATGGTGATTAACCCCTACTATAGGTGCGAAAATCAAGTTGTAGCGGTTCGTATTGTAAGTTGTATCAAACACAACTACATCCCCAAAACTTTTGTATGCCTTTCTACATGTTGCATCCGCCCAAAAACAATGAATAATGACACCCTCCTCTTGCTCGAATGTAAAAGTAAAACCAGGATTCTTTTTTTTTCATCCTTAAAATACTCAAACAACATATTAGCATCATGTCCCTTTAGAGCCCTCCTCCTATCTCTTTCAGCATTATACAGATCTCGTGTTGTACATCCAACATTTTCACGACCTCCAGCTTCCATCTCTAAAATACTCATTTGTTGCCATGTTGGCACATTAGATTTTGATAGTTGTTCTGTTAAATTTCTTTTGGCAAGTGTCACTACACGATGAGAGTGCAACAGATGTACTTTTCTTGGGGTCGTAAGAGGATGGTTATGACCCTCAACAAATTGTTTAATAACAAACCCCCCCGCATCGGTCCGGTCTTTCACAACTAACAATCTTGCACCACAATCAGCTCTAGTTAGGCCCCGTTTCCTTTTTCGTACAATCTGTTGAGTTTTGTTGGGCACAGTTCTCCTCAACCCTTCTTTATAACAAACAAATTCCTTTCTAATTATTTCACCGTTACACTTCTTACTAGAACTTAACCGCGTACCAAATCCACCTTCTCTACTATAGTTGTTATAAAAGTCGCGAACATCGCCCAAGTTGTGAAAATGTTGCCCAATTTTCGGTATCAACTCGTTTTTAACTTGCGGAGTGTAAAGTTGTTGAGAAGAATTACCAGATGATACCATTTCCGTCTCATCTACACAATGCTGCATTCTGCAAACCCAACAACAAAGTACAAACAAATTAGACAGGATATATCAATAATATAACTTTTGTGTAGAAGAATTAATATGACATGAGTAATAAATTAGACATGATATATCAATAATATGACAGTATATAATGTCTGCCTACTTATTTGAAAGATAATGAATTATTACAAATTTACACAGATCATTGAAACAAGCAAGTTTATGTTGCTTTAGTAAATGGAAGCAGATCATCAAGAATGACCAGTAAAACTAAGAAGCAATTGAAACAGATCATCAAGAATTGCTCACTGACACTAAGAAGCAATTAGTAAATGGAAGCACAAAGGACATCAATTAATTAAAAAAACCCTTGAAGAAAAATTGAAACAAATTTATGTTGCTTTCTCGAATCACCAGTTTTTGAAAAAGTTGATTTCTTTCTTGAAAAGAAAAAGCTTTGTTCACGATTTATGGTAGCTCTACATTAAGCTCAAAGTTTTTTAATAAAAAAAAACAAGGCTTTAATTTCCTATACAATCTATCTATATTGCAATAATGGTTAATTTTCAAAAAAAGAAGATTTAACCCAGCAAAAAGAAGATTTCCTATACATACGTTAGTAACAGCTTAATTAAAATATAAAAAAAAGATTTAACCCAGCAAAAAAAATCAAACGCAAATGTGGAACAAAGTGGGAAAAGTGGTCCAAAATGTAGTGTTTCAGAAGATGAATCGTGAGCAAGGAGACAATTAGTAAATGGAAGCACAGAAGCACAGTAGTAATGTCAAACAAACCACATGAACAGTTACCTTTCAACGAGATTTAGGAAAAACGAGATTTAACGACGATTTCGCTGTGAGTTTCCAGCGTCCGGCTATCAATTTCGCTGATCAATCACTTGCTAGAGGAAACGAGAGGAAAAACTGATGGATTTAGGCATCACTCTCATCGATTTAGGAAAAAGGAGTAGAAGAGAGCCCAGACGATTTAGGGAAAACGACGAGAGGAAAAACGAGAATTGGAGAAATCTGGTATGTTTTGACCCGGTTAGGCTTTTTACCCGGTAATGACCCGCGTGTTTTCCCCCTCCCGGATCTGGGCCGTTGTTTGTCATCCAAAGGCTGAGAAAAGAAGTTCGTATTTTAGCTAAAATCAGGGATCCCTGACCTGATCCTTACTATATATATATATATATATATATATATATATATATATATATATATATATATATATATATATATATACAGAAAGGATCAAGAGTAGAACTCTTAAGTAGTAGAACTCCCTTAAATAATAGAATTGTATCAAAACGACGTAGTTTTGATAAGACGCGGTGGCATTTTTGTAAATACCATGCCACCGCGTATTTACAAAAATGCTACCGCGTCTCATCAAAACTACGTCGTTTTGATACAATTATATTATTTAAGGGAGTTCTATTACTTAAGAGTTCTACTCTTGATCCTCTCCCTATATATATATATATATATATATATATATATATATATATATATATATATATACGGTATGGATCTTAAGCTCACCCATTATCCAACTCACCCGAGCGCACCCCCCTTTAGCGACGGACCCGACGACGGTTCGGTCATACAACCATCGTCTATACTTTTAGCGACGCTATATGTTGTCCGTCGCTAAAAGTATAGACTACGGTTGTATGACCGAACCGTCGTCGGGTCCGTCGCGACCTATTTTGTTATATGTATCCAAATCACACGAAAAACAATGTATTATGAAAAAATTCCAGTTCCATAAAATATTAAACTTTTTTTAGTTGTTTTAAAAAAAAAGCAAAAAAAAAAAAAGTCCAGACGGTACTAAAATTCGGGAATCTGGACTAGAATCGAACTATATATATATATATATATATATATATATATATATATATTTATCGCTTTTACATAAATATATGGTTTAACTGCTTTCATAATGTAGATATTTAATCTTTCAACCTACGGGCTAGATTTGTCTAAATATGACTATTTCTAACTTTGATCGGTTCAAAAGTGACTAAACTGAAACCGTTAGAGCTATAATGGTTTAGATTTACTATAATCTAGTTCTTTTTCTAGATTTTGTACACATTACTCTTTTATGTGAGCCTAGGAATCATATGATCACAGATTCAGCCTCTTAATCTAGATTCGGTTCCCAAGATGGACATTTCTCAGCTGCATTCAACTTCTAAATTATCCACGGTGTCAGAATATCCTTAGATGACTCTCATGCCCACAAGGAGTTCGACATTGTTGTGTATCTTATTTTCTTGAAGATGCCTCGCATCTCAAAAATAAAAGCAATCAAGCTAAACACCTAATAAAATGGAAGTATAAAAAGCCTCAATTATTATTAAGCATAAGGGTTTAAAAAACCTGTTTTCCAAAACTTTACTGTTATATCTTGTTAAAATTAAACTTTTATACAAAAGTCAAACCCTTTGTATATAGGTGCAAATGAGGCATAGCACTACTTCCAGACAATTGCACATAGGCCCAACTCACACACACACACACATACGTAGATAAAAGTTAAATAAAAAGTGGTGGTAACCATGTTTTCATAGAAGTTGAGGGGTGCCTAACACCTTCCTTCCGCTTAATTAAGCCCTCGAACCCTAACGAATCTCGGTTTCCAAGACCAGTTAAACAATGTCCAACCATTGAGTCTTTGTGCAAACTTTCTATCGGTTGAGTCGGCGTAACCATTTAAAATTACATACTGGCGACTCTAAAAATCAAATCGTCGACATATACATGTTGGACCTTTTCAAACTTGTTTTTTCAGGCAAAACTCATCTAAAATGATAACACATAAAGTCAAGCACAGAAAAGGGACAAATTAAAATCCCAACGTCAACACATACAATACAATATAATCTTCATATTGTATATTTAACCCATACTGCACAAATTCCATGATTTGCCTTTAGTCACACAACATTCATGTAATCAACGATTTCAAATAAAGTAACATAAATCATTAACTATGATAAACATGGTTTAATACACATTATCACATAAGAGCAAGTTACTGAAGAACTTGCCTTGAAGCGTTCCTTGCGCGGTTAGGAGAATTCGTCCTTCCATTCTCCTACACGATTTAGTGTATATGCAACCACAATTAGCTATATAATTACGCTTATTAGTCACTTATGTTAGCTCTACTTTACATGTAAGGATCAAGAAATTTGTAATTTAATTTAAATATTTATTGATTAAATAAATATTTTAAATAATTTATTTATTGGAAAAAATAAATAATTGATGGATTGTGGGGAATTAATTTAGTAACTAAATTGATTAATGTTAATTAAATTGAATAATGATAATTTTATTTGAAGGATCTAATTTAAGAAAATAATTAAATTAAATGAATTGTTTAATATTAAAGGAAATAAATAAATTAAATAAAGTGATGTTTCTAATTTATTAATTAAATTAGATATATAATTATTTATTAATTATAAGTATAATTATAATAAGATTATAACTATTATTAATTATTATTATTATAAGTTATTTAAATTAACTAAAGGTGTGACACATGAAACTATATAATATAATATTATAAAAATAAACTAGTATGGGATTTGTGTGTAGCCAAACATTGCCTTGTGGCTTTTGGCCTAACATAACTGATAGACGTATTATTTGTTTTAACTGATGATCGTGGGGAGTTTCAGTTATTCTACGTATTATATTTCCCTAAGGCTAGATAATAGAACTACAAGAGAGAAACACAGATGTAAGGCCCCAACTTTTTATAAATAAAAATTTAATTTTTTCTAATTATTATTTTGAAATAGTAAGGGATTGATTTGATTAATGTGATTAGTTATGGGTAAAATGCACAAATATTTTAAATAAGCAAGTGGTTATAATATATTAATTATTTTCGGGGAATATTCGTTTGGTCGTGAAATATTCTTGTTGTCGGGGAATATTCGTACGACGACGCAGCCTTTTGTGGGCCCCATAACGGAAAGCGATTGGATGAAGAAAACGATAAGTATGAGTTTTTATAAATAACGACGTAGTTGTTACCGCTAACACTGTTGGAATACCCGATGGTTAAAACACAGTAACACGCGGTGTTGTATAGTAGCACACGGTATTGCAGCAATTGTTAATTCTTACGTAAGAAAGCACTACTTAATAATTGTTACAGTAATTACGGTTCAATATTTTATTTTATTGATTCAATAATTGGTACGTTGATATTTTATATTATTGTTGTTTCAATAATTATCACTGTACAATATTTTTCATTATCAGATCAATAATTCATATTATTTTAATAATATTATTAGATAGCATTATTGGTAATGTTTAGAAAGTTCTGTCTAAGGAGAGGTTTGGTCACCTAATTGCACACCAATAAAGAGAAATCCTTATTGGAAAGCTCTCTCTTTCCTAGGAACAACCTAGTTGTCAGTATTGTGATTCTGTAATATTATTTGTGAACAATTAATTATTGATTTATATGATAAGAAAAATATTTATTTATGTGGATATAAATGGAGAAATTTTTAGAAAAGTGACAATTGTAAAAAATTGATATTTTATCTTTTATAATAAAATAATTTATTTAAATATATTATTATAATATAATAATGGTGGTATTTTTATAATGAATGTGTGATATATGAATAAATGAGGATGAAGAGTATTTTTGTTACAATAAATGCTAAAAACATGTTAAACATGTTGGTGGACCCTATTTTTGACTGAAATTTGATTATAGACTGCAAAATCGTCCGTATGTGGATTTCAGTCAATTTCTGCTTGGAATTTGAAAAAACTTAAAGTTACAAAGTTGTAGAGAATTGAATTTTCTATGGAATGGACATAAGATTCGAATTTTTCTAATAAAATGGTTATTTATTATGAATTATTGAAGTTCCGAATATTGGGTCTGAATTAATTTTGTTACAAAAAAATGTGTAAAACTTATTTTGTGTGTTGGTGGGCCCCACTTGTTGCTTCAAAATGTTGAATTCAGATTTCTAAGGTGGGCGTAGGAAATTTTTTTATAAATATTATTATTTTATTAAATTTTCTGCTTTGGTGTTCTAAGCATTTTTCTATAAATAGGGTGCTTAGGTTAGAATTGAAAATCACGCCAGAAACTGAAGTTTTCTCTCTCTATATTATCGAACGTATTTTTGTGAGTATTTTGATACTTTGAGTGTTGCTATACGGTGCAAGTTTTTTTTAGCATTATATCCGATATTTCAGTCAGAAGTACTGTTCTTTTGAGGTAAGGGATGCTATTTTTTTCATAAATGATATTATTTCTTTCAATATCATTATACCGGAATATTGGTATGAATTTTATTATGAAATTTTTACCTTTTTATGTCAGAGTTACTATTCACGAGTTACTATTCACGTAGTATGATGTTTTTTTCTTATAAAATTTCTACCTTTTAGTGTCGGGATTACTATTCACGTATACGACACTATTCACGTATACGACACTATTTACGAATACGACACTTTTCATAGAAAAAATAAAATTTTCTTTCTTTGTTCAAGTTGTCTATTGTGGTTCCTATCTTTGATTGTATCCATGTTTTAATCTTTATTATTGAATTCTGTTCCACAATTGATTATTATAGAGTATTTTTGAACTTGGATAAATCGAAGTACGAATCCTTAATCCTTGCTCTTTTATCTCTCTGGATTCGTTTTTTTTAAGATATTTTTCATCATCCTCAGTCCTAAATGATGATATTATTGAATATCTTTGGCCGGTAGTGCAAAGATGAATGATTAACTGATGAATATCTTTGGCCCGTAGTGATAAGATGAACAGGTGTTGAGATGAACATGACCAACTGATGATACAAATGAATATCTTTGGCCTATACTACAAAGATGAATATTTGATTCAAGATGTATATTGATTGATGCTACAGGGATAAAATATTGATGATGGACTTTTAAATCTTAGAAGATAGTAGAATTTATTCTCTACTTGACTCTTCTAATGGATTGTTGTTTCCGCTACAGTTGTTGATCTAAAACTTGTTTTCTATGATATTCTATCAGATTTTTCCCTGTTGAAGACTAAGGATAATTTGTTGTACATTATCTTAGTCATAATATTCTTTACTGGGCTAGTTAAGCTCACCCTTTTCCTTTTTGTTCCATTTTTCTTCTTAGGAGACGAGAATATAGCGGGAACTAGTCGGGGTGTGGAGTGATGGTTCAAGATAGTTATTTTAGTAGTCCTTACTATTTTGTAAAATAGTGTATCAATAATTGTGTTGAGGACTTATTTGAGTATGGATATTTTCTAGTAGACAATATTTGTATTTAAACTCACAGTTTATGTATTGTCGTATTTTGCACGACAATTGTATTAATGAAGTTATAATTATTTCTGTACCATGTATTTGGCGACTCAGAATGGGTGATGTATACCTCTTTTGGGGGCGTCACAATAGAGATTAAAGAGAGAGCTTGGTAAGAAGAATTGCAGAGGTTTTGGAGAAGAAACTAAACACAGTGATTTTGAGAGAAGGGTTTGCTAATTCAAGGTATAACATACTCATACTTTAACCTTATCTTTTATTGTTGAAATTTCTATTGGTAGTTATGTTGAATTGTTGCTATACAACTGAATTATGGTGATTATACGTGTTTGTGATGTTTGAGTTTGTATGTAAACAAGAATTTGTTATGCTAATTTCGTTTATAAAGAAAGAAAAGTAATTACAATATATATTTTTCATATGGCTTATGAAAGTAAAAAAGTTAGGGGTCAATTTGTATGTTAATCTATAAATTGAGTCTTGTTTATGCTAGTCCATTAAGAAACGAAGAGAACGTATATTGAATGAAGTAATTTGGACAAGAATTGTGATCAAAATGATGATTTCTCTAAAGAATGTCAAAACAATGGAGTTTTGTATGAAAATATGAAATTCAAGGAATTAAATTAGTTAAAGTGGTTGTTAAATTGTTCTAAGTGGTTGACTATGTTAGCAATCATGTTTGTGATAGTTCTATACCAATTGTATATGTTAATATTACTGTTTTGTGGGTGAAATTCGTGTTTGTTGGGCTAAAAACGAAACATTATTGCTGCGTTTTTGGTTCTGTCTGTGCACCAGTGCAGCTGCGCTGGTGCCAAGGCCAAAAACAGCGCAGTTGCGCCGGTCCCAGGCCTATGTATGGCACAGCTGCACCATACACTGATTTGAGGCAGTTGTTTCTGCTGCTGCAGACCTTCGATACCACTATAACTTAGTTTAATGATGTGCTAATGTAACAAGCATGTAATGAGGAGGCTAAAACAGAACCGTGTCATGTCATTGATTATTTTAAAGTTGTAAAAGCATTTATAAGTTATGAATGCGATATGTTAGGACTTAGTGTACACATTGAATGGTAAATAAGTGTTGTGAAGTTAACACTTAGAATTTCTGATATTTATATAGTGGCATAAGACTTGTACTAAATTAACAAGTTTAGCTAGAAATGAGTGTTATTTTGGAAGTGGATGTTAACATGTCTAATAGATATTGCGATTCCACTAAAATGTGTAGGTGAACGTGAGTTGTAAATTCTAGCTTACGCGCGAGGCAAGTTTCTAAACCTTATCTTTTTATATTGAGCAAGTTTCTTATCCTAAACTTTTATTGAGCAAACTTTCTAACTTCATTCTTTTATTGATGAATGCAAGTTCCTAAACTTTTATTGAGCAAGACTATTGATTCTATCCTTACGTGTGATTGAATAAGCTCTTGTAACCTAATTCATTACATCGAATGAGTTTCACATTCTCATTTCTTGTTATTATTATTCAAAACGTATAATGTTCTAATACATTGATTCAAAGGAGATTGTTCTAATTCTTTGAATATAGTACTTTGCATGTGTATCATGTTTATTCAATTATATATTGTTGATATCCGATCTTTGACTTTGACAGCCTTGTTCAGTTATACATTCTTGTATTAAACCTTCAAGTAGTAAGCAAACTCTTATTTATTAAACTAATCTATAATTGAATAGTGTTCTAAAATTATAGAAACATTGATAAGCTAGTTCCAAACTAAACTTTCTTTAGTGCGGAAGTTCTAGAACCAAATTGAGATGAACCAACCCTAACATAGGGGATTTTGTACGTGTAACATTTTGATGTTTGTGCACAATACATGGTACAAAGGGATGATCCCCCTAAGTACGTTAAGAAGGGTCTGTATAGTCTAATTGACTGTTAAGGTTGGGGTTGTAATACCTAATCACCGTGGACAAATTTCGTGGTCTTAAGACCCTCAGATATTAAAGTTCGAACTTATTTTCTATTTTTGATTCGTAAAACAACTTCATTACTGTTCAGCATTCGTTGTTCATTCTCATATGGTTATTATTACCACTCTTTATATCAGTGAGCAATTGTTTGCTCACTCTTGCAATTAACAATGCAGCTAAAGTCGAAAGAAGTGATGAGCCATCTACTAGCAAGGGAAAGGGCAAGGTATCCAAACGTTGAAGAATTATTTAAAGTTTATTTAAATGCTTGATGTTATAAGACTTGTTTTCTTTTATGATGTATTTCGCAAACTTATGTAATAATTTAAGGTTAGATTACCTGGGATTATTATGAGATGATGTAACCCTTTAATGTGGAAGATTATTGTTTAAATTAATTGATGTTTTTATCCTTTATTATGGGTAGTTAGATGTAATTATTTTGATAGAGTGAGCACCAAATCCTATGGGAATGAAGTACTCGGATTTGGGGGTGTCACATGTTGGTATCAAAGCATTAGGTTATGAACCTTAGGTGGGGGAAACCTTAGGAAGTAGCCTTTAAGGAAATAGAAAACATAGAGGTGTTTAACTCTTATCGGGTTTTAAGGAATGGATTAAGGCATCCATTGAAGCTAAACAATAAAAGACATTATGTGCTATGTGTTAATAACTTATGTGCTCGCGAGTATCGAAAATGCTAAGTAAAACTTAAAATATTTTGTTGACAGGATGTCTAACGAAGGAGGAATTAGTCCAGCTAGGGAGGTGATACCTCAGTTACCTAGAGATGATGAACCCCGGGATATTCACGTAGTGCAGGAACAGTTGATCTAAGAGGATCAGCATGTGACTAATCCCGAGGAGGACAATTCTGAGGAGATAGAGGAGGATAATGAGGAAGAGGATCTTGTGGAGTTTCCACCAAACTCCATATCGGCTGAGATGTATGCTGCTTTGTATGACCGTAACATAAAGTTACAAAATAATGTTGAGGAACTGAAGGAGTTGGTTGAGATTTAGGAACTTGACTCAAAACTTGGAAACACAGAGTGGGACCTAGTTCATACTAAGGGTCAGCATGAAGATCTATTGGCAGTGAACGAGAAGATGAAGACTGACACGGAGAAATTAAAAGATGACTTCAAAGAAGAATCAGTTAAGCGTGCAAGAGCAGAGGACGCTTGGATGAAGGTGACTCAACGTGCAGACCGTGCTGAGGCTAAAGTCCAAGTGAAGAAGGCCAAAATAAACGAAATGGATCATGCCTTTAATTCTGCGATTGATAGGGCCCAGGATCGAGTCTTTTATTACCCGCCTCAATTTGAAAACTCGCCGTAGTTCGTGGTGGATCGTAGGACGACATATCATATTATGGAGGAAGAGCGCAGAGAAGCCTCTCGACGTCTTAATATGCATAGATAGAAAATAAGAGTGATAATAATATGTGGTTATTTATGTGAATAAATAAAATTTTAAATCCTTTATTTTGAGATGAATAAAGGGGTAGTATGAGTATGTAATCCTGAAACTTGTTTAGTTCAGGAAAGTGAATGTTTATAGCAGATATGCTATCTTTTATATGTTTTTAAATTGTTATGAATGAATAAAATATCAAAGTTTATTTGAAATGTTATGTATTATAGCTTTAATCTTAGAATGTGTAAGTTAAACTTCAAATACTCAAGAAGTTGAGTGATGAACTAATAAGCGTATATTTTAACAGAAAATGCCTCCTAGAAGAAGACAACCACGTCAACAACCTCCTGAGGGGTCTACTAACAATAACAACGAGGCCAATGTTAACTCGGTTCAGCAATTGGTAGCTTTGTTGACGGGTGCACTTACGAATCAACCGCAAAGCTCAGGTCACGACCTTCAAGGAATTCAAAGCGGTTGGACCGCCAGAGTTTTAAGGGTCTATGAATCCAGTGGAAGCCTAAACCTGGATTATGGAAATGGAGAAGGTGTTCGACATTGCTAGAGTTAACGAAGATCAGAAAACTGCGTTCGCGACGTTCATGTTGAAGTCTGAAGCTAGCTACTGGTGATAACGTGGGATAGATTTATGGAGATATTTTTTGAAATGTACTTTCCAAGGAGTTCTTGGAATCAGTTGGAGGTGCAATTTCTAGAGCTGAAACAAGGAACCATGACGGTGCCAGAATATGCTGTGAAGTTTAACGAGTTGGCAAGGTTTGCCACTTATCAAGTCAATACGGATGAGCGTAAGGCGAGAAAGTTCGAACAAGGATTGAAACCCTAGCTGTATGGCATGATTTCAATGTTCCAGTTAAATACATTTGTGGCTGTACTGGAAAAGGTAATTATCGCAGAAGGTGGAAGCGATGCCTTGACCAAGTACAATCAAGAACAGAAGAAGAGAAAGAATGATAGTGAAAATAAGGCTGGTAGAAGTAACGTTGGAAGTAACAATCAGAAGAGAAAGTGGAACGAGAATTCGACTATGGGAGGACAGCAATAAAGTCAGCAGAAGAAAAAGTTTGAAGCTTGTGCTACTTGTGGAAAGAACCATACTGGGGTATGTTTGAAGGGAAAGCGGGTGTGTTTCAACTGTGCTTAGGAGGGACACATTGCAATGAACTGTTTTAGCCCAAAGAAAGGAGCATGTTTTACCTGCGGTTCCAAGGATCACATAGCTCGTGATTGTCCTAAAAAGTCAACGGGGAGTGCAAGTGGAGGAAAGGGAAACAACAACGGTGGTGGTGCATGACCGTGAAGGATGCGGTTCAGTCTAAGGATGTGGTGTCAGGTATCATTCCGATTAATGGCATTAATGCTTATGTAGTGTTTGATTCGGGTGCTACTTGTTCATTTATATCCGATGAATTTTCTCAGAACTTAGATTTGCCTCAAGAAGAATTAGATTATCCTTTGAGCATAGAGATTACAAATAGGGGAAGTGATTTCTGTTAGATTTATATATAAGAATTGTAGAGTGGTTATAAAGGGTCAAGAAATGACGGTAGACTTGATACCAATTAGACTGGGTGAGTTTGATGTTATCTTGGGAATGGATTGGTTATTCAATCATGGAGTAGTAATTGATTGCCAAAGAAAATGTGTTAACCTTATGACTCTGTCAAAGGTTGTGTTCTATGGCAGCAAGTCACCTCGACAAGCAAGTTGTCTGATGGTGATGCAAGCCAAGAAGTTGTTAAAACATGGATGTGTAGGATACTTAGCCTATATAGTTGATACACAGAAGAAGAGTGCGAAGTTAGAAGAGATACCGATCATAAGAGATTTTACAGACGTATTTCCAGACGATTTGCCGGGTCTTCTGCCAGATCGATAAATCAAGTTCTTGATTGATTTAGTACCAGGAATGGGTCTGATATCTAAGGCACCATACAGAATGGTCCTGGTAGAGATGAAAGTGTTGATGGTCCAATTACAAGAGTTTCTTGACAAGAAGTATATTCAGCCGAGTGTATCGCTATGGGGAGCACTGGAATTATTTGTTAAGAAGAAAGATGGATCAATGCGGCTCTGCATTGATTATAGAGAATTGAATAAGGTCACAATTAAAAATAAGTATCCATTACTGAGAATCGACGACATGTTTGATCAACTGAAGGGTGCGTAGTATTTTTCAAAGATAAACTTGAGGAGTGGTTATCATCAGCTGAAGGTGAGGCCAGAAGACGTACGGAAGACGACATTCAGAACTCGGTATGGTCATTACGAGTTTTTGGTTATGTCATTTGGTTTAACCAATGCACCTGCAGCGTTCATGGATTTGATGAACAGGGTGTTTAAACCATTCTTAGATAAATTTGTGGTGGTGTTTATTGATGATATCCTGGTGTATTCCAAGACCAAGGAGGAACATGTTGAACTCTTAAGAGTGACGTTGGAGACATTGAGAAAAGAGAAGTTGTATGCAAAATTTTCAAAATGTGAGTTTCGGTTGGAGCGTGTACAGTTTCTCGGACACGTTATTGATAAAGACAGAATTTTGATTGATCCATCTAAAGTTGAAGCTGTACTAAACTAGGATCAGCCGAAGACAACGTCAGAGATAAGGAGTTTGTTAGGGTTGGCAGGTTACTATAGGCGTTTTATTCAAGACTTTTCCAAGATTGCGACCCCGTTTATCAATTTTACCAGGAAGGCGGTTAAGTTTGTTTGGACGAAGAAGTGTGAGGAAAGTTTTCACAAACTAAAGAACAGGTTGAGTTCGACACCTGTGTTATCATTGTCGGATGATACAGGGAGTTTTGTGGTGTATAATGACGCATCGCATAAAGGACTAGGCTGTGTGCTTATGCAAAACGACAGAGTTATTGCATATGCATCACGTCAATTAAAAGATTACGAGAAAGGGTATCCGACTCATGACTTAGAGTTGGCTGCGGTGGTGTTTGCCCTGAAGATTTGGAGACATTATCTTTATAGAGAGAGGTGTGAGATATATACTGACCATAAAAGTTTGAAGTATATCTTTACACAAAAAGACTTGAATATGAGGCAGAGAAGATGGTTGGAGCTGATAAAAGACTATGACTGCGAGATTTTCTATCATCCCAGAAAGGCGAATGTTGTTGCTGATGCTTTAAGTAGAAAGGGACGGGAGAAGGTAATGATGTTGACAGCTCAGGAGAAGTTAGGGTCGGAAATGGCTAAGATGGAATTGGAAATTAAATATCTGACAAAATCCTATGAGAAGTTATTCCAGATAGGAAACGGTCCAACGTTGGTAGATAAAGTGAAGGATGCACAACATCAGGATGGAGAATGCGAAAAGATAAAATAGAAAGTATCTAAAGGGGAGGAAAGTAAATTCAAAATCGATTCAGAAGGGTTACTTCGATTCGAAGGGAGATTTTGGGTTCCGCCTGTACTGGAAGTTAAAGAGGAGATTCTGAGTGAAGTTCATAACTCAAGATATTTGATTCACCCTGGAAGTACGAAAATATACCAGGATCTTAGACATCCTTTTTGATGGCCGAATATGAAAAAGGATGTGGCTGAGTGTGTGGCGAAATGCTTAACGTGTCAGAAAGTTAAAGCTGAACACCAAAGGTCAAGCGGATTATTGCAACCGTTAGAGATATCGAAATGAAAATGGGAGCAAGTCACAATAGATTTTGTGGTAGGTCTTCCAACGACTCAACAAGGTTATGACGCCGTTTGGGTGATTGTTGATCAATAGACGAAGTCGGCACACTTCTTACCAATCAAGATTAGATTTAACCTGGATCGGTTGGCAAAATTATACGTGAAGGAAATTGTTTCAAGACACGGTGTACCTGCGTCTATTGTATCAGACAGAGATCCGCGTCTCACATCTAATATCTGGGAACGATTACAAGAATGTTTGGGAACTCAGTTGAGAATGAGCACAACATACCATCCTCAAACAGACAAACAGAGTGAGAGAACCATCCAGACACTAGAGGATATGCTCAGAGCATGTATTATGGATTTTAATGGAAATTGGGACGATCATTTACCGTTGGTTGAATTTTCCTATAATAATAGTTATCACGCTAGTATTGGCATGCCGCCTTATGAAGCGTTATACGACAGGAAATGCAGAACTCCGTTATGCTAGGATGAGGTAGGTGAACGTCAACTATTGGGTCCAGAGTTGGTACAACAAACCGTCAAAATCATCAAGGTCATTCGCGCAAGATTGATAGCTGCACAGGATAGACAGAAGAAATATGCCGATCAACACCAACAAAATCAGGAATTCGATGTTGGTAGTTATGTGTTCTTGAAAGTATCTCCGTGGAAGGGAAAAATTTGTTTTGACAAGAAAGAAAAATTAAGCCCTAGGTTTATAGGACCTTTTGAAGTTCTTCGACGCGTGGGTGAAGTGGCATACGAGGTAGCTCTACCTCCAGAATTGGTGCATATCCATACTATTTTCCATGTCTCGGTGTTAAGACCATATAAGCATGACTATAAACATGTTATAGAATATGAGCCCTTACAGTTTGAGAAAGATTTGTCCTATAAAGAAGTCCCTGTTCAGATCATCAACAGGAAAGAGCAAGTACTAAGGAATAAAGTGATACCTTCTGTTAAGGTAATCTGGAGGAAGCACAATGCTGAAGAAGCTACGTGGGAACTTGAAGATGTTATGATGAGAAATTACCCTCAGTTATTTGCTTAATCTTGTATGATGATTCTAGAGACAGAATCCTGTTAAGGAGGGAAGAATGTGACGAATGAATTTATCGAATTGTGATTCTGGGGACAGAAACCTTTTAAGGAGGGAAGGATGTAACGATCGAGAAATTTGTAATTTAATTTAAATATTTATTGATTAAATAAATATTTAAACACAGTGATCGAGAAATTACAGAGGTTTTGGAGAAGAAAGTAACCATAGTGATTTTGAGAGAAGGGTTTGCTAATTCAAGGTATAACATACTCATACTCTAACCTTAACTTTTATTGTTGAAATTTCTATTGGTAGTTATGTTGAATTGTTACGATACAACTGAATTATGGTGATTATACGTGTTTGTGATGTTTGAGTTTGTATGTAAACAAGAATTTGTTATGCTAATTTCGTTTATAAAAAAAGAAAAATAATTATAGTGTATATTTTTCATATGGCTTATGAAAGTACAAAAGTTAGGGATCAATTTATATGTTAATCTGTAAATTGAGTGTTGTTTATGCTAGTCCATTAATAAAAGAAGATAACGTAGTTTGAATGATGTAATTTGGACAAGAATTGTGATCATAGTGATGATTTCTATAAAGAATGTCAAAAAATGGGGTTTTGTATGAAAATATGAAATTCAAGGAATAAAATTAGTTAAAGTGGTTGTTAAATTGTTCTAAGTGGTTGAATATGTTAGCAATCATGTTTGTGATAGTTCTATACCAATTGTATATGTTAATATTACAGTTTTGTGGGTGAAATTCGTGTTTGTTGGGCTAAAAATGAAACACTGTTGCTGCGTTTCTATTTCTGTCTATGTACCAGCGTAATTTTGCTGCTGCTGCAGACCTTGGATACCACTATAACTTAGTTTAATGATGTGCTAATGTAACAAGCATGTAATGAGGAGGCTAAAACAGAACTGTGTCATGTCATTGATAATTTTAAAGTTGTAAAAGGATTTATAAGTTATGAATGCGATATGTTAGGACTTAGTGTACACATTGAATGGTAAATAAGTGTTGTGAAGTTAACACTTGAAATTTTTGATATTTATATAGTGGCATAAGACTTGTACTAAATTAGCAAGTTTAGCTAGAAATGGGTGTTATTTTGGAAGTGGATGTTAACATGTCTAATAGATATTGCGATTCCACTAAAACGTGTAGGTGAACGTGAGTTGTAAATTCTAGCTTACGCGCGAGGCAAGTTTCGAAACCTTATCTTTTTATATTGAGCAAGTTTCTTATCCTAAACTTTTATTGAGCAAACTTTCTAACTTCATTCTTTTATTAATGAATGCAAGTTCCTAAACTTTTATTGAGCAAGACTATTGATTCTATCCTTATGTGCGATTGAATAAGCTCTTGTAACCTAATTCGTTACATCGAATGAGTTTCACATTCTCATTTCTTATTATTATTATTCAAAACGTATAATGTTCTAATACATTGATTCAAAGGAGATTGTTCTAATTCTTTGAATATAGTATTTTGCATGTGTATCATGTTTATTCAATTATATATTGTTGATATCCGATCTTTGACTTTGATAGCCTTGTTCAGTTATACATTCTTGTATTAAACCTTCAAGTAGTAAGCAAACTCTTATTTATTAAACTAATCTATAATTGAATAATGTTCTAAAATTCTAGAAACGCTGATAAGCTAGTTCCAAACTAAACTTTCTTTAGTGCGGAAGTTCTAAATCCAAACTGAGACGAATAACCCTAACATATGGGATTTTTACGTGTAACGTTTAGATGTTTGTGCACAATACATGGTACAGAGGGTTGATCCCCCTAAGTATGTTAAGAAAGGTATGTATAGTCTAATTGACTGTTAAGGTTGGGGTAGTAATACCTAATAACCGTGGACATAGTTCATGGTCTTAAGACCCTTAGATAATAAAGTTCGAACTTTTTTTCTATTTTTGATTCGTAGAATAAGTTAATTATTGTTCATCATTTGTTGTTCATTCTCATATGGTTATTATTACTACTCTTTATATCAGTGAGCAATTGTTTGCTCACTCTTGCAATCAACAATACAGCTAAAGTCGAAAGAAGTGATGAGCCATCTACTAGCAAAGGAAAGGGCAAGGTGTTCAAGTGTTGAAGAATTATTTAAAGTTTATTTAAATGCTTGATGTGATAAGACTTGTTTTCTTTTATGATGTATTCCGCAAACTTATGTAATAATTTAAGGTTAGATTACCTAGGATTGTTATGAGATGATGTAACCCTTTAATGGGGAAGATTATTGTTTAAATTAATTGATGTTTTTATCCTTTATTATGAGTAGTTAGATGTAATTATTTTGATAGTGAGCACCAAATCCTATGGGAATGAAATATCCGGATTTGGGGGTGTCACATTACATCTCATCATTCTTCCTTTTTAAAACTGATACACAATGCTCGATCGTGTAATTAAATCATTTTAGGAAACTTTATTAACCATTCGGTTATTACTTTAAACTTCATTTTACGTGTTATTACATTTTCTCTTTCTTTACACTTAAGATTTAACTCAAGTTCTGAAAAACTCGCGTGCACTGGCATTTTATCATCTACTTCATCCTCATTCATAATTTGCTTCAAATGATAACTCACAGTATTGATGAGTATCCATTTGATTAAGTAATTAATCATCATCTCGTAACTTAATCTGGTAGTTGTTGTCTTTTCGACTTATACTAAAGTATACATCCCTTCACATTATTTTTATAATATTAGCATAAATATATGTTATTAAACTTTTCATAGTCAAATACGTCACAATTTGACTTACTATAGTCGATATAACTTGCTTTGACGATTTTCCGACTCATCAATTTATAATTATTTTTATTTTGATGAAAGCCTAATATTCTTATTAAGCATTCTTAACCACTTTATCATTCATCTTAAACTCTCTTATAATATTATTAATTATTTAATTATATTTTATTTTGTTATGAATATCATTAAATATTTAATAATATTTCATTCATTTACAAATATTATTAATTATTTAATAATATTTTAATCACCTTGATCATTTAATAATATCTTAATCATTTAATAATATTTTAATCATTCTTAAATATTATTAATCCTATAATAATATTTTGATCACTCACTAATATTATTAATCATTTAATAATATTTTAATCACACTTTAATTGTATTAATTATTTAATAATATTTTAATCACACTTTAATATTATTAATCAATTAATAATATCTTGATCCTTCACAAATATTATTAATCATTTAATAATATTTTAATCATCTTCTAATATTATTAATTATTTAATAATATTTTAATCATTCTCAAATATTATTAATCCTTGAATAATATTTAAATCATATTCGAATATTATTAATCATTTAATAATATTTTAATCAATTACTAATATTATTAACTAGTTAATAATATTTTAATTTAATATTATTAATTGTTTAATAATATTTTAATCTAATTTTAATATAAATATTATTAATTACTTAATAATATCGTAGTATAATATTATTAATTATTTAATAATATTTTAATCATTTGTTAAACTCATAAACAATTTAATTTAATTGTTTACCATTTACTATTTCATTTGTTTAACCATCATAAAATGCTATAAATATAACATTTTATTAAAAATAACCAAAATACCCTTCAAAAATCTGAATATGTCATATTAGGGGCCTTTAAGTCATAAAATCACATTTTCACAATTTTTAACTTTATTTAAGTTAATTTATCCCTTTATTCATATCCTTAACAATTACATGAAAAATACTAAAACAACTCCAAAAAAATTTCTTTCCTGTAAAATATCAGTATATGGTATTCTCATTAACATATATTTTTTCTGGAATTTTTCAATTTCATTTACTATTTTTAAAATGTCCAAAATAGTCGGATCTTGTAACTTTTTTCATAAATTATTCCTTTGTCGAAAAAATATGAAATTGTCAGGGTGAGCTCTTGTTATAAACATTTAACTCCAGTAAAAACTTCACATTTTTCTCAATTAAACTCACTGAGTTATTCCCGTTCACTTTTAATAACATTTTCTTGCAAAAATCATAACTCTCATTCTAGACATCCAAAAACTTCCATATTTGGACATGACTTATTTAACTTGGTATACTAAAGTACCACAAAATATCAGTATTTTAGGAGCAACCAAAAAGGACAGAAAAAGCCATCAACAAAAACAGGCCAGAAACTCCTCTAGTTGTTTCAAGATTTTTGGTCTGCTGGGAGTGTTTTGGGAAAAATGATGTTACGGTTGATTGGTTTAACATTTTTGAGTGCTACAACTTGGGTTTAACACATAACTCACGTATCTAACACCCCTATTTAACGGATCTCAAAAATAATTTGTAGGCTTCAAATGGTAGTGCCTCAAAATGGGCTGAAATTTAGGGCATTTTCCAGATTTTGCCTACTTTGCCAAAAAAAGTCCATACAAAAATCTAAAAAACCTTTTTTCATTATTCCACTTGGAGAAGTTAGAAGACTCATAGATCTAACTCTAGGACTTGACCACACTCAAATATTTGAAGTAGAATGAGCGATCCGATTGTTTGAATTTCATGTTTCGTTTTCTAGAAAATCAGTTTTTCGTACTTAAATGTTTTCTAAGAAAACTTTCATGATCTCTTGATTAATCAACATAATAAATCTTAATACAACCTAATACCTCTTATACTCATGGATCTATCAGGATCCATAATTAATTTCATCAAATTCAAGAACATAAACTAGGAAATCAACTAAGGTTTGAAGTTTATACCTTTAGGATTTCTCCTCTTCTTTCTTTTCTTCTTCCTTCTTCTTTTTCTTCAATCCATGGCAGCCCTTTCTCTATTCTTTCTCTTCATAGGGCCGGGTATGGTGTGAGGAAAAAGAGAGAAATGATTTATTTTCTTTCTTTTTCCTTTTTGCTAAATAAAGTAACATTTAGGAGAGAGAGAATAGTTTAGGATTAGGTAGAGTTGGTGAGGAGTAGGTGGAGTTGATTACGTAACCCATATGCTGAAAATTCCAACAATTTTAAGTTATGTGGGTCCCGCTTTTATTTCTTCGTTTTGCGTGATTAATCCTGTCTTTGACTTTCGGACCCGAAAAATCAAATTTTCGAGTTTATAGTCGATTCCTACTAAATTCGGTGCTCCCAACATCATGGGCACATTCGTTTTTTAAATCCATCTCTGAATTTTAAGTTTGACTTTTCTCCATAAAAGTCAACTGTTGATTTTGACCAAAAAATTAATCCCAACACATTTTTTGTTAACAGCCTATTCTTACTAATTTCGACGTTCCGGATTCAAATATCCAATCCATGTTTCGAAATTCCACTCCTTACTCCTATTTTGACTTTTCTCCATAAAAGTCAAATGTTGACTTTGACCAAAAAGTGAACCCTGACATATTTCGTGTTTATAGTCTTTTTTGACTAAACTTGACATTTCGAACGCAATTAAGTAGTCTGAGATTAAAAATTCTATCTCTAACTCAAATTTTGAGCTTTAACTTGCTTCTAGAAATTCTCATAAATTTTACACTTTCCTAATTATTCAATTAGGTTTTCTAGTCTTCTTACTTTAGACTTTAAATAATTACTCCTTCAATCATACACATCCTCTTCATTAGTCATAAGTATTCACTTCGCTGATAAATAATTAATATTCTCTTATATTAGGCTAGACATTTAATTCAACGTCTATTAAAACATCTTTATTTAGTTGCTACATCCAATAATCCTTTTCAAATAGCTTGACATAATGAATTTTATTAATCCAACTTTTCAATATCTTTTGATCATATTCTTAAATTTAGAATACCATATTAATAACTTCTGTCATCCTTACAAGTCCTCTTAATAATCAAATATTTAGGCTTGTTTATTATGATTATATGGCTTGCCATATATATTATTTTGACTTGCCATATTCTTAATCATTTAGTAATATCTTACTCTTCAACATTTCTATCGTTCACATTTAATTTCTTTACCTTCTTTCGGATATTAAACCATATAGGTTTTTTTCAAAATTTATAATTATTCATCTATTTTCAAATCTAGATTTTTTTTAAACCATTATTTAATTATTTGAGATCTTATTTACAAGTCTCATAAATTTTTCGGGTTATCACACTGATGGTTTCCTTCATTTGCTGGACTTTCTTTCTTATATCTCTGGTTTCCCGGTCATCCCTGAGATCATTGATCTCAGGGGCTTTGTTGGTTCCTTCACCGGAGTGAAGTTCAGGTATTTGTACTTCCATCTTTTTGTCAGAACTTTGACTGCCACCTTGTGCGGAGGACTTTTACTTTTTTCTTTTAGTAGGATAGCCAGCTCTGCTATTTGATTTTTAAGTCCCTCGAACTTCTCTCGAGATACGAAACTAGGTTTAGGTTGGGAACTATCAGCCATGTCGGTGGATGGACTTTGTGCCTTCCTAGATTTGGATCTGGTATAGGTTCAATCTTGCCTATTAAATGGTATATAGTTTAGCCTTGATAAATACTAACGATATGCAAAGTGTTAGTTTTAGGGTTTTTTAATCTTTTTCATGCTAAACCAAGGTCAGTTGTTTTGATGACACGATAACGTGACATTTAATATTTGACATGGAATTGACATTTGATATTTATCATGGAATTGAAATTTGATATTTGACATGGAATTGACATTTGAGATAAATTGGAAGGGAAAGGCATGAAGAGACTTCCCTTCGCATTTGGTTTATCAGAAGCTGACCTATAGTTTTACTCTCACGGGCTTTTCGACATGAAGGTTCTCAAATCATCGCAATTTACTCGATGGGAATGAGTATGATCTTTTAATTGGATTGGATCTGAGTGGTGCCTTTCCTGAGCCTCGAAGGATTATGCTTTTCTTCAGTTCAGTAATCAGCCACCGACGGGGTTGCCTCCTGGTGGAGGAATCACATAACATATATTCATCGAGTCTCACTGTGTGCAATATGATGACATTGTGCGAAGTACTAATATAAAGCATTATAAAGAAGCATTCATTCATACACATGCATTGTAAAGAAAGCATTTATCACACACATATAGATAAAAGGGAATTAAAAAGATTGAAATGCAGCTTAAGCCCTCTGCTATCCCTTCGTCTTTTGTTATGTTAATTTTATTTATTTAAAAGGTGAGATTTAGGAAAGGACAGACATATATGTTGATGATTTGAAAAGATTGATTTTAATGATTGGGCAGAATTAGACAAAGCCTCCAGTTGGTATGAGTTTAAATGGTTGTGCCAACTCAACCGGATTTTCAAGGTTTTCGCAATATGGCCCAATATATGACTCCATATAGTTGGTATGGAACCCGAAATTCATAGAGTTTGGGAGCTTGCTTAAGCGAGGGGAAGGTGTTAGGCACCCCCTTTCGACTTCCATTAAACACAGTTACCAAGCTACTTTTTCATTCCCTAAGCATAAAGTATGTGTGTGTGTGTATGTGATTTGAGTTTTGAAAAGGTGCTTAAGTGCTTAGAAAATAGTGTTATGCCTCTTTGGACCAATGTACAAAGGGTTTGATTTACAGAAATATTTATTTTTAGACAACATATGAAAGTGATATTTTGAAAAGATGGTTTTCAAACCCTTCACTAGATAAGAATCGAGACCCTTTGATACTTCCAATTTTAACTTAGACTAACCCTTCTTTTAATTCTAGAAGCGACTTTGTTTGATTTTTATTAGGATGCGAAGCATCTTTGGGGGGTGGTTTAGAACTCGTGGTTCTAATCAGTTGATTTTTTTCTTAAGTCTATCCATCCTGATGTAATCTATATTTTATAAGATCTTTGTTAATTTGATTTGAAAATCATGTTCAGTGATGAAATGTAAACTATAAACTACAAAGGTCAGGCTCTTTATGGGCATGGAAGCCCTCAAACTAAGCCCGACCAGCTACAACCAGGATTTCACTATTTTAGGGCCTTAAATGTGGATACCATTTTAAGGCCCAAAATTACATGTATAATGGATTATAAGCTGATTGTACAACTTAAACAACTCAATCATGGGAGCCAAATCTAGATTCATTGATTGGTTCTTCAACCACATGGTTCCTAGGCTCACATAGTATCATTTAAAGCTTGCAAGATGTATATTTCAGCATTATATATATATATATATATATATATATATATATATATATATATATATATATACTTAGAACTTCGCTAAAAAGTGATTTATCGATTAAATCCTTGTATGCGATAAATAAGGTTCCCGTGTTTTTAAGATACAGATCTAGGGTCACATGGTTGCTAAATATTTACAAAACTAGAAAGTAAACTAGATCTACCTAGATCTTAGCCAATCTAGCTCAAATGTTCGAGTTTTACAACTTTTAAACTGATTAAAAGCTGGATCTGGCTAGATCAAGGATAGATCTAGTCAATACACTTTAAATGTTGACTATTTACACGAAATGAAAGGTAGAAAGCTAGATCTATGCACCACCAAGCAGTATATATATAGCCTATATATATATATATATATATATATATATATATATATATATATATATATATATATATATAAAGCAAAAAATAAGCACATATCTGAAAAGATCTTACAATATAGCACGAAGTTTGCAACGAACGGTAAAAGCTTTCAAAGCTTGATTTCTATATATTAAAAGTTGATATAACGAAATTTGTATGTATATAAGTGTTTATAATTGAGATTTATAGAGTTTGAGATGAAGAAATGCTCTCTTTCTCTCCCTAGAAATATATTTCTCTCTAGAACCTCCTTCTCTCTATTCCCTCTTCTGAAAAGTTGATAAGTAAGTTTTATACCTACTTATCCGGTATCTGTTACTTGAATTAGTTGCTTAAATTCGTGTTTCTTAGTTACTTTTCATGCATTTTGTGTTCATTTTGTAGATTATATGCTTGGGGGCTGTGTGAGCGACTATTGGTATGAAAACGCAAGAAAAAGGCGACTATTGGCATGGAGAAGAAATGGAAAGCAATTCAGACATCTTTTGAACTAAAATATATAAGCAAATGCAAGAAGGGAAGATTGAAGGACTTCTAACACCAAATTGGATGCATGTTTTGTCTTGGAACATGGATTGTATTGTAGATCTACTTCTTAGCTTTCTAGAACATCTTGAATCGTCCCAATCGGAGTTCGAATGCGAGAGTTATGGCCTTTTTATCAACAATGGTCAAAGCTAAAAGTTGTCATGCTTGTCATTTACATAGCATCTACTTCAAGCCTGATTTGTTCCTTGATCCAATCTGAATCCGTCAATTCTCAAAGAATGAAAATTGTGGACCTCGTCGATATCTTCGATTTGATAGGTGGTAGGTCTCGTAACTCCTCACGAATAAAAAGTTATGTCTGTTTTACCAGATGACAATGCAGCAGAAAAAGGACCCCCGCCGGGGCGGGCTTTTTATGAAGGAAACCCCCGTCGGGGTGGGCTTTTTGTGAAGGAAACCCCCGTCGGGACAGGGGTACAAGCTGTAAAAAAGTAGCATAGCCAGTCGGGGCGGGCTTTTTGGGAAGAAAACCCCCGCCGGGGTGGGGGTACGGGCCAGAACAAGTTTTTGACGCGTTTTAGGTCGAATTTTGATACCTTTTTGACTCCAAATTAGATTGGGTTTGCTCCTAAGCTAAATATTAGACTTGTAACCTATAAATACATGATGAGAGGCATAAAAGAGATGATATAGATTAGATTAGAAGGAGGATTCCTTCTGATTAGATTAGAGTAGAATAGGAGAAAACACTAGTTCTTATTAGATTTGGAGATTGAAGTAACTTGGAGACCATTGAAGATTCAAAGTAGGAGCAAGGATGGAGCTTCAAATCTGTAGACAACAAATTCTATCTTCTTATCTTCTTCTATCTTTATCTTTTAATGTGTATTTAAGTGTGGATTCTTAGTTTTAATTCAATGAACTAATTCTTTGTTTGAGATTACAATGGATCTTATTGTGTATGTTATTTTAATATGCTTCGCTATCAAATATTATGTTATATTGTGAGGATTTTCTATTGTGATTTGGACTTAATTGCTTAATTTCCTAGCTAACAATTATCGTGATAATCTATATGAACTCGAGAGATGAACTTTAGATTTAAATCTAATCAGGATAGCATGTGTTTGTGATTTCTACATAGATGGAATTCATGATTCGTGTTTAAGATAGAGATATGCCTTTACGCCATATGTAATCTTATAAAGAACTTGTGCTTTAAATCCTTTTTATTTATAATTCACATAGAGATATAGTGGATTAGTTAATTAAGGTGTCTTGCTTAATTCTATCATTTGTGGATTTAAGTGAGTATGGGTATTATGCATCGAGAGGTTGTTTTATCTGCTTTAGTGTTCTTGATTAACAATTCAGGATAGAGAATAATTAATGAGAAGTGTGTTAACTTAAATGAAGCAATAAGTGAAGTTGTGATTTTAAATCTCCGTATTCTTAATTTAACTAGTGGAATTTAATAGTAGTTTAATTATATAATTTGAAATTCATTCGTTTAGATAAGATTGAGTTGATTACGGGTTAGTATTTGGTGATTTTTATTAAACAATTCCTCGTGGGAACGATACTCTACTTACACTTTATTACTTATTGACCACGTATACTTGCGTGTTGTTCGTAACTAGATTTTATCCAACAAGTTTTTGGCGCCATTGCCGGGAAATTAGTTTAGTATATATTTTTTTGCCAATATTAGCTTCAATCAAATTAGTCTTAATTTAAATATTTTTTTTATTTAATTCCCTTCCTATTTTTCTCTCTTTTCAGGTACCATGGATGACTTTGCGTATTAATGGCCATACACAAACGTGATTCAACCAAGGGAAACATGGATTGATAGACTTAATACATTTTCTATAGAGTTTGTACAAATTGAGGCAAATTCGAAGACGTTGGAGGTTATCGCAGCCCAATGAAGTCGAAGGGTGGCAAACATGACTCAACCAAGGGAAACAAAGATTGATGGACTTAATACATTTTCTACAATATCAGCACAGATTGAAGAACTTTCAAGGACGTTGGACGTTATTGCAGCTCAAAGGAGCCGAAGGATGGCAGTTACATGTGACTATTGTGCTGGCAACCATTAAAGTCATCAATGCACCATCAGTTTTGAACCGGTACAATATAGTGGTGATTACCTCAACAACTATGCTGAGCCTAACTATCACCGGGATTGGGGGTATCACCCGAATTCTTTAGGGAGCTACATTTATGATGACCAATATTACATTCTAAATCCATCATACACACCGAAATTTTCTTGTCCACCTCCATTACCACAAGAAGAACAGCCAAATCCGATGGATGCAATATTGAAGGGCATAGCATACCTAGAGGAGATGAGGATTAGCCAAGAGCTGTCAACCCAAAATTCTAATAATCGGATGGAACAACTCGTCACTACCTCAACCAATGGTCTTCAATACATGGCTTTCGAGATTAAAACATAAAATTCAAGGCTGAGGGAATTATTGTTCAAGTTCGTAGCATCAAATGAGGAGAGGAGGATTAATCAAGAGCGATCAATTTGAAACCTTCATAATAAGATAGATTAAATGACCAAAGCCGTAAGCAACCTTCCTCCAAACACTTGGCTTTATGACATGGATGACGAAATTGATGGAGAACCCGAACCAAATCTGTGACTAGATGAGCCATAAGATATCAAAAATGTGGAAACAATTGGGGATAATGAAATAGAGGTTGACGAAGATCTAAACGGGTCTCCACCAAAGATCAAAGAGTCAGTCAGATTTGTAAAATCATGCCCACTTGGTAGTTATGTCGTCGGCGAAGCTTTTGATAACATAAGAGCGAATACAATTTTGATTCCATAGTGGGACGAGAAAGAGAAGATAGACGAAGAGCCCATTGTGTGTTACAAGTTTCCATGCCCTAAAGTGATCACATACACAATGGAGAAAACACCATGCTGTAGGACGTTCTTGATTGAGATCATACCAAATTAGAGCATGCTAGGTGACTTTGATGCATTTGCCATCACAAATGAGAACCTACCAAAAGATATTTTATTTCCAATGGATGGAGGGTTCCTCAATTATCGAAGAGGAATTACATAGCATTGACTAGACAAAGTCAGGCTGAAAGACTATAATTCAAGCGCTAACTGGGTGGCAACCCAAAATTATTTATATTTATAGACTTTACTAGTTTATTTAGTAGATATGAATTAATTTGCTTATTAAGTTCTCTTACAAATCCAAGTGTTATTCTAATCCATGTTATTTCTCTTAATTGCAAGTATTGGAGGTTCAATGGACATGAAAAAGATTATGAAAAGGTTATTCAAGTCAAATTCAAGTGAGGTGCCCAATTTATTCCATATGCCTAACCTATTCTGCAAACTTAGCGGACAAGGAGGAGGATTGCTATATTTTCAGGGAAGTCCACTGCTTTACTTTTTTCTATTTTAGCAATTGAGGACAATGTCTAGTTTAAGTTTGGGGCATTTTAGTGGCGTATTGCATATAATTAGTTATTTACATTGTAGTTCGTATAGTTACATTTAGTTTTTGGATGCAGTTTCTTTAAAAAAAAGAAAAGAAAATTGAAAAAATGAAAATTTTCAAAAATAGTAGTTAGTTTACTATGTTTATATAGCATTTAGTACATCTTGCATGAGTTCAGCTGTTTGATATTTACAGTTTGTTTTGGCCAATGATGAGATTAGAATTGGGTAGACAAGTATAGTACTGACTATTAGAGCTTTGATGTGATTTCTTGTTAGGAATTAAGTCTTTTCCTATTTGAAACTGGTATAATAAGGATATCACAGTAAAAACAACTTGTTGATTGATTGAGTTTAAATTGATACATAATTGAACTCTAAAGGATATTGCTAGTTTGAATGAAAGAATGACAAGAATAAGTAGTTATGGCTAAGGTTAGACAAGAACCTAAGTTTGGGAGAATATTTGGGGTATATAAGCTATATATATAAAATAATAATAATAATAAAAAAATATGAATAAACACCATGACGTGCTTGTCTAGTTTTGTGGCCTTTGTTACTTGAGTAAGTAAGCCCGAAGGAATTGTCTTTACACCTAGCGCCCTAAGGTCTTAATGGTCTGGGACTCATTGGTCGAAAGCTCGTTAAGGTAGCATTGAAAAGCCTAAGGCAATAAGACATTGCATAGCTATGTGTATATAAACCAAAAGAAAAAATATATAAATAAAATGGGAAATAAGAGCAAAAAGCCCCCGTAGATGAAAAATGAAGCATAAGTATCCCATGTTGACCCTCGATATTGGTAATTATTTGATTTTAGTTGGATCTAGCTTGTTTTTGTATTTCTTGAGTTTATACTTTATGATGCCTTCGAAGAGATTTATTATGTGTTAAATTTAATTTTACATCAGTTAGAATTGTTGTTGAGCAAACATGCACTATATTAGTGATAACAGTCTAAGATTTGACGATTGATTGGAAAATTAATAATGAGTTTTGATATGATGTATTATCATGTTTACTTGATTTCTCTAAGGCCGGTTTAATAGACTTGTTTCTATCATTACTGCTGGATTCGTAGGCATGTAGATTAGTTGCATTGCATAGCATTGTTGTTTGGGGTTTTTGCTTGAGGACAAGCAAATATTTAAGTCTGGGGGTATTTGATAAGTAAGTTTTATACCTACTTATCCAGTATCTGTTACTTGAATTAGTTACTCAAACTCATGTTTCTTAGTTACTTTTCATGCATTTTGTGTTCATTTTGTAGATTATATGCTTGGGAGCTGTGTGAGTGACTATTGGTATGAAAACGCAAGAAAAAGGCGACTATTGGCTTGAAGAAGCAAGTGAAAGAAATTCGGACATCTTTTCGACTAAAATATGCAAGTAAATGCTAAAAGGGAATATTGAAGGAATTTTAACACCAAGTTGGATGCATGTTCTTGGCTTGGAATTTGAATTTTATTGTAGATCTACTTCTTAGCTTTTGGGAACATCTTGAATCATCTCAATTGGAGTTCGGATGCGAGAGTTATGGCCTTTTTATCAACAAAGGTCAAACCTAAGAGTTGTCATGCTTGCCATTATCATGGCATCTACTTCAAGCCCGATTTCCACCTTGATTCAATATGAATCCGTCAATTCTCAATGAATAAAAGCTGTAGATCTCGTCAATATCTTAGATTTGATAGGTGGTAGGTCCCGTAACTCCTCACGAATCAAAAGTTATGTCTATTTTACCAGATGACAATGTAGTAGAAAAAGGACCCCCGCCGGGGCGGGCTTTTTATGAAGGAAACCCCCGCCGGGGCGGGGGTACAAGCTGTAAAACAGTAGCATAGCTAGCCGGGGCGAGTTTTTTGTGAAGAAAACCTTCGTTGGGGCGGGGATACGGGCCAGAACAAGTGTTTGCCGCGTTTTGGGTCGAATTTTGATACCTTTTTGACTCCAAATTGGATTGGGTTTGCTCCTAAGCTAAAAATTAAACTTGTAACCTATAAATATGTGATGAGAGGCATAAAAGAGATGATATAGATTAGATTAGAAGGAGGATTCCATTAGATTAGATTAGAGTAGAATAGGAGGAAACACTAGTTCTTATTAGATTTGGAGATTGAAGCAACTTGGAGACCATTGAAGATTCAAAGTAGGAGCAAGGAGGGAGCTTCAAATTTGCAGGCAAAAGATTCTATCTTCTTATCTTCTTCTATCTTTGTCTTTTAATGTGCATTCAAGTGTGGATTCCTAGTTTTAATTCAATGAACTAATTCTTTGTTTAAGATTACAATGTGTTTGTTCCTAGTAGGCACACAATAGATCTAGGAGGGGGGGTTGAATAGATCCTTTTTAATTTCAAATACTTTTCTCGTTTATTTGATTATTTTTAATGAATTAGCATATAACAAACATAAGAATCTTTTCAAGCACAACGGAATAAGTAAAAGATCCCCTTCATTGATATATTCATAATCATACATACATTGTTCTTAGAGTTAGTTCGGTTGTAAGCAGTTAAAACATTCATAGCAGTTATAACAATTAATGTACATAATGAAAATGTCATAAAGTAAAAAACACTAGGGATTTTAAGTGGTTCAGAGACTCAAGCTCCTAATCCACTCTTCTACTTTCAACTAATAGGATTTCCACTAAGGAAGGGCAACATCCTGAATCACTAAGATTCCTTCAAGGCCATCAGCCTTAGGACTTTAGTCCACTAAGAACTCTTCAAGGCCAGCAGCCTTGGAACTTCTCAAGTTCCCTTGGAACTCTTCAAGCCCAGTAGGCTTGGAACTTCGTTAAGTCTCTTCGGACAAGGACCCCTCAGGCCCTGGCTTCTTGTTGTTGATGTTGTTGTTGTTGTTGGTGCTGAGCTGCTAAGATGTCTTTAAGCTTGAACATCTTTTGTACTTAGCAGCTTGGTGTGGTCCTCTTTGCATTCTACTTTGAGTTTGGACCACATCTTCTTTGGTGCAGCTGATCTTCATCCTGTTCTGCTCATCTTCATACGATGTCAGCTGTGCACTAACACCATTCTCTGAACCCTTCTTGACTGGTGGGCAGACATGGTTCTGAACTTGCTCTGGTTTTGGTTTAGATCCATGGTGATTTGTAGAGTGGCTCTTAGGATCTGCATTGTGGTTTGACACTCTTCTGAATGCTATCTTCTTGTTCTTCTTGGCTCTCAGCTTAGCTGCCATCTTCAGTGACATTCTCATCTTTGTTAAGTGAAGCTTTAGTCTGTTCTGCTCCTTTTTTAAAGCTGCTTCACTTTCACCTTTGTAGTCTCACAGTCGCTGAGACTTGTTCTGTTAAGCTCAGGTGGAACTCATATGTAACGACCCCAAAATAGGTCCATTCCATCCAACCTATTCTGAGTAGCCAAATACATGGTACAGAAAACAACTACAACTTTATTACAACAATTGTCGTGCAAAATACAACAACATATATGCTGTGAGTTTGGATACAAATATATACCAAATGTGACTCATGTCCCAACTAAGGACAGCACCTCACAATGACACCTTACATAAAGGTATAGTCAAAAACTGTTTTAGAAATTAGAATCTTTGGGAAGTGCTCAAGAAAACCTTCGTACATGGGAGGCAATGCGTCTAGGTTATGATAGATATCATATGGCCATAGAATTATCCTTGGTTGACCCAATAGACCCCAAAGAAAAATGAGAAGATTACTATCATATTCTTCCCAATGGTGAGTCTTCTCTTGACTTATCATTATCTCCCCTGTCTCTAATTGAGAATTATACTTCAAACAAACACCAAGATTATATAGGTAGTGCTCGTAAATATACTCAGTAACTGTATGTGCACAACCCTGTCTTATAATGACACGAGGTTGTATGACATTAGATATCTTGTATGATAGTGACAAAACACCCTTCCAACGTTGGGTTCACCTCACCCTATTGAATTCATCAAATATAACTACGAAATGATGACCACCGTTCTATTCCCCTGTTACCCCCGCTCGACCCAGCTACACTCGTATTACCTGAAAGAAATTTTGAAACAGAAGGGTGAGCACAACTAGCTCAGTAAGAATATCATGACTAAAGATAAATAAATTATCAATAGCCTTCAACAGTAATAAATCAGAGATTTAGAACATATGGTGGATGATAAAAATTTTCAACCATAGTTGCAGCGGAACGAGCAATCCATTAGAAGAGTCAAATAGACTATAAAGTCTATTATCTTCTCCACATTAAAAGTCCACCAACAATGTTTTATCCCTATAACATTAATCAACAGTTCATTTCTACAATTATATGAATAACTCATAATCATAATTGTAATTCTAAATTCCTCTTCGCAACCAGGACGAAGATAATTTTCATCACATGTCTTTACCTGAAACATCAAAGATCATGGTTATACCAAATCACATTTCCTGTTTATAATCATACTAACAATTTCATCTTTGCACTACGGCCAAAGATATTCATCAACAGACCATCTTTGCACTACAGGCCAAAGATATTCAACAACAGGTTATCTTTGCACTACGGGCCAAAGATATTCATCAACAGACCATCTTTACACTACAGACCAAAGATATTCAATAATAGGTCATCTTTGCACTACGGGCCAAAGATATTCATCAACAATTCATCTTTGCACTACATGCCAAAGATATTCCTCAACAGTTCATATTTGCACTGTAGGCCAAATACATTCATCAACAGTTCATATTTGCACTACATGCCAAATATATTCATCAACAGTTCATATTTGCACTACAGGCCAAATATATTAATATCTCAAAGAAATATATAATCATTTCAGAATTTATATAAATAATAATTATTGTAAGACCCCGAATTTTATGAAATAAAAGTATTCAATTTTTCTATTTAGTAAATGGTTAAATTGATAAAAGTTAAAGTTAAGGGTGATATATAAATTTTTTTTCAAAATACGCAAGTGGTTATAAAATATTCATTGTTGTCGGGGAATATTCGTTTAGTCGTGGAATATTCTTTCTGTCGGGGAATATTCGTACGACGGCGCAGCCATTTGTGAGCCCCATAACAGAATAACTGTCGGATGAAGAAAACGATAAATTTGAGTTTTTACAAATAACGGCGTATTTGTTACCGTTAACACTGTTAGAATACCCGGTGGTTAAAATACAGTAATACGCGTAGTTGCACAGTAGCACACGGTATTGCACAGTATTTTTTTCAATTATTAATTCTTACGTAAGAAGGCACTACTCAATAATTGTTACAGTAGTTACTGTTCAATATTTTATTTTATTGATTCAATAATTGCTGCGTTGATATTTTATATTATTGTTGTTTCAATAATTGTTGTTGCACAGTAATTCATATTATTTAAATAATATTATTAGATAGCATTATTGGCAATGTCTAGAAAATTCTGTCTAAGGAGAGGTTTGGTCATCTAATTGCGCTAGTAAGGAGAAATCCTTATTGGAAAGCCCCCTCTTTCCTATGAACGGCCTGGTTGTCATAATTGTGACTCTGTAATATTATTTGTGAATAATTAATTATTGATTCATATGATAAAGAAATATTTATTTTATGTGGATATAAATGAGGGATATATTTTTGTGGTTAAAAATGAAGGAGTTAATGTTGAGGTTTTTATCAGTATTTTTGTCGGAATGGAGATATTAAAAATTAGGGTTTTTGAGATATTTTGCGGGGGTTATAATTTTTAATCCGACCGTTTGATCGTGGTAATTTTTGGATATGTTATACATATATAAGTTGAGTATATGTCCACAAATTTTGAACCGTTAAAAATGAACGTATAATTTATTATGAATTTTACGAGATGACTGGTTCAGAAATTATTGAATTTTCGGAGTTAATCATTTTGGTGGAAAATTCTAGAATTGGTGGGCCCCACTCTTGGTTGGTAAAGAAATGTGTTGAGATTTTTATTCAAATATGGTGGGTGGGAATAGTAGCAGGTAAAACCATCAGGTTGCAGGTTAAGTCTGCTTCGGCGTGCTAACATTTTCTTATAAATAGAGGGCTAAGTTAGAATTGAAAATCACACCAGAAACATAAGCTTTCTCTCTTTCTCTCTCTATATTATGAAGCATATTTTGTGAGTATTTAGATACTTTGAGAGTTGCTATTCAGTGCAAGTTTCCTTCGGCTTTGCATTCCAGTCAGAAATACTGCACTTTTGAGGTAAGGGATAGTAAGGGATTTTAAGGGTTGTTATATTTTTCAGTTTCGTAATTTTTCTGACCTTCAAAAATTCTGGAAAAATTTGAAATGATATTTTGATGAGTTTTCTTGATTGTGTCCAAAAATGGTGATTTTTGGATGTATAGATTGAGAGTTATGAATTTTATGAGAAAAGACTATTTTAAAAGTAATCGCTTATAACTCCTTGTGGTTAACTCCAAAATTGATGAAATTGTTATTGGGAGTACATGTATATGATAGAAGTATACTCTGTAAATTTCAGAATATTTGGACAAAAGTACAATTTTTGATAAATATCTAAATATTCTACTGTTTTGGCTATATGAAAAATAGTAAATGGCTTTTAAAAATTCTGAGAAAAATATATGTTCACTATGGGACTATATTATGCTAAATCCCAGAAAAAAAATATTTTTGGAACTGATTTGTTATTTTTCATGAAAATAGACTAGTTATGAATAATTGAATTAAATATGTTATGTGAAGGAAGAAAATTGGAAAATATGATTTTATGGCTTGAGAATCATATATGTAGTATATGCAGATTTTTAATGAGGGTTTTGGTTATTGGTGATAAAATCTTATGAGTTTGGCATTTTATGATGATTAAATGCATTAATTAGTAAAGTGTAAATAATTAAAATAAATTGTTTATAAGCTTAAGAAATATTATTCTTTCAATATCATTATACCGAAATATTGGTATAGATTTTATTGTAGAATTTTTACCTTTTTAATGTCGAGTTACTAATCATGAGTTACTATTCACGAGTTACTATTCATGAGTTACTATTCACGAATAACTATTCACAGAAAAATTGATTTCTTTTTCTGACCAAATTATCGTTGATTTATGATTGTTGCTCTTGAAAATAAATGTAGTTATTGATAATATTATTTTTATTATTATATATAACATTTTTATAACCCTGATGTTGAATTTTTCTTTCACTTGAGTGTAAAGATGGGTAAATTATTGGTATGATCGTGACTGAGGAATATCTTTGGCCTGTAGTGCAAAAATAAATTGTTAACTGGTATGATCATGACCATTGAATTTATAATTGAATATCTTTAGCTTAAGTGTAAAGATGAATTGATTAACATGGTTATAATTATTGTTTATATAAATTCTGAAATGATTATATATTTCTTTGAGATATTAATATATTTGGCATGTAGTGCAAATATGAACTGTTGATGAATATATTTGGTATGTAGTGCAAATATGAATTATTGATGAATATCTTTGGCCCGTAGTGCAAAAATGATCTGTGGTTGAATATCTTTGGCCCGTAGTGCAAAGATGACATGTTGTTGAATATCTTTGGCCAGTAGTGCAAAGATGAATTGGTGACGAATATCTTTGGTCGTAGTGTAAAGATGGATTTATTATCATGATTATGAACAGGAACTGTGATTTGGTATAACCATGATCTTTGATGTTTCAGGTAAAGGCAAGTGATGAAAATTATCTTTGTCCTGGATGAAGAGGAATTTAGAACCATAAATATGATTATGAGTTATTCACATGAATGTGGACAGGACTGTTGAGTGATGTTACAGTGATAAGACATTTTTGGTGGATTTTTAACATGGAGAAGATAATAGACTTTATAGTCTATTTGACTCTTCTAATGGATTGCTCGTTCCGCTGCAACTATGGTTAAAATTTTTATCATCTACCATATGTTCTAAATCTCTGATTTATTACTGTTGAAGGCTATTGATAATTTATTTATCTTTAGTCATGATATTCTTTACTAGGCTAGTTGTGCTCACCCTTTTGTTTCACAATTCCTTTCAGGTAATAAGAGTGTAGCTGGGTCGAGCGGGGGTAACAGGGGCATAGAACGGTGGCCGTCATTTAGTAGTTATATTTGGTGAATCAAATAGGGTGAGGCGAACCCAACGTTGGAAGGGTGTTTTGTCACTATCATACAAGATGTCTAATGACATACAACGTCGTGTCATCATAAGACAGGGTTGTGCTCATTCACTTGCTGAGTATATATACGAGCACTACCTATATAATCTTGGTGTTTATTTGAAGTATAATTTTTAATTAGAGACAGTGGAGATAATGATATGTCAAGAGAAGACTCACCATTGGGAAGAATATGATAGTAAATTTTTCGTTTTTCTTTGGGGTCTACTGGGTCAACCAAGGATAATTCTGTGGCCATATGATATCTATCATAACCTAGAAGCATGACCTCCCATGTACGAAGGTTTCCTTGAACACCTCCCAAAGATTCTAGTTTCTAAAACAGTTTTTGACTGTACCTTTATGTAAGGTACCTTTGTGAGGTGCTGACACGTGATGGTGTCCAATATCACATTTGGTATATATTTGTATCCAAAGTCACGGCATATGTGTTGTTGTATTTTGCACGACAATTGTTGTAATAAAGTTGTAGTTATTTTCTGTACCATGTATTTGGCGACTCAGAGTGGGTTGGATGGAATGGACCTATTTTGGGGTTGTCACAATTATAATCATGTTGATCAATTCACCTTTGCACTTAAGCTAAAGATATTCAATTATAAATTCAATGGTCATGATCATACCAATCAACAATTCAACTTTACACTACTGGCCAAAAGGGAACCCATAGTCATGATCATACCAACAATCTACCCATCTTTACACTCAAGTCAAAGAGAAATATCATCATTAGGGTTATAAAAATGTTATATATGATAATAAAAATAATATGATCAACATATAGATTTAATCTCAAGAGTAATATTCATAAATCAACTATAATTTGGTTAGAAAAAGAAACTAATTTTATCGTGAATAGTAACTCGTGAATAGTAACTCATGAATAGTAACCCTGACACAAAAAGGTAGAAATTCCACAATAAAATTTATACCAATATTTCGGTATAATGATATTGAAAGAATAACATTTCTTAAACTTATAAGAAATTTATTTTAATTGTTTACACTTTACTAAAATAATGCATTTAATCATTCTAAAATGTCAAGCTCATAAGATTTCATCACCAATAACCAAAACCCTCATCAAAAATCTACATATACCTCATATAGGATTCTCAAATCATAAAATCCTATTTTTTAATTTTCTTACTTCACATAACATATTTAATTCATTTACTCATAACTAGTTCCTTTTCATGAAAAATACCAAATCAATGTAAACAATTTTTCTTTTATGGGATTTAACATAATATAGTCCCATATTGAACATATATTTTTCTCAGAATTTTTAAAACTCATTTACTATTTTTCATATGGCCAAAACCGCCGAATATTTAGACATTTATAATAAATTGTACTTTTATCCAAAAATTCCAAAATTCACAGAGTATACTGATACTATATAGATATACTTACCATAAAAATTCCATCAATTTTGGACTTAACCACAAGGAGTTATAAGCGGTTACTTTTAAAATAGTCTTTTCCCGTAAAATTCATAACTCTTAATCTATACATCCAAAAATCACAATTTTTGAACACAATCAATAAAACTCATCAAAATATCATTTCAAAATTTTCCAGAATTTTTTGAAGGTCAGAAGAATTATGAACTGAAAAACATAATAACCTTTAAAATCCCTTACTATCCCTTACAATCCCTTACTATCCCTTACCTCAAAAGTGCAGTATTTCTGACTAGAATGCAAAGCCGAAGGAAACTTGCACTGAATAGCAACTCTCAAAGTATCTAAATACTCACAAAATATGCTTCATAATATAGAGAGAAAAAGAGAGAAAGCTTTTGTTTCTGGTGTGATTTTCAATTCTAACTTAGCCCTCTATTTATAGGAAAATGTTAGCATGCCGAAGCAGACTTAACCTGCAACCTGATGGCTTTACCTGCTACTTTTCCCACCCACCACATTTGAATAAAAATCTCAGCACATTTCTTTACCAGCCAAGAGTGGGTCCCACCAATTCTAGAATTTTCCACCAAAATGATTAACTCCGAAAATTCAACAATTTCTGAACCAGTCATCTTGTAAAATTGATAACAAATCATACGTTCATTTTTAACGGTTCAAAATTTATGGACATATACTCAACTTATAAATGTATAACATATCCAAAAATCACAACGATCCAACGGTCGGATTAAAAATTATAACTCGCGCAAAATATCTCAAAAATCCTAATTTGATTTTCAATACCTCCGTTCCGACAAAAATATAGATAAAGCACCTCAACATTAACTCCTTCATTTATATCCACATCCAATAAATATTTCCTTATCATATAAATGAATAATTAATTATTCACAAATAATATTATAGAATCGCAATTATGACAACCAGACCGTTCCCAGGAAAGAGGGGGCTTTTCAATAAGGATTTCTCCTTACTAGCGCGCAATTAGATGACCAAACCTCTCCTTAGACAGAACTTTCTAGACATTGCCAATAATGATATCTAATAATATTATTCAAATAATATGAATTATTGATCTGATAATGGAAAATATTGTGCAGCAACAATTATTGAAACAACAATAATATAAAATATCAACGCAGCAATTATTGAATCAATAAAATAAAATATTGAACAGTAACTACTGTAACAATTATTGAGTAGTGCCTTCTTACGTAAGAATCAATAATTGAAAAAAATACTGTGCAATACCATGTGCTACTGTGCAACTACGCGTATTACTGTATTTTAACCACCGGGTATTCCAACAGTGTTAACAGTAAAAACTACGCCGTTATTTATAAAAACTCAATTTTGTCGTTTTCTTCATCCGACAGTTATTCGGTTATGAGGTCCACAAATGGCTGCGCCGTCGTACGAATATTCCCCGACAGAAAGAATATTCCACGACCAAACGAATATTTCCCGACAACAATGAATATTTTATAACCACTTGTTTATTTTGCAAAATTTGCACATTTCACCCATAACTTTAACTTTTTATCAATTTAACCATTTACTAAATAGAAAAAATTGAATACTTTTATTTCATAAAATCTGGGGTCTTACATCATAGGGTCAACATTAGCATTCTACCAACTCAACGATTCTACAACATTGCAATCATCAGCAACTCTTGATCTTTGAAGCTCTGTTGATTTATACTCCTTCCCAATCTTCCCGTTGGAAAGTAGCCGTTGAAAGCTTTTTGAATTGCTTCGCAGATCTCGAGTTATTTGGTGTAAACTGCAGATATGACATGACATCCCCTTTTCTGACTTTTTGACACTGCAGTCTACTGTTTCACCTACCCCGTCAGAGATGTCACTTTGATGTCTCGGGCAGGTAGTCAACTTTATTTCTTCCCTCTGATTTCTCGATCAGAAGTTATCCTTTTGCATCAATGCTCTCAATAAGCTCTGTTCGAATATCAATCTTCAGATTGAAAAATTGCCAATGCTTCAACCTTCAGATGACCGAACTCTACGATTCTAATGCATGCCTTCTTGGACCTGATCGTAGTGTATTGTTGAATGTTGTTCATTGACAGGTAGAGACAACACTACGATCTTGAAGAGTGTTTATTGGATCTCCAATATAGAACCCCTCTTCCTTCTATTGTTGTGACAACGCGAGAATTTGAATTTTTTTTAAAAATTTATTAATTGATTTTAGGTTCAATATTAGAATCTAGACAGAAAATAAGTGTATGCGTTTGATGTTTTTGAGAAAGAATTTTGAGGATTTCAAAATTTTGTGAAGGATTTAGGTGAATTATTAAGGATTAGGTATATACGTGAATATGTTCTTTGTATAATGTATCATATGTGTACCGTATGTAGTTAAGGGTCAAGGGTTGATAAGATAAACCCTAATATTATATTAAGAACGTCAACGATTAGTTAGAAAACCCTAGCAATGGATAAGAAACCCTAGAAACCAGTTCTAAAATCCTAATTTCAGTTCTGGGAATCCGAAACCCTAATTCGAAAGTTAAAAACCCTAATTTGGGAATGCGGATGTTAGTATAAGGTTTAACGTTATTAATTATAACATAATTAAGGAAAACCCTAATGATTTACTGGAACCCTAATAATTAGAAAACCTAATTATTAGGAACCCTAATTTCGGGATTAGAAACTCTAATTTATAATTAGGGAAAACCCTAATTATTAATTTAATAATTTTAATGTTAATTAGGAAACCTTAATCTTAATTTTCAATTTATAAGTAATTAGGAAACCCTAATATAATTAGGAAACCTAATTTCTAAATTAGAAATATTAATTTTCTATTTAAAACCCTAATTCATGGGTTATAAACCCTAATGTATCATTTTGACCCTAATTGCCAAATTAGCAATTGTAATTAGGAAATACTAATCCTAATTAGCAAGATTTAAATTATGATTTGGAAATTTAATATATAATTATAGAATCCTAATTATAATTTAGAAATATTAATTTTCTATTTTTGGAGACCTAATTTAAAAATTTTAGAAATTAATTATGCAAAACCTAAATCCTAAGGGTTCAAAACAAAAGACCATGTTGCCATTAGAATTAGAAAACAAATGTCCATTTTGCCCTTTTTCAATTCTTTAATTGGTTAGTGTGTGAATCTTGCCATATATTTGGTTGGTGAACTAACCCTAGCCCTAGCCCTAGATATGTGCCATTTATCAGCCATCTATTGCAATCCAATACATTGAATCAAACCAATTATATAGATTAAGAGAGAGAAAATGCATACTTGAATTCTCATTTTCTCCAAGACTTTCTCTCTCCAAAATTTTCTAAATCTAGACTGAGAAACCAAGCTAAGATTAGTTCAGAGCAAGTCTTGATCAGCAACCCAAGATCAGATTTAAGATCAAAGTTCAAAAAGGTATAAAAACCCTAATTCTAGAAATCTCATGATTTGATGTTATATGTTGTAATTTGTTGGCTAGATATGTGTTAGGGGGTGTGACTTGATGATCTGGGTTGCCAAAACTTAGATCTATATCATTTAGATGCTCGAAATATAAGATTTATCAAATTTGGAAAAAAATTGAAAGGTCGCCTGACAACCGAACGTCATCGCCTCTAGATTCTTCTCTGTTAACTATTTTTGTGTTTTAAGCTTTTGTACTTGTAGTATGTTGTATGGTCTTCGATCTGATACTTGTATTAGGTCCAGATCACGCGTGGAGTGAAAGATATAGACAGTCAAAGGTCATTGACCGTTCACGAAAATTGGGTTCTGGACAGCCCAGAAACCCAGAACTGGTCTGACAAGATTTTCTAGCCTTCTGATCTTGCTGTGTGTTGGTGTTTGGTCCATGTTGTTGTTTGATTCTTGTAGCCTGTTGGGTAAGCTACATATCCAAGGATTTAGATCAACAAGATCCGTAACAGGATCCATGATATGAGTGGTCCAACCACCATTGACCGACTGCTCGGATGAAGATTCTGGAAAAAATCCAGAATCTTTAAGAACACATTTTCTGTCAGAGTTTGACCAGCATAGATCTTACTGTTTTGATGTTTTTAAGTTGATCTGGTGATTGTTTGTTGTACCTTGACATAACTACTATAGATTTGAACCTTAACATCACATGAAACATGACTTGAACATGTATAAAATTAAGCCACCATGTGGTCGATCGAAACTGACTGGGAATCTAGGAGACCCCGAAAGAACCCAGCAGCCTCTGACATGTAGTTTGAGAGCTTAGATCTCTTAGCGCTGTTATTGTTTGGTCATGTAATCAGTTTGTAGTTGTAGTATTACATTTATACTACAACAGTAACACTTTAGCCAGCCCAAAAATATAATGAACAAGAATCTATCACTGGTCAAAGTAGGCACCTTAGCGTCTGACATGAAGGCTCAAGAACAGCTAAAGAACACCTATAGCGACGGTTCTGTCGCTATAGGGCCCTTTTATTAATTATTAAATTTCGAAAATAATTATTTTAATTAAATAAATCGAAATAAATGATTTTTCATTATTAAAAATACAAAATAAATTTTTAAAAATTATTTTAAAGTCCGAAAAATAGTTTTTAATTATTTTGAGTATATTTCATAAATATTTAATATTTTTTGAATATAAATGGTATTTAATTTATTTAATTATAATATTAAATAAATGATTTAAAAATAATTTTAATACATGAAAAATTATGAAAAATAATATTATGGTAAAAGAAAATATTTTAAGTTATTTTAAATGACTTTTAATATTTTGTGATGATTTTCATTAATTAACCAATATTAATGATGATTAATTTATTTACTAAATATATTAAATAAATTATGAAAAAATAGAATTAATGATTTATAAATCATATAAAAATGATTTAAGTGTTATAAAAATATTTTAAGTTATAATATAAAAATTTTGATATTTTGTCATGAAAATATTAATATTATCGGATAATAGATTTAAGTGTTTAAAAAAAATCATATAAATATGATTTTGAGGTATTAAAAATACTTTGTTATATTATAATATTATGTTATGATTTTCATTAATATTTAGTATTAAATAAATATTAATTATAATGGAATTAAGTTGTATTTAAATCATTTAAATACGAGTTTAATGATTGAAAAATCTTGATAAATGGTAATAATTATCTAAAAATTATTACGAACTTATGAAAAATATTTTCACTGTTAACAAATTATCTTAGATAATGATTAAGTGTTTAGACAGAGTTTAATTGAACATAAACTTGAAGTTTTGTTCGACTAGACCGTCGGGATGTCAGATTTGTGTCGGGTTCAACTCAGGTTGCAATAGTTTAACTTGATACCAAGTCCTATGTGTGTTGTAGACTGATAGGGTTATGTGTTATGTGTTATGTGTTATGTGTTTAGGTTATTCTATGTATATCTATATATATAATAGTATTATATTGTGATGATATTATTCTAATATTGGAGATCTATATTACTAATATAAGGTCTTCGAATAAAGCATTATAAATTGTGTAGCGGTAATCAACGGTTCAGGCAAGTTTTACTTAACTCTACTAAGAGTTATTTCATTCAGATATGCTTATGGTTAATCATTGTTGATTGCTATTGTAGAATTGTACTCTGTACATATTGCATGTATAAGTCATGTATGAAAGGCTGATCACCTTCATTACCATTCGGTCCAGATATATTTTTTCATGTTTAATACTTGTTCAGTCAAAAGTTTGTTCCTGCTAGTTCACAATTATATTGATGAATTATAGCCAACTTATTATTCAGATTCTTTCAATCATGATATGTCGTTAAATTATTGAACTTAAACTTGCTGGGCAACTTTCATGCTCACCCTTGCTATATCATGATAAAACATTGCAGATTAAGGAGAATGCTTCGGATACAAGAAAAGGTTAAAGACAGTTCCAGCATAAAGTTAATGTGTACGATTAAATTTGTAATAGAGTTGTATGATAATAATGTTATGTGTTAGACAAGTTATGAATTGTGTATAAGTTAAGGTTACTCGACCTTGGGGAAATAGTGTGTAAAGTTTATTGTATAAATAATTTATGTTTATATCTTCCGCAATAGTTGTAGAATGATTGTACCATATCCGTGGTGATTTAGGACCTGGATTTGGGGCCGTCACATTTGGTATCAAAGCTGTTGGTTATTTACCTTAGGTAGGAATACCTAAGACCAATAATCGCAGTTATTAGGATAAGATTTGACTCACATAGAGTTAGTTGGTCGGTATGATTCAAAGACGAATCTCAGCGAGTTGTAAAGATACAGAGTTCCCTAACTCTGATAATAAAGGTGAACAGTAGTGATTAATAGATCGAGTCTAAAAGACTGAAAATATAGGGATAGGAGATCATAAAAAAAATGATCAAGACATAGAAATGAATCGTAATATATACGATGAGATCACCCCGTGATCTGATAAGGTTATAGTATGGGAAAAGAATCAATCTAATGATTGAAAAGTTTACAGCAAGATTGCTATGTGAATTGGTACAGATTCAGGAAAGGATTATGCATACTAGTTGAATGAAATTCGTATTGAGAAGGGGGTTAAGACTAGGTGGGGATTTCAATTGAGAACTCATGTCAGCAGCTGAGTTGTATGATTCCTTGTATGGGCGGGAAATTATACTTGGTGTAAAAACTACTTAGTTTTTGGCACTGACAATCATTGAAATATTTGTGTTGCGCTATTTGATATAAGCATGTTAAGAGGGTGATTCCTTTCTCATGTGTATAACAGATAAATAGGTTATAGGTAGAGAATATAAGATTAAGTACGAGTTCTTAAAACTCATACTTATGTGACATTCTTGATTCATAGTTATATGAAATGTTTATGAACCCCTTAGTGAATGGACGCCAAAGGTCTGACTAGGATAAGTTCTTAAACTCATATGATTGTGGCAAGTTAATGAACTCATAAGTGTGGTTTGACAAACTGGGTTGAATTAAGTGTAAATGGAGAATTGAGGATTATAGAAACAGATAGATTGTTAAGCAAATGATTATTAGTGGAGGCATAAGTTTTCCAAAACTCCTAGCTATGCTAGACTTCGAAATTTTGACATCAAGCTAAATATGCACTATGTGCTTTTAAAAAAAAATGTAGACTCGTAATCATTTTTGGAACGTTTTAAAGTATAGTCTATGCTACTTGTTTCAGCTAGACGAAGATGATTTGAAATATCAAAATATATTTTATTTATCACTCATGTACCATGTAACCTGGTGCAGAGATGATAAAAGGTGATGGAGTTGTAAATACAGGAATACTTAGTGTGAATTTGATCTAAAATCGCTATTCCACTATGGTATGATGTAATATGACAAAGTCATGCAGTGACGACATCCTCAAACGGACTGTTAATACAGTACGGCATCATGGCGTCATTCTTAAAAATATTTTTCAAAAATTTTAATTTGCCAATGGGGTTTGGCTACACCTAAATAATTCGATTGAATTAAATTATTGATATAAGTCTACGCTATTTGATTCAGCTAGACTAATGTTTATGAAAACTCTAAATGCTCATTGAAAGAAATTTCCCGAACCAAATTGTTTTGGTGCGGAATCTAGTAAGACTGAGGTAAAGTTTTGTGCCTATGGCAGTGACGAGAAATAGATAAAATCAGTACTTGGCCAGTACAGGGCATATCGAGCTAATCACCATTTGTGTCCGTAAGTTATGACAGTTTGTGGATGAATTTCGATAAAACCTTTGCGAAAATGACCGACAAATAGTCTATGCGACTCCTCAGCACAATTTGAAAATTTTTACTCTTGTGAGAGGTGTATTGGGTAGCATGTGATGCTGTGCATGAATGGTATAAGCGGTATGGTGTAAGGTGTGAGGTAAATTTCGGGGACGAAATTTTTAGATGAAGGGGTGAACGTGACAACTCGAGAATTTGAATTTTTTTAAAAAATTTATTAATCGATTTTAGGCTCAATATTAGAATCTAGACAGAAAATAAGTGTATGCGATTGATGTTTTTGAGAAGGAATTTCGAGGATTTCAAAATTTTGTGAAGCAATTAGGTGAATTATTCAGGATTAGGTATATACGTGAATATGTTATGTGTATAATGTATTATATGTGTACCGTATGTGGTTAAGGGTCAAGGGTTGATAAGATAAACCCTAATATTATATTAATAACGTCAACGATTAGTTAGAAAACCCTAGCAATGGATAAGAAACCCTAGAAACCGGTTCTGAAACCCTAATTCGAAAGTTAAAAACCCTAATTTGGGAATGCGGATGTTAGTATAAGGTTTAACGTTATTAATTATAACATAATTAGGGAAAACCCTAATGATTTACTGGAACCCTAATAATTAGAAAACCTAATTATTATGACCCCTAATTTCGGGATTAGAAACTCTAATTTATAATTAGGGAAAACCCTAATTATTAATTTAATAATTTTAATGTTAATTAGGAAACCTTAATCCTAATTTTCAAGTTATAAGTAATTAGGAAACCCTAATATAATTAGGAAACCTAATTTCTAAATTAGAAATATTATTTTTCTATTTAAAACCCTAATTCATGGGTTATAAACCCTAATGTATCATTTTGACCCTAATTGCTAAATTAGCAATTTTAATTATGAAATACTAATCCTAATTAGCAAGATTTAAATTATGATTAGGAAGTCTAAATATAATTATAGAATCCTAATTATAATTTAGAAATATTAATTTTCTATTTTTGGAAACCTAATTTGAAAATTTTAGAAATTAATTATGCAAAATCTAAACCTTAATGGTTCAAACCCTAAACCCTAAGGGCTGGGACAAAAGACCATGTTGCCATTAAAATTAGAAAATAAATGTCCATTTTGCCCTTTTTCAATTCTTTAATTGGTTAGTGTAAGAATCTTGCCATATATTGGGTTGGTGAACAAACCCTAGCCCTAGCCCTAGATATGTGTCATTTATCAGCCATCTATTGCAATCCAATACATTGAATCATACCAATTATATAGATTAAGAGAGAGAAAATGCATACTTGAATTCTCATTTTCTCCAAGACTTTCTCTCTTCAAAATTTTTGAAATCTAGAGTGAGAGAGAGTGAGAAACTAAGCTAAGATTAGTTCAGAGCAAGTCTTGATCAGCAACCCAAGATCAGATTTAAGATCAAAGTTCAAAAAGGTATAAAAGCCCTAATTCTAGAAATTTCATGATTTAATGTTATATGTTGTAATTTGTTGGCTAGATATGTGTTAGAGGGTGTCACTTGATGATCTGGGTTGCCAAAACTTAGATCTATATCATTTAGATGCTCGAAATATAAGATTTATAAATATTGGAATAAAATTGAAAGGTCGCCTGACAACCGAAAGTTAGAGCCTCTAGATTCTTCTCTGTTAACTATTTTTGTGTGCTTTTGTACTTGTAGTATGTTGTATGGTCTTTGATCTGATACTTGTATCAAGTCCAGATCACGTGTGGAGTGAAAGATATAGACAGTCAAAGGTCGTTGACCGTTCACGAAAACTGGGTTCTGGGCAGCCCAGAAACCCAGAACCGGTCTGACAAGATTTTCTAGCCTTCTGATCTTGATGTGTGTTGGTGTTTTGTCCATGTTGTTGTTTGATTCTTGTAGCCTGTTGTGTAAGCTACATATCCAAGGCTTTAGATCAACCAGATCCGTAACAGGATCCAAGATATGAGTGGTCAAACCACCATTGACCGACTGCTCGGATGAAGATTCTGGAAAACCCAGAATCTTCAAGAACATATTTTCTGTCAGAGTTTGACCGGCATAGATCTTACTGTTTTGATGTTTTTAAGTTGATCTGGTGATTGTTTGTTGTACCTTGACATAACTACTATAGATTTGAACCTTAACATCACATGAAACATGATCGGAACATGTATAAAATTAAGCCATCAGGTGGTCGCTCGAAACTGACTAGGAATCTGGGAAACCCAGAAAGAACCCAGCAGCCTCTGACATGTAGTTTGAGAGCTTAGATCTCTTAGTGGTGTTATTGTTTGGTCATGTAATCAGTTTGTAGTTGTAGTATTACATTTATACTACAACAGTAACACTTTTGCCAGCCCAGAAACATAATGAACAAGAATCTATCACTGGTCAAAGTAGGCACCTTAGTGTCTGACATGAAGGCTCAAGAACAGCTGAAGAACACCTATAGCGATGGTTCTGTCGCTATAGGGCCCTTTTATTAATTATTAAATTCTGAAAATAATTATTTTAATTAAATAAATTGAAATAAATGATTTTTAATTATTAAAAATTCAAAATAAATTCCTAAAAATTATTTTAAAGTCCGAAAAATTGTTTTTAATTATTTTGAGTATATTTCATAAATATTTAATATTTTTGAAATATAAATGGTATTTAATTTATTTAATTATAATATTAAATAAATGATTTAAAAATAATTTTAATACATGAATAATCATGAAAAATAATATTATGGTAAAAGAAAATATTTTAAGTTATTTTAAATGACTTTTAATATTTTGTGATGAATTTCATTAATTAATCAATATTAATGATAATTGATTTATTTACTAAATATATTAAATAAATTATGGAACAATAGAATTAATGATTTATAAATCATATAAAAATGATTTAAGTGTTATAAAAATATTTTAAGTTATAATATATAAATTTTGATATTTTGCCATGAAAATATTAATATTTTAATATTTATAGTAATTATCGGATAATATATTTAAGTGTTTAAAAAAATCATATAAATATAATTTTAAGTTATTAAAAATACTTTGATAGATTATAAATATATTATAATATTATGTTATAATTTTCATTAATATTTAGTATTAAATAAATATTAATGACAATGGAATTAAGTTGTATTTAAATCATTTAAATACGAGTTTAATGATTGAAAAATCTTGATAAATGGTAATAATTATCTGAAAATTATTACGAACTTATGAAAAATATTTTGACTGTTAACAAATTATCTTAGATAATGATTAAGTGTTTAGACAGAGTTTAATTGAACTTAAACTCGAAGTTTTGTTCGACTAGACCGTCGGGATGTCAGATTTGTGTCGGATTCAACTCAGACTGCAATAGTTTGACTTGATACCGAGTCCTATGTGTGTTGTAGACTGATAGGGTTATGTTTTATGTGTTATGTGTTTAGGTTATTCTATGTATATTTATATATATAATAGTATTATATTGTGATGATATTATTCTAATATTGGAGATCTATATTACTAATATTAGGTCTTCGGATAAAACGTTATAAATTGCATAGCGTTAATCAACGGTTCAGGTAAGTTTTACTTAACTCTACTAAGAGTTGTTTTATTCAGATATGCTTATGGTTAATCATTGCTGATTGCCATTGTAGAATTGTACTTTGTACATATTGTATGTATAAGTCAGGTATGAAAGGCTGATCACCTTCATTACCATTCGGTCCAGATATATTTGTTCATGTTTAATACTTGTTCAATCAAAAGTTTATTCTTGCTAGTTAACAATTATATTGATGAATTATAGCCAGCTTATTATTCAGATTCTTTCAATCATGATATGTCGTTAAATTATTGAACTTAAACTTGCTGGGCAACTCTCATGCTCACCCTTGCTATATCATGATAAAATATTACAGATTAAGGAGAATGCTTCGGATACAAGAAAAGGTTAAAGACAGTTCCAGCTTAAAGTTAATGTGTGTAATTAGATTTGTATTAGAGTTGTATGATAATAATGTTATGTGTTAGATAAGTTATGAATTGTGTATAAGTTAAGGTTACTCGACCTTGGGAAAATAGTGTATAAAGTTTATTGTATAAACAATTTATGTTTATATCTTCCGCAATAGTTGTAGAATGATTATACCATATACGTGGTGATTTTGGACCCGAATTTGGGGTCGTCACAATTACACTATGCTTCAACGCTTCTGTTTGCCTCGACTGCTGTCAGACACTGATGGCTTGACTCTTTGTTCTGGTCTCTTCTGAATAGCAAGACAGTTCAGATTTGTGGCATGTTCAACTCACTTTCTCCTTGTGATCTCCAATTCACTTATCATCAATGGACTGACCCAATGCTTAATCACATTAGCCTTGTTCTTTAGAGACTGTCCAGTATCTTTGTGTACACTCCATCACTTCCTTCTTTATTTGGTAAGCACTACGATCCTGGTTACTTTCAAGATCGTCGTCTTCTATTTACTTGACAGCTACTGCACTTGCTGACTTTCCTTAGTAAGTTAGTGAAGTATTCTTCTGATCAACTTGTAAAAGACTTTATCTCGGATGGTTTCACACATCAATCTAGATATTGATTGAGTTGGTTCTTAGATCTTCTGTTAGCTTACATGCCATTCGTTGAGTGTTCTTTGGTTTCCTTCAGGTGGGATATATCTTTGCAGTACCAACCAGAGGCTTCATTTCTTTGGATATTCTGGGAGTGCTAAATTATTGAGAATCATGTTTGCTCTATGATTCTACCTTGGCGTTGTGAGCACATATGTTGAAGTCTTAGTTTTACACTCTACGATCTAGCTTTGGCTGTGCAGACACTACGACTCCGAGATCAGATCTTGACACTCTACGATTTCTGACTTTGTGCTCGTTGTCTTCATCTGATCTTGCTCGACTACTATCTCTACCTCTGATATGATTAGTAGACTCTACGACTCTAAGTGTAGTCTATAATTCTTGACTTGGCTTCGACATCAGTAGACTTTACGACTCTGAGTATAGTCTACGATTCTTGACTTGGCTTCGGCAGATGCTCGGTCGGCTCGTAGGCAGGCTGTCTCTATAATTCTAAACATGACTTTCTCAGCAGACTACGGCTCCAAAAAAGTTCTCCTCGACACACTACGAACTCCGAGATCTACTATCTTACAGACTTTGATTCTGCCTCAATAGCTCTTGAGTTTTTCTCGACTCTCCTAGCAGACTACAATTTTTGGTGGAGTGCTCGACGATCAGACAAGCATATCTATTACATCATAATATCAACCTAACAAGCTTGATCTTTCTATATTGATAGTCCTTGTACATTATTTCTTTTTAAGGACTTTACAAAGCTGTTTAATTTATGTAGGATCAACCTAACCTATTTTATCAATTCATTCTAAGTCCTTGTACATATGTTTCTATTATCTATCAAAAGACTTTATAACTTTTCTTAATGCAAGCATGCTTGCATATTCATTCATATATATCATAATCAAATCATATGTAAATAGGAATATCATTCATATGCTTATTCCTAACAATCTCCCCCTATTTGATTATGACAAAACAATAAGTGCATATACATGTTATGAATGAATCTTATATACAATGAGCAACTGTATTTCTAAAACAGATAACCATGAATGTCATTTATAATAATATGGAATTTAATGAACTATGACATTTTACATCCTGGATCCAAAACATACATAACTAGTTAGCGATGCACTTCTTTTGCTCCATGTATGTTTCAAGGATGTCTATTGATTGGTTACTTATCTGCTTGATTTTCTTGCTACTGCTCCCCTTGGGATGATGACTCTATGTCTTTGCTCTGCTCCCCTTCAGACTCATGATCTTCTTCTTTAATTTTCTCCCCCTCAAACTCTGCATTCATATGATCATCATCTTTTGGATTCCCCTCAGATGATGATTATGCTTCTGTAGCTGCTGTCTTCTTCTTTGCCTTTCTCTTGGCCTTCTTATTCTTACTTCTTCTGCTCTCCTTGCTCTTCCTTGAATGCCTCTTTCTATGGCTCTTTTTCTCCCCCTTTTTGTCATTAATCACTCGAGAAAGCTGCTCCATGTTGGACATTAGTTGCTCCATCAGGTAAGAGGAGTTACCAACTTCAATCTTGAGTTCTTATTAGATCAGCTCAAGTTGAAGAGAGAAAGACTGATTCAGGTTGTCAATCTTGTCAGAGAGGACTTGGATTTGCTCTTTATTGGCCTTCTGTGCTTGTAGAGCTTCTGCCTTCTGATCATTTATGACCTTCAAATAGATTTGATCTCTCTCTTTAATTTTGAGAGATACATAAGCCATAGTGGCTTGAAGTCTATTTTGAACTGGATTATCTCCTGCTGCTATCAACATCTTTGACTCTTCATTGATTAGAGATATCTTCTTAACCAGCTCATCAGAATTCTTCAATAGCTCCTTCTCCACGGGAATTTGATCATGTGGTTGAGCAGGCTTTTGTTGAACACCAGATTGGACTCCACAATTTTCTTCCTTGGACAAATTTTCGAAAGGAGTGAGAATCTGAAAAATCATTGAGTGCCAATAGTTGTTGGAGGATGACGGAGTGTCAGGCAACAATGCTTAGGCCGAGGGAGGTATCTCATTTTACACTTGATTATCATCAGTCGTAGGGTGAACAGACACTACGATCATCTCCTTGGCTATGATCCTTCTGCCATCAGAACCCACTCTACTATCATAGGGAATGTAGTGGTTGCCAGCATGTCTGTAGACTTTGTAGTGAGACTGGTCTTTGATCATTTTGGTTGTAAACTTCTTCACCCTTAGAAAGTTCTGAGACACCAGCTCCAGGCTTAGAAACTGATAGAAGAACCAGCTGAGGTAACTTCCATCCTTTTTAGTATATGCTTTTAACCAAGGCATCCATTGGAAGAACCATCTCATCAACAAATCATCAGGATTGTAGAGGATAGTGGTTCAGTTTAATTCCATGTTGTTCCAATTTTTGAACACATCATATGCAGTCATCCTTACAACCTTGAGTTGTTCATTTCCATAGCTTACCCATCTTTCTGCTGGGATTGCTGCTGGTTCATCAATCACTTCCACCACTATTCTTCTGCTAACTCTTGCTAGAGAGAGAACATGATAGTCTGCTGATTCCTCTGATTCCTAATTTACAGAGCTATAATCCTTCTCCATTTCTTCACTTTCTGAGCTTGAATCATTCTGACTTCTTTCATCAGATTCATCAGTGAATCCTTCTTGTTGATTTTCATTACCAGAACCTTCTTCAGCATCTTCTTCATTGGATTCAACTTCTTCATCACTTACTTCAATGATTGCAGTAGAGGGTTTTCCTTGCTTCTTGGGGACAGATTTAGCAAGCAGTTTGTCGCTTTTTCTTCTCCTTAGAGGTTCAGCTATAGGAGAGACATACTTTTCTTCTTCTTCAGACTCCGAGGCCTTTGGATCATCAGGCAAACTTCCTTGACGTTCAGCATTGGCAAGGGCAGGTCCTTCTTCTTCGAACTCAACATCATTTTACCCACCATGTGGGCTTGTTGGAGCATTTACATTTGGAGATGCAGTTGGGTCATCTTGTAGCTTTTCTTCATTATCAGAGTGGATGTTGTGATAGTTAGCCATAGGGCTTGCATATTTTTCTTCATCATCAGAGTTTGCACTTTCTTTCATGAATCCAGCTTCACCTTCATTGCTGGATTTGTTCTTTGGGGACTCAGTTTTGAGTCTATTAGTTCCCTTCTCTTCTTCTGACTCTACGTCCTCTTCTTTGTCAGATGGACTTTCTTGGGAAATTGGAGTTGGCTTGTTTACCACCTTAGATTTCTTTCTGGATAAGCCTAGAAGTAATCTGTTACTTCTCCTCTTTGTGGTCTCTGCAGTTGAGACCTTTTCACCTTCATCATTGTCTTCAGTGGAGAGACTTCTTGGTAGGACCTCAATTTTCTTCATACCTTTGGATTTCTTCCTTGCTGGTGTGGTTGCTACTAATACAGAGTCACCAAATTTAGAGCTTTCCACCTCTTTCGCCTTCCTCTTCTTTACAGAGACCTTGCTGCTGCTCCCAGTAGTTAGCAGCCTCTTATTCTCCTTTGGATTTTTCTTCTAGTTTATAAATAGCTATGGGGACATCACTTTATGAACATTTAGAGGCTCTCCCTCATCATCTTTGATCTTGCCTCCCAATTTCTTCTTTAGCACAATACTCAATAGTCTTCCATGAAAAACCTTGGTATTGGGTTTATCTGTGGACTTCTTTATCTCAGCCTTTTCCATTCATTTGGAGATTTGATCGAACAAGACAGCTCCAAAGTTTATTTGCTTCTTCAGAACTATTGTAGACACAATCTTCAGTTGTTGATCAAGCACATTGCCATGTGTAGTGTCCTTGCATAGTATACATGTGCCCACTATCTCAGCAAGGAACTCGAATTCTTTTGGAAACTCCTTTTTCTTCATGTCCTTTAGACTAGGGTTTCTTTTGTATAACATAATCTTCTTCGCTTGCTCAGTGTCGATCTAATCAAGGCCTTTCAGTCCTAGGTCAGGAAGGCCTAAGCATTGATTGATATCAGACGATTTCAGTTTTAGCGACTGACCTTTGACCTTGGTAGAAAGGGTTCCGAAATTTATGGATGCATTTAAGTAAAACTCATTAACCAGGTCAGCATATACTCGAGTGCTTGCCTCAAGACATTCTGAGAATCTAGTCTTGTTCACAAGTTCAAGAGTATCTCTGAACTTCTTTTCGGATTTCTCAAACGTCTTGGTTCCGAGCTGAATGCCAGTGACTACTCGCCAATCTACCATTTGAAGAGTTCAAATAGTATGGGTATTTGATTTAGGGAGTTTTTTGAGAGATAGATGAATGTGATTTGGGCGAAGCTCTGGAGGGTTAATGGATTTAGGCTTTGAAGAGGATTCTAGGGTTTGAAATTGGGAGGGAGAGAGGTTTGATAGTTTCTGGTAACTTTTTGTAGATTTTGAATTTATCTTTATGGCAGTCCCTTCTGACTCTGTATAAGCGTTGATGTGTCAGCTAGCCATTGGTTACACGATGCCCAACAATGAGTTATAACTCCCCATTAACTTTTTAATTTAATGTTTCTTTTAAAACAAATAGGCATCAATGACGTGGATTGACCGTTGACCATTTTGGTTTATAGAGTAGCTCGGTGAGATAGCTATGGACTCTACATTTTCCTTTGTTGACTCAACGATCTTCTTCTAAGAGATGATGTAGTAGATAGTTTTGACACTAACCCTCATCTTGAAACTGCATAGCTTAACCACTGATGTTCCCCAAGCCAGTTTGGGCACTTAAGTTCTGAGGTGAGTTTGCATGATGTCTTTCCAAACTGTATTCATATTTATCTCCACACGATCTGAGTAGTTTGAGCAAGTATCCAATTCTTCTGAGCTCCTTATGAGCTGGTGTACCCTTTGGGAAGATTGCAATAGTTGAGTCTGCTTCTACGATTGCTAAAGTTGCTCCACGATCATTGAGTTCTCTTCAACCTCTACTCTACAATCGTTTACTGACTTGGTCCTTGAGATGAACTTCTGGGTCAAGGTAGCTCAGGAAGGGCCAACCTCTTAGAGTGAACTAAGGGTCGGGTTTGTCTCTGAGGCACTTTCTAGATGAAAAACTTTAGAAGTGATTTGCACTGATATCTCATTTGACCTTTTCTGCTGGAGAGTTCCTCTATCAGCCTTAGACATTTACATTGGCTATAATCGTGGTGTTCTCCTTCTCTTACACTAGATCAGATGTTTGATCGTAGGCGCTCCACGATTTTGAGTAGGGTGGTTGATAAGTTATCAGTAGTACATTTTGAGACGTTCCTACTGACTATGGATCTTCATTTGGTTCATCAGCCACAAAGTTTTAAGACTCTGTAGCTAGTACATTACTTCATAGTATATCTCAGTGATGTTGTTCCTTAACAGATCACTGCTCCCCCATGGTTGATACTATCTTCTCAGATAGATGTGATTTCTTTTTCTTCATGTGCATTAGAAGGCAGCCTTGCATATCTCCTTCTGACTGGAATCATCTTCCTCAATGAAATCTCCTTGTATCATAGAGATGGATATCTTCAGGACTATTCACTCTACGATCATGTGATAGCACTACAAATGTAGTCTTCTTTATCAGTTTGTGCTTGTAGAGTTCTGCTTCCATAGTGAGTTCATCATGATTGATGCTCGATGATCCTCTGATGTGAGCTTCCTTGAGGATTCTTCTCATATGACATGCTTTGCATGATTGAGCATACAAGACCCTTTTCATCTTTGGTTTAATGGCCTGCTTCCATACGCAGATTAGCAACCATGTGAGCTTCATTCAGGTTAGCTCAGCAGGTCTTCAAGGACAGGCTTTGACATATAGGAATTTTATCAAAATCATTTTTGAACAATCTTAAGCCTTCTGCTGGTTAAATCTTTCTTTGACCGAATTCTTCTGCTTCATCATTCCTTAGTGTGGTCAGATAGACCAAGTACCTGCAGGTTAGATGCATTTCTATTTTTGGTACCCATAGTTAAATGGGTCATGCCAGGTTAGTTTTCAAAATCCCTGTTCCTCATGTGTTTGGAAAAACATCATATTGCTTATTAGCAGTCATATTCAGGCATGTAACCAAATTTGATATGACATCTTAAGATGCATGATGAAAAGTGTGTGTAAGATTAACCATTTTAATAAAACACTCCATTCCTTCGATGGTTTCATCACTTTCTTGGTTATATTCATAGAGTTTAAATGTTTACAGAGTGAGAATTAACATTATTACTTATTTGTATCTGGTTGATTCATAGAGGTGATCAGTTTCTACGAATCTTCAAGATACTCTTGTAGAACTGATCATACTCTGTGTGTTATAAAACACTTAGAACATAGGTTTGTACATACATACTAACCCATCAACAAAAATTACTCCACATAGGATTGATTTAACCTTTGATATTCTTATGACCCATTTCTGATTTCTTTCAAGATGTCATCTTCAACCTAAAACTTGGATGGAGAGAAAGTTTGTAAGCATTTGAGTTTCCAACTTCAGTGTACTTTCTCTCTTCACCTTTTTAGGTAGATTATGATTCCTTGAAAGAATACTATTATAGTTCATAAGGAGGTGCAGCATGATGTACACATTTATATTAGTGAGGAACCATACCTTTCTACTATCAGTTTCTTAACAGTCATTTAGCTTAGATATACTGAGGTAAGGCATTGATGTGCATAGTTTCTCATTAGCTCGTGAAAGCTTGTTGCTCCAGTTAACCTTCAATCAATCAGTCGTGGTCTTGAAGATGTAAGCTAAGAGAATCTCAGCATCTTTAGTCCTTTGACATCCTTGAGTTCACAAGGTTTACATCTAGCTGCTGGTTGGCCAGATACATGTTTAAGAAGTTCTTCTTTCTTCTCTGGATAAACATTTCTTAGCATGTATGGTCTTTTCATGCTGGTGGATGTTTGACTCTCTTTTTTTTGTTGATGTCTCTTGAGCTTCCTAGCCTGGTCTTTAGACTACAAGATTGACAGCGGGCAAGGATTGGTCTTATTGATATGGCAATCAAGAACATGGACCAATCTGAGCAGCTTCAGGTGTATATACACATTTACCTGTACACAATATTTCCAACGTGTGAGCTCATCTTCTTATAACAACTGACTTACTACTAAACTAAGTTTAGAACAATGTTTGTGCCTAGGATGTAACGACCCCAAAATTCATACAATAATATTCTCCTTCTTGATCGTTAACAATACAACTTTAATCTATCTTTACATCATTATTCGATATTAAAATCACTAAAAATGCGGAATATTTAAAACTTTTATACATTTCCTTCTTTATTTCCCTAAATTGCAACCTTTACATTACATCTCTTCGATTCAAATATATATCATGAATCGTTACAACAAAATGACTATACCAAGTCTTATATCATAAATAGATATCCATATACAGCGGATAGCTCAACTTACAATTCAACAACATGTTACATTCAAAATATTAAATACATTTCTCATAAAACATAAGTAATCTTTGTGAATATGGATCTCTATAATTCACGTAGCACATATCCTTACCTTAAATCTTTAACCTGCAAAAGTAGTTATTTGCAAGGTTGAGCTCGACAGTTCAGCAAAATCTAACAGTTTTCATGCATCACATAGCACATAATAACATACTCAACATATATCTCATAAACATTTGACTAACACAACATACATGCTGCATTTTATATAACAAGTATAAAGATTGAGTTCCTTACTCAATCAACATCCATTATTCAATTAATGTAGTCATAAATTGATTTTAACGTTTCATACTTTCAATATATATTGAACACATCATGCCCTTTGCATCAAATATTTAAAACAGTTCATCATCAAGTTCACATAACAAATAGGAACTGAAAGACTTGCCTTGATCGTCGTTTACCAATAACAGTTTAACAGCTTACAGTTATCTACACTTCACGTGCCCTACACAATTATATAATCATACACATCAACTATTAGTCACAACATATAGTAATTATAATGTAAACTTTACTCCACATCTAATAACCTTTCCTATTAATTAGCACACAATGTTCAATTAGACTGTGTTAACTTTTCAAATTATGTAATATTCGAAATTCATTTAAGTGTATAAAATTTGCTAGGAATCATGATTGGTTTTATATTAAACCTATTTCATATTTTATAATATCAATTTCATTTGACTTAAAATACTTTTTGCGTTCATTAACACTTATCACGGCGTTTCGACGTTTATTCGTCACACGCCCGATTTGCCTCTCTTATGTATGCTTACTATGCTTTTATAACTTATCTAATACATTATTTTTTAATGTTAAGCATCATTATGTTTACTAACATTCATGTTTTATAACTTAGAACAACATCTTTTATCGTCAGAAGCACTACACATGCATACGTGGATGCCCGACGCCCTCCGATTGCCCCCGAAAACACTATAGTCCTAAAGATGACCTTTTTGACCATTGTTTCTGACATTAAATTAAAAAACTTAAAGAACAAAAGTTGTAGGTCTACTCGTACTCATTCCCGATCATCTTGAATCACCTCAATCGAAGTTTGTATGAAAAAGTTATGTTCATTTTAGTAAAACATGTCCGGTTAGTTTGTTTTTCCAAAATTCGGCTAGGCAGCCTACCCCCCGCTGGGGCGGGAGTTTTTGTACTAGGGGGCCCGCCGAGGCGGGTGTCCCTTTTGCTAATTCGCGATTTTTCATCCCAAACACTGCAGAAAGCCAAATTAGGCCTACAAACTCCTTTCTGACAACCATACCAACCTACCCAAGGTGTAATATATTTACAGAAAAATAAACTAATATTTCGAACACGTTTCTAACCACATAAACATCAAAGATTACAACATTTAATTTCACCATTTCTCTTCTTTCTTCTTCTTTTGACATTCATAGCGAAATTCTTCGTTGTGAATTCAGTTTTAAACCAATTCAAGTAATTCCAATTGTGATAACTCATATTCTTAACATATTAACATAATACATGATCAATTTCAATAATAAATCATAACCAAACATCAATTTGATAGTTTCAAAAGCCACTTTTCAGAAATTAATTAACGGAAAATCATTATGAATAAAATTCCTCTTGTTTATCAAAATTACATGGATTGAATTACTAGAACAACCATATAACTCATAATCAAACACTATGAACATGATTTCATCATGTTCATCATTTCTTTGTGAATTAAAACATTTGAACAACTATAAAAATCTCATGTAAGCGTATACATGAAAACATATGAACACCATATATACATATAAATTCACAATCATGAAAACCTAATTTTACAAAGACTAAATACAAAACATCCTAATTTAGTATAAGGGTTAGTTTGATACCTTTCTAGGTTGAATTAGGAGAAAAGATGGAGATAATGATTTCCCTTCTTCTTCTTCTTCTTCTTCTTCTTCTTCTTCTTCTTCTCTGTATTCTCTCTTCTTCTCTTTGTTCTTCCTTTCTCTTTTACTAATACGTGATATAAACTGATATATGATAATATAATATATGTATACTTATAATACCTATTAATATACAACATAATTACATATATAACTGATGTCAGTTATATTATTTGAAAACCAAAAGCTATAAGGCTTGTTTGGCTAAACCACTTTAAAAATTAATAACTTACAACCCTTATGCCTTGTTTGGTAAAACCACTTAAAATAATGACTTAATCATTCCTTAAACCTTGTTTGGCAAAACAAGATTAAAACAAGAATTTTAAAATCTCTAAGGCTTTGTTTGGTAAAACCAAATTAAAACTCTTTTAATTTATTTTCACAAGTTATTTATAATATAGTTTATTGTCCCGCATTGTTTACTTGGATTTCCATATCCAATCTTAATTAAATAAACTAATTACCACATACTAAATAAATTTCTCACTTAACCAAATATCACAAAATTATAATCTTATTATAATTTTAATTAATAATTAATATATCACTTTAATTATTAAATTACGATATCAATATAGCAATTCGTGTAATCTTTAACAACTCTCTAACTGTTAAATTAAATTAGAGTATTATATAATAAATTTAATTCACAAATATATACTAACAACAACCACATAAATAAAATATTTATTTAATTTAATAAATATTTTAAATTACAAATAAAATTCTGAATTGTTACATAGGATCATACTCAAAACGATTAACTTTTGAATATAGCATGAGAACCTGCTCTGATACCAATTGTTAGCTCCCAGTAGGCACACAATAGATCTAAAAGGGGGGTTGAATAGACCCTTTTAAATTTCAAATACTTTTCTCATTTTATTTGATTATTGCTAATGAATTAGCATATGACAAACATAAGAATCTTTTCAAGCACAGTGGAATAAGTAAAAGATCCCCTTCATTGATATATTCATAATCATACATACATTGTTCTTAGAGTTAGTTCGGTTGTAAGCAGTTAAAACATTCATAGCAGTTATAACAGTTAATGTACATAATGTAAATAACATAAAGTAAAAGACACAAGGGATTTTAAGTGGTTCAGAGACTCAAGCTCCTAATCCACTCTTCTGCTTTCAACTAGCAGGATTTCCACTAAAGAAGGGCAGCACCCTGAATCAGTAAGATTCCTTCAAGGCCATCAACCTTGGGACTTCAGTTCACTAAGAACTCTTTAAGGCCAGCAGCCTTGGAACTTCTCTAGTTCCCTTTGGACTCTTCAAGCCCAGCAGACTTGGAACTTCGTTTAGTCCCTTCGGACAAGGACCCCTCAGGCCCTGGCTTCTTGTTGTTGATGTTGTTGTTGTTGTTGGCGCTGAGCTGCTAAGATGTCTTTAAGCTTGAACATCTTTTGTACTTAGCAGCTTGGTGTGGTCCTCTTTGCATTCTGCTTTGAGTTTGGACCACATCTTCTTTGGTGCAGCTGATCTTCATTATGTTCTGCTCATCTTTATACGATGTCAGCTGTGCACCATCACCATTCTCTGAACCCTTATTAACTGGTTGGCAGACATGGTTCTGCACTTGCTCTGGTTCAGCTTTTGGTCCATGGTGATTTGTAGAGTGGCTCTTAGGATCTGCTTTGTGCTTTTCCACTCTTATGAGTGCTATCTTCTTGTCCTTCTCGGCTCTCAGCTTAGCTGCCATCTTCAGTGGCATTCTCATCTTTGTTGGGTGAAGCTTTAGTCTATTCTGGTCCTTTTTTAAAGCTGCTTCACTTCCACTTTCGTAGTCTCACTATCACTCTGTTAAGCTTAGGTGGAACTAGTAGAGTCAACATTAGCATTCTACCAACTCAACTATTCTGTAACATTGCAATCATCAGGAACTCTTGATCTTTTTAGCTCTGTTGATTTATACTCCTTCCCAATCTTTCCGTTGGAAAGTAGCCGTTGAAAGCTTTTTGAATTGCTTCGCAGATCTCGAGTTATTTGGTGTAGACTGCAGATATGACATGACATCCCCTTTTCTGACTTTTTGACATTGCAGTCTACTGTTTCACCTAACCCATCAGAGATGTCACTTTGATGTCTCGGGCAGGTAGTCAACTTTATTTCTTCCTTCTAATTTCTCGATCAGTGGTTGTCCTTTTGCATCAATGCTCTCAATAAGCTCTGTTCGAATATCAATCTTCATATTGAACCGTTGCCAATGCTTCAACCTTCAAATGACCGAACTCTACGATTCTGATGCATGCCTTCTTGGACCTGATCATAGTGTCTTGTTGAATGTTGCTCATTGACAGGTAGAGACAACACTACGATCTTGAAGAGTGTTTATTCGATCTTCAATGTAGAACACCTCTTCCTTTTATTGCGAAGTGCTTCAACATTTCTGTTTACCTCGACTGCTCTCAGACACTGATGGCTGACTATTTGTTCTGGCCCCTTCTGAATAGAAAGATGTTGGGTAAAATATAGTTACGCAAGTATACATGGTCAACAAGTAATAGAGTGAAAGTAGAATATCGTTCTCACGAGGAATTGTTTAATAAAAATCACCAGTTACTAACCCTTAACCAACTCAATCTTATTTAAATGAATGAATTTCAAATTATATAAATTAAATTATTTAATTACACTAATTCTAATTACCACTAATTAAAAATCAGATTACGGAGATTTAAGATCACAACTTCACTTATCGCTTCATTTAAGTTAACACACTTCTCATCAATTATTTTCTATCCTGAATTGTTAATCAAGAACACTAAAGCAGATAAAACCACATCTCGATGCATAATACCCATACTCACTTAAATCCACAGATGATAGAATTAAGAAAGACACCATAATTAACTAATTCACTATATCTCTATGTAAATTACAATTAAAAAGGATTTAAAGCGCAAGTTCTCTATAAGATTACATATGGCGTAAAGGCATATCTCTATCCTAAACACGAATTATGAATTCCATCTATGCAGAAATCACAAACCCACGCTATCATAATCAGATCTAAAACTATACTTCATCTCTCGAGTTCATATAGATTATCACGGTAATTGTTAGCTAGAAAATTAAACAATTAAGTCCAAATCACAATAGACAACCCTCACAATAGAACATAATAATTGATAGCGAAACATATTAAAATAAACTACACAATAAGATCCATTGTAATCTCAAACAAAGAATTAGTTCATTGAATTAAAACTAAGAATCCACACTTGAATAAACAATAAAAGACAAAGATAGAAGAAGATGAGAAGATAGAATCTATTGTCTGTAGATTTGATGCTCTCTCCTTGCTCCTACTTTGAATCTTCAATGGTCTCTAAGTTGCTTCAATCTCCAAATCTCATACGAACTAGAGTTTTGGTCCTAATCTACTCTACTCTAATCTAATGGAATCCTCTCTCCAATCTAATCTAATCTCCCTTTCATCATCCACCTTTTGATCTTCATCTTATGTTAATATATGTTTTCCCACAAAATCTGAGTTCAATCCTACATCCCATAGAATCCCAAAGTTATACAATCACTCAAGACCAACTTCTAGCAGTGTTAGAATCAAAATAGGACAGCAGCAGTCGGGACCCCCCCTGCCCCGACGGGGGTATATACTTAGAAAAGGCCCTCCCCGGTGGGCTAGGCTACTGTCAACTGATTTGAAGACCCTCCGCCCCGGCGGGGGTGTTAGGCTTAATTAGGCCCGCCCCAGCAGGCATGCCTTTTGCAAACTGACTTGGCTTGATCTTCATACTTGCTCCAATATTGCTAAAATAACTCCCTTTCTTTGTTACTTGCCACATCAACCATCCTACACATAAAATAACAATAAACAAGTAAAAATGAACATGAAAGCAAGGAATTAACAACGATTAAGCTTGAAATGGACATCGATTCATGGATATAAAATCCACTTATCAAAATCCCCCAAACTTAAACCTTTGTTTGTCCTCAAGTAAAAAAAACACAAAATAGATTGTAATGCAATGAAATACTAATCTACATGCCTACGAATCCAGCAGTAATGACAGAAACAAATCTAATCAACCGGCCTTAGAGAAATCAAGTAAACATGATAATACATCATATCAAAACAAATTAATAATTTCTCAATCTATCATCAAATCTTAGACTGTTATCACTAATATAGTGCGTGTGTGCTCCACAACAATGTTAACTGATATAAAATTAAATTTAACACATAACAAGTCTCTTCAAATGCATCATACAATTTAAACTCAAGAAATCCAAAAATAAGATAGATCCAACAAAAATCAAACAATTACCAATATCGAGGGTCAACATGAGATACTTATGCTTTATTTTTCATCCACAGGGGCTTTTTGCTCTTATTTTTCGTTTTATTCATATTTTTTTTCTTTTGGTTTATATACACATAGCTATGCAATGTCTTTTTCCCTTGGGCTTTTCAATGCTACCTTAACGAGCTTTCGACCAACGACTCGCAGACCATTAAGACCTTAGGGTGCTAGGTGTAAAGACAATCCCATCGGGCTTACTTACTCAAGTAACAAAGGCCACAAAACTAGACAAGCACGCCACAGTGTATATTCATATTTTTTTATAGCTTATATACCCCAAATATTCCCCCAAACTTAGGTTCTTATCTAACTTTAGCCATCACTACTTATTCTTGTCTTTCTTTCATTCAAACTAGCATTATCGTTTAGAATCCCATTATGTATCAATTTAAACTCAATCAATCAACAAGTTGTTTTTACTGTGCTATCCTTATTATACCAGTTTCAAACAGAAAAAGACTCGATTCAGAACAATAAATCACATCAAAGCTCTAACATTCAGTACTATACTTGTCTACCCAATTCCAATCTCATCATTGGCCAAAACAAACTGTAATTATCAAACAGCTGGTGTAACGCCCCAAAAAATCAGATTTTTAGGAGAATTAAATTTTTATTTGATTATATGGATTAAATGATTTATTTGATTATTTATGGGAGTAAGCTAATTGAAGGTCGTTCTATGACCTAGACATGTCAGAACGTCGTAGTATTCGGGCTACGTGGTAAAATTAAAGTGTTTGAATTTCCTAGACGAAAATAAATGCTTTTCGAGAAATTTTCCGAAAAACACTATTCACACATTTCTGCTCAGAAATTATTTTTGAACTTCTGAAAAATACGTAACGATAGAATATCGAGGTGAGATGGAATATCCAATAATATTTCAGTTATGAAAAATACAGTTTTTCGCATGCGGACTTAAAATCTAACGGTTAGGGAAAGTGATTTCCGAGAAAGAATTTAAATGTGTATAATGAATTAAAGCGATGATCATATAATACGTAGGTATTATATGAAGTAAAGAATACGAGTACGATATGAGGTATTATACGAGTGTGTATGAATAATGGTAGGTTGTATATATTGAATTAATATACGAGTTAGAATACGATAATAATACGTATAGAATACGTTCTGAGGCTTTAAGCCAACTATAATAGACTTGTGGGATTGTGTAGCAATTTGTGAAGTCCAATAAGAATTAATTAGCAAGCCCAAGATTATGTAGTATTGAAGCCCAAGAGTTGATTGAGGTAAAGTATTAAAGTAATTTAATGCAAGCCCAAATGATTAAGTTAAGATTAATAAAGTTAAAGGCCCAAAGCAAGGATGATCCATGGGGCAACCCATGATCACATGGATGACCCAAAGTGGTGGCCAAGTAAAGTACTTGGTGGCTAAGCAAAGGATAAGCTATGTAATTAAAAAGGAAACTTAAAGGCTAAGTAAATGTGGTGAGAAAACAAAGTAATTTAAGTAATGAGAAAGTAGACTTAATGGCCAAGTGTTGTGGGGAGCAAGAGAACTTAATGGCTAAGTTTTGTGGTGGGCAAGTAAGGGATATATGTTGTGGAGGCCAAGTAAACTTGGTGATCACATAATGAATAGTAAGGAGGTGTAATTAAGGAGGTGGATGGCCTTTTAACCATTGTGTCCTCATCTAGGATTTCCTATAAATAGAAGGAGAGATAGCTCATTTGTGGTTTGTTGTTTTTCATCCAACAATTTAAGTGCTTATTTGCTTGAGAGAAAAAGCTAGAAAAGCTAGAGTTTATATTTCAAGAAGCAAGAAGAAGATTAAGGTTTAGCAAGTGATCATCAAAGGGTAAGCAATCTTGAACCATGATTCTCTTTCTCTTCCATTGTTAGAGAAGTGAGGAGTGGTAGAACATGTATGCTAAGAAGAGGTAAGAATGGTTAATCCATGAACTTAAGTCTTAATAAGCCGTATAAGTCATGAATAAGCTATTCTTAATCATATAAGCTATGAACTTAAGGAGAATTGGTAAGAACTTGTAACATATTTACATTAATGAAGTTGATATGATAAGAAAAAGCAATGATGATGGTTAGAAATCTTGAACCTTGAAAAGTCATGTAAAAAGAAATCATAAGTCGTGAGAAATGGAAACATAAGTAGTTTGTACTTTTAAAAGTTAATGAAGTATGTATATTAAGAAGTTAGTATGATGGAATGAATCCATTTGAAACGATGAACAAACCAAAAGTAACGAAGTTTTACCAAAATTCACACGATTAGACGATAATTGTCGAATTCATGAAATTCTCGTAATAGAAGTCAATTTTTGATATTGAGCTTGGAAACATTGGTTTTCAATGGAGACAAGTCTTATTTGGCATTATAGAGTTGTGGACTCGAAAATGACTGGATTCTGACTTAGAACGAAGAAACGAGTGTTGAACGTTCACGGACGTTTATCGTTTTCGTTAAAAATGGACTAATAGGTGGATTTTTAGTTAACGAAGTCAAATAGATAAAATTCTTGCATGAACATGTAGAGTATGTAATTTGTGAACCGTAGGCTCTTAAACGAGCCAATTCGGACTTTTAGCGAAGAAGTTATGAGCCCGGGAATCTCACATAAAAAGTTAACTGTCAAATTTTTTTGGTGTTGAGTACTGGAGCAGAGGCGCCAGTCAAGGAAAAGTAAGTCATGCCGCAGCGTGAGGTTGAACCATAACACATTGTTAGTTGGCGCCGCAATGCGGCAGATAACACTAAGACTCGCGCCGCAGCGCCGAGTCTGGTCTTTTGGTCCTAAAGCATGGCGCCGCAGTGCGGCACAAAGAAGAAAAGCTGGCGCCGCAGCGCCAACCCTAGGGTTTGCATAGAGAGGATTGGTTATGAAGACAAAAAGAAAGGCAATAAAGTAGTACAAACTTAATAAACATGAAGCAACATTGTTAAGTCATGATTAAACCTTAAGTATGATCACTTAGGGGTGAAGTAAGTCAATTGCATGTGAACGTAAGAACGACGTAATGGAAAGCCGGAACGAATAATAACAAATCTAATACATGATTAGATTGAGAAGAAGGGTAAGACTCATTAGGAACCATGTATGCTCATTCATGACCTAATGTGGTATGTTATGTGGTTATATGTTGTAGAGACTGTAAAGACCCGAAGGAAAAATAATTTTACTGTAGCAAACGCTGAAGGCAAGTTTTTCTAAACGCTTGTCTAACCTTCGTGTTAGCCAAGTTTTCAATTATTCATGTTATGAGATGCATGAATGGTTTTAAAGAAATAGTTGATGCCAATTTTAACTAAGCTAGAGTAATCTTAAAGATTGATTGATTTATTTACAAGTCTTTCAATATAGAACTGTTAATGCTATCCTATGCCAAGTATTTGGTACGGATTCAAGGTAAGCTTGAGTATGAATAAACAAATGTATTTTTCATCGATTATTCGATGGGCACACGAGGTTGCCAAAACATAAACGTACATATATTTAATGAATGTAGTGTTGATCAACATAGAGTACTATAGGCTGATCACCTAGAAGTGCTCGTAAGATATACCAAACTTACGGACTTAGTGCCGGGTTATCCTTTTTAATGAAATTATGAAACGCTCATGGTCTTGGACCAGAATTAGTGTTTTACTGAATATGGTCATTGTAAAACGTTTTGAAGGAAAAGAAGTGTTATTTTGAATTATCGTTAGTACTTCGTAACTATTATCTAGTTATTGAAGATATAAAATTCCTATGTTTCAAGCATGTTGGTTAAATGAAATTGTTGTACTTACTGAGCTTGTTATGCTCACTCTTGCTTGAACCATATGAATGCAGCTAAGGACGAGCGAACGGAGGTTTCCATTAGAGTTAAAGGCAAGGTGAAGAGGAATGATTAGTTTATCTTGTAATAGACTAGTAAGTATATATATTATATTATGATGAACAAAGAATGTAATGGTTTAAGAACCTGGGAACGAGATTTATTATTATTAATGTAATAAGAATGTCGTTGGAACACACATTTTGATGTCGTTTCAGTAGAATGAATGTACAGTTATGAGTAACGTGTAGAACCAATTGTCGGGTTGGATGATACCCGGATTTGGGGGCGTCATAGGCTGGTATCAAAGCATTAGGTTATAAAACTTAAGGGGGGAAGAACCTTAGGCTAATAACCTCGTTAAGGAAGAGAAGTCTGAAGGAGTAAACTCTAGCTTTACTTGAGTTGAATGAGTCAATAAGGTATTGAGAAAACTCAGTACCATAAGATTTAAAACATGGAAAGTAACCCTAAATAAATTAAATGTGATTTGTGCTTATACTATTGTGTGTTGTGTACTAATCAACATATGTGTTATTGTAGGATGTCGAACGATAGCTTGATGTATAGAGATATACACGTGCTGAACGACGAGTTGGTGAATAGGGTAGAACCTGTACCCATGCCAGTGGCGGAGGTACCATTAGTGATTCTAGAGGAGTCAGAACCAGAGGAGTACTTTTCTGAGGAGAGCTACTCCGAGGGAGATATGGATATAGCATCATACATTAGTATGATGAACGATGTGGAGGAAGGAATAGAGGTAACATCGGTTGATACGGTGGTACCTACACAAGAGTCATCACCTCCAGATGCAATGAGATCATTATATCTGGCAGAGCTTGACAAGAATGTGCAACTGAGTATAGTTGTGTAGAATCAGAATGAAGAGATTAGTGCTCTTTATGTAGCGAAGGTGTCTGCAAAAGCAGATTTTGAGTCTGAGCATGATGAGAAGGTGCTCATGATAAATGAGGCTAGGGATTTTAAGAAGGGGGCGGATGAACTTCGTAAAGAATTGGGGAAGAAGGACCGGAAGATAGCACGGATGTCTTACATCCATAAGAGTGCTCATAAGGATTTCAAGATAAAAATTGCTTGTCATCCCATGGAGTCAGGACAAACGCATCACACTATTAGTCTGGATACTGTAGTGATGACTGTGAATGAGAAGCACGAGGATGCTTTTATGCATTATTAGAATGTTAGAAATATAAATATGTGTGTAGTGACGTAAAACCCTCTTTTGTATAAAAGGGTAATCTTTTTGTAAATCCCAACTTTTGTGAAGTTCAATTACGGGATAGAAATGTAATAGCTTTTGGCTATGGAAAACAAATTTGAAATAGTTTCAAACTATGATGAAGCATATGAATATAATGAAGTTTCATTTAATATGCTTTGTTATGGTATGAGTTGGTATGTGGCGAATAATAACGAAGTAAGTAAATAAATAATGATGAAATTTTATTAGCATAATGCCGCCAAGGAGAAGACAACGTAATCAGGAAGCAGAATCACGTAATGATAACCAAGGGGGTCAGAACAACCCTATGCAAGAGTTCATTAATTTATTAACGGATGCATTTAACCAAACTGGGGGTAGAGTACCCGCGGAACCTAGGATAACCAGAACGACTATCTTTAAAGAGTTTAAAAGTGTAGGTCCGTCGAAGTTCAAAGGAACAACGGACCTAATAGAGGTTATACATGGGTAAAAGAAATAGAGAAGGCGTTTGTTATTACAAACGTAGCTGAGGCACAAAGGAGTACTTTTGTGACTTACATGATGAAGGGAGAAGCTAACTTTTGGTGGGAGGCTCACCAGGGTGGGGCTAGAACAGATGAGGTAACTTGGGAACAGTTCAAGAAGGTTTTCTTCGAGAATTATTTTCCTACAAGCATGCAAGGGAGGATGAAGATTAAGTTCTTAGAACTTAAGTAAGGGGACATGATAGTTCCCCAATGCACGGCCAAATTCAATGAATTGGCAAGGTTTGCTACACATCAAGTGGACACTTAAGAGAGGAAGGCTCGTAGGCTTGGATAGTGCCTGAAACCCTGACTCTATAGTAGGATTTCTGTGTTTCAAAGTGTTTCCTATGGGACCCATTCTGGAGAAGGTGATTATAGCAGAGGATGATAGTGAGGTGTTGACTCAATACCACAAAGAGAGGAAGAATAAGAGCAAGAGAGAGGGAGGAACCAAGGCCGATGGTTCCAGTGGTAGTGGCAGTATGTAAGACATATGGAAAGACTCATTTAGGAGTCTGTCTGAAAGGAAAATGGGCTTGTTAGAACTGTGGACAGGAGGGTCGTATATTAACCAATTGTCCTAATCCTAAGAAAAATCATAGTTGTTTTGTATGTGGGTCGTTGGACCACATGGTAAGAAATTGCCCAAAGAAGGGGTCAGAGGAGAGTAAGGGCATTAGTAGTGGTAAGTTAGTCATTACTGGACCACCATCGTTAGATGCGGTTGCATCAGCGAATTTAGTAGTAGGTATCAGTCCTGTCAATACAATAAATGCTTATGTGCTGTTTGATTGGAGTGCTACTTGTTCTATTATAGCATGAGAATGTGCTAAATGATTAAGTTCATTCCCGAAAGGGATTATAAATACCTTTAAACGTTAAGGTAGAGAAGGAGGAAATAACTCGCATTAAATATATTGCGGAAATGGTTTCATAAATAATAATGGTAAGCAAGTATCGGTAGATAAGTACCGATAAAGTTAAGAGAATTTGAAGTAAGTCTTGGTATGAATGGGTTGATTAACCATAGAACTTTAATAAATTGTCTAATGAAAAGTATGAATCTTTGATTTTCTAATAAACCCCAGATAGTAATTTATGGTAATAAAACACTGGAAAATTCTTGTTGTCTAATTATGACGCAATCTAGAAGGATGTTAAGATAAGTTTAGGTTGTGGTACAATTGTAACCTTTGATGGTTGACATATGAGAGTTGGGCTAAACAATTCCTTCAGAGAGCGAAGGTATATACGAAACTGGCAACCGATCTAACTCACTGTGATGGCAGTGTAGATGAGATGGGAACTTGTTTGTTGGTTGTTTGTGGGAAACCACTCAGAGTACCATATGGACTACTAGTAGAGAAGCGATGTATGCTGATTCCTAGAGAAGTAATAAGAAAAAGATAAGAATGTAAATCATCAAAGATGACGAACGTATTAAGTAAGACATCTCCGTATGTCATAAAGGTGTAAGTCGGTAATGAAAGTAGGTAGCATAAACTTAGGTCGAAAGAACGCGAACCCTAAGAAGTAAAGTTAAGTAAACTAATGCTTAAGTTAAATATATGACTAATTGGTTAGCGGTTAAGATTGAATAACTATTGCCCAAGTTTGATGATCTATTTGATCAGTTGAAAGGGGCAAAGAATTTTTCTAAGATAGATTTACGTACGGGGTATAGTTGGTTGAAAGTAAGGAAGAAGGAGGAGGTACCTAAGATGACGTTCATAACTCGTTATAGTTATAACAAGTTTCTGGTTATGTCATTTGGGTTGACTAATGTGCGGAAGTTAAACTTTCCATAAGGGGTGCCGAGCAAGTCGATGGTAAACAAATAGGTTCTCTTGTGAGGTGCTATGGTTGAAGGTACCATTAGCATCACATAATTTAAGAGTAAGGTTAAGTAAACTAATGCTTAAGTTAAATATATGACTAATTGGTTAGCGGTTAAGATTGAATAACTATTGCCCAAGTTTGATGATCTATTTGATCAGTTGAAAGGGGCAAAGAATTTTTCTAAGATAGATTTACGTACGGGGTATAGTTGGTTGAAAGTAAGGAAGAAGGAGGAGGTACCTAAGATGACGTTCAGAACTCGTTATAGTTATAACAAGTTTCTGGTTATGTCATTTGGGTTGACTAATGTGCGGGAGTTAAACTTTCCATAAGGGGTGCCGAGCAAGTCGATGGTAAACAAATAGGTTCTCTTGTGAGGTGCTATGGTTGAAGGTACCATTAGCATCACATAATTTAAGAGTAAGGTTAAGTTAGGCACCTGTATTATCTTTATCAGATGATACGGAGGAATTTTGTAGTGTATCTCGATGTTTCGCATAGATGACGAGATTGCGTGCTCTTGTAGCATGGCAAGGTCATTGCGTATGCATCACGCCAGTTAAAGGATTATGAGGATGTTTATCCTACTTATGATCTATAATTGGCAGCTGTAGTTTTTGAATTTAAAAATCTGAAGATAGTAATTATACGGGGAGAAGTGTGAGATATACACGGACTCTAGGAGTCTGAAATATATCTTCACACATAAGGAGTTGAAAATACTGTATAGAGAAGGACTGTGATATGTTATATCATTCAGGGAAGGTAAACGTAAAAGTCGACGCGTTGTGTAGGAAGGGTAGGGAAAAGCTATCAATGTTAACGACTCAAAATGAGTTAATAATGGAAATGGCGAGAACGGAGTTAGAAGTTAAATTACGGGGTAGAAATGTTATTCACAAAGTAGACTCAATCCATGAAAATGGAATGAGTTAAGTAATTACAACTAAGTAACGAGGAGTACAAGCGAATGCAAAAGAGGATGCACGATGAAGAAAAGATCAAGTATAATCATGTTTTGAAGGAGGAATTTGAGTTCCAAATAATTTTAAAGTTAAAAGAAGAACTAATAAAAGGAAGATAGTGTAATGTGTTAGTAAGTGCTTAACTTCCAACTCAGATTAATTATAGGAAGGGACAAGACAAGTGAAATAAGATAATACCTTCGGTGAAGGTGAAATGAAAGAACCACAATGTTGAAGAAGCATTGTGGGAACTCAAGATTAAAATAAAGGAATTTTTTTTTCTCAATGGCGTATGTATTATTAGCGAGATTCTGGGGAAAAAATCTTTATAAGGAGGAAAGAATGTAGCACCCCAAAAAATCGGATTGTTAGGAGAATTAAATTTTTATTTGATTATAAGGATTAAATGAATTTAATTGATTATTTATGGGAGTAAGCTAATTGAAGGCCGTTCTATGACCTAGACATGTCAGAACGTCGTAGTATTCGGGCTACGTGGTAGAATTAAAGTGTTTGAATTTCTGAGACGAAAATAAAAGCTTTTCGAGAATTTTTTTAAAAAACACTATTCACGCATTTCTGCTCAGGAATTATTTTTGAACTTCCGAGAAATACGTAACGATAGAATATCGAGGTGAGATGGAATATCCAATAATATTTCAGTTATGAAAAACACAGTTTTTCGCCTACGGACTTAAAATCTAACGATTAGGGAAAGTGATTTCCGAGAAAGAATTTAAATATGTATAATGAATTAAAGCGATGATCATATAATAGGTAGGTATTATACGAAGTAATGAATACGAGTATGATATGAGGTATTATACGAGTGTGTATGAATAATGGTAAGTTATATATGTTGAATTAATATACGAGTTAGAATACGATAATAATACGTATATAATACGTTAGGAGGCTTTAAGCCAATTGTAATGGACTTGTGGGATTGTGTAGCAATTTGTGAAGTCCAATAAGAATTAATTAGCAAGCCCAAGATTATGTAGTATTGAAGCCCAAGAGGTGGTTGAGGTAATGTCCTAAATTAATTTAATGCAAGCCCAAATGATTAAGTTAAAGGCCCAAAGCAAGGATGATCCATGGGGCAACCCATGATCACATGGATGAGCCAAAGTGGTGGCCAAGTAAAGTACTTGGTGGCTAAGCAAAGGATAATCCATGTAATTAACAAGGAAACTTAAAGGCTAAGTAAATGTGGTGAGCAAACAAAGTAATTTAAGTAATGAGCAAGTAGACTTAATGGCCAAGTGTTGTGGGGAGCAAGAGAACTTAATGGCTAAGTTTTGTGGTGGGCAAGTAAGGGATATATGTTGTGGAGGCTAAGTAAACTTGGTGATCACAAAATGAATAGTAAGGAGGTGTAATTAAGGAAGTGGATGGCCTTTTGACCATTGTTCCCTCATCTAGGATTTCCTATAAATAGAAGGAGAGATAGCTCATTTGTGGTTTGTTGTTTTTCATCTCACAAGTTAAGTGCTTATTTGCTTGAGAGAAAAAGCTAGAAAAGCTAGAGTTTATATTTCAAGAAGCAAGAAGAAGATTAAGGTTTAGCAAGTGATCATCAAAGGGTAAGCAATCTTAAACCATGATTCTCATATTCTTCCATTATTAGAGAAGTGAGGTGTGGTAGAACGTGTATGCTAAGAAGATGTAAGAATGGTTAATCCATGGACTTAAGTCTTAATAAGTCGTATAAGTCATGAATAAGCTATTCGTAATCATATAAGCTATGAACTTAAGGAGAATTGGTAAGAACTTATAACATGTTTACATTAATGAAGTTGATATGATAAGAAGAAGCAATGATGATGGTTAGAAATATTGAACCTTGATAAGTCATGTAAAAAGAAATCATAAGTCATGAGAAATGGAAACATAAGTAGTTTGTACTTTTAAAAGTTATAAATTCATAAAGAATATGTAAAAACTTATCATGATTATAAGTTAATGAAGTATATATATTAAGAAGTTAGTATGATGGAATGAATCCATTTGAAATGATGAACAAATCATAAAAAATGAAGTTTTGCCGGAATTCACACGATTAGACGATAATTGTCGAATTCGTGAAATTCTCGAAATGGAAGCCAATTTTAGATATTGAGCTTGGAAACATTGATTTTCAATGGAGACAAGTCTTATTAGGCATTATAGAGTTGCAAACTCAAAAATGACCGGATTCCGACTTAAAACGAAGAAACGAGCGTTGAACATTCACGAACGTTTATCGTTTTCATTAAAAATGGACTAATAGGTGAATTTTTAGTTAATGAAGTCAAATAGATAAAATTCTTGCATGAACATGTAGAGTATGTAATTTGTGAACCGTAGGCTCTTGAACGAACCAATTCGGACTTATAACGAAGAATTTATGAGCCCGAGAATCTCACATAAAAAGTTAACTGTCAAATTTTTCTGGTACTGAGTACTGGCGCCGCGGCGCAAGTCAAGGCAAAGTAAGTAACACCGCAGCGCAAGGTCGAACCATAACACACTGTTAGTTGGTGCCGCAGCGCGGTAGATAACACTAAGACTCGTGCCGCAGCGCCGAGTTCGTTCTTTTGGTCCTAAAGCATGGCGCCGCAGTGCGGCACAAAGAAGAAAAGTTGGCGTCTCAGCACCAGCCCTAGGGTTTGCATAGAGAGGATTGGTTATGAAGATAAAATGAAAGGCAATGAAGTAGTACAAACTTAATAAACATGAAGTAACATTGTTAAGTCATGATTAAACCTTAAGTATGAACACTTAGGGTTGAAGTAAGTCAATTGCATATGAACGTAAGAACGATGTAATGGAAAGCCGGAACCAATAATAATAAATCTAATACATGATTAGATTGAGAAGAAAGGTAAGATTCATTAGGAACCATGTATGCTCATTCATGACCTAATGTGGTATGTTATGTGGTTATGTGTTGTAGAGACTGTAAAGACCCGAAGGAAAAGTAATTTTACTGTAGCAGACGCTGAAGGCAAGTTTTTCTAAACGCTTGTCTAACCTTCTTGTTAGCCAAGTTTTCAATGATTCATGTTATGAGATGCATGAATGGTTTTAAAGAAAGAGTCGATGCCAGTTTTAACCCGGCTAAACTAATCTTAAAGATTAATTGATTTATTTATAAGTCTTTCAATATAGAACTGTTAACGCTATCCTATGCCAAGTATTTGGTACGTATTCAAGGTAAGCTTGAGTATGAATAAACAAATGTATTTTTCATCGATTATTCGATGGGCACACGAGATTGCCAAAACTTAAACGTACATACGTTTAATGAATGTAGTGTTGATCAACATATAGTACTATAGGCTGATCACTAGAAGTTCTCGTAAGATATGCCAGACTTACGGACTTAGTGTCGGGTTGTCCTTTTCAAAGAAATTATGAAACGCTCATGGTCTTGGACCAAAATTAGTGTTTTACTGAATATGGTCATTGTAAAACGTTTTGAAGGAAAAGAAGTGCTATTTTGAATTATCGATAGTACTTCGTAACTATTATCCAGTTATTGAAGATATACGATTCCTATATTTCAAGCATGTTGTTTAAATGAAATTGTTGTACTTGCTGAGCTTGTTATGCTCACTCTTGCTTGAACCATATGAATGCAGCTAAGGACGAGCGAACGAAGGTTTCCAGTAGAGTTAAAGGCAAGGAGAAGAGGAATGATTAGTTTATCTTGTAATAGACTAGTAAGTATATATATTATATTATGATGAACAAAGAATGTAATGGTTTAAGAACCTGGGAACGAGATTTATTATTATTAATGTAATAAGAATGTCGTTGGACCACACATTTTGATGTCATTTCAGTAGAATGAATGTATAGTTATGAGTACCGTGTAGCACCAATTGTCGGGTTGGAAGATACCCGAATTTAGGGGCGTCACAGCTAAACTTATGCAAGATGTACTAAAAACTATATAAACATAGTAAACTAACTAATTTTTCAAATTTTCATTTTTTTTCAATAAACTTAATGCAAAAACTAAATGTAACTATACGAACTATAATGTAAATAACTAACTATATGCAATACGATAGTAAAATGCCCCCCAAACTTAAACTAGACATTGTCCTCAATGGCTGAAATAGAAAAAAGTAAAGTAGAGGACTTCCCTGTAAATATAGCAATCCTCCTCCTTGTCTGCTAAGTTTGGAGAATAGGTTAGGCTCATGGAACAAATTGGACACCACACTTGAATTGATCTTGAATAACTTTTTCATAATCTTTTGCCTGTCCATTGAACCTCCAATACCTGTAATGAAGAGAGACAACATGAATTAGAATACCACTTGGATTGGTAAGAGAAATTAATAAGCAAATTAATTCCTATCTACCAAATAAACTAGTAAAGCATATAAATATAAAAATTCCTGGGTTGCTTCACAGTTAGCGCTTGAATTACAGTCTTTCAACCTGACTTTGTCTGGTCAACGCTATCCAATTCCTCTTCGATAATTGAGGAACCCTCCATCCATCAAAAATAATATAGCTTTTGGTAGGTTCCCATTTGTGATAGCCATTACATTAAAGTCACCTAGCATGCTTTGTTTAAATATGTGCCTAATTAAGAATGTTGAATTACTAGGTGATTTTTCGTCCGTTAAGCCTATGATTCGATTGGGGCTTAGAGGCTTGGCAAGAACAAGGGGCTCTTCTTCTATCTTTTCCTCCTCATCCCACTATGGCTTTACATTTGTACTAGCTCTCATGTCATAAACATCCTTGTCGACGACATGACTATTAAGCGGGCACAGTTTTGCAAATATATCTGGACTTGATCTTTGGCGGAGAAGGAACTTGGGGCACTAATAACATCGGCTCGTCCTCGTTGGTACTCATAGTTAGTTCTTCACCGACCTTGTTTTCATTATCCCCACTTGTCTCCTTTTTTTTGACATCTCGTGTCTCATCCAGTTGTAGATTTGGTTCGGGCACTTCATCAACCTCATAATCCTCGTCATAACACCAATTGTTTTAAGGACAATTGTTGAAGGCTTTGAGCATTTGATCCATCTGGTTCTGTAGCTTTTGAATTGATATCTCTTGATTCTGAATTAACCGCTCTTGACTAATCCTCCTTTCCTCATTTGATGCTACGAAATTGGACAACAATTCCTCCAACCTTGAATTATTTGTCTCAGTCTCGGAAGCCATGTATTGAGGACCATTGGTTGAGGTAGTGACGAGTTGTTCCATCCGATTATTAAAATTTTGGGTTGACAGCTCTTGGCTAATCCTCATCTCCTCTAGGTTTGTTATGCCCTTCAATATTACATCCCTCGGATTTGGATTTTCTTCTTGTGGCAATGGAGGTGGACATGTAAATTCCGGTGTGTATGTTGGATTTGGAGCGTTGACGAATCCGGGTGATACCCCCAAACTTGATGATAATTAGCATATGTATACTCGTTAAGGTATTCACCACCGTGTTGTCATGGCCCAAAACTAACATTGCATTGATGACTCAGATGATTACTAGCACAATAATTGCAATTAACTGCTATCCTTCGATTGCGTTGGGCTGCAATAACATCCAACCTCCTCAAAAGCGTCTCAAGTTGCGCTGATAATGCAGAAAATGCATTGAGATCATCCATCCCCGCTCCCCTTGGCTGAGTCATTCTCGTATACGGCCATTGATAATTAAATTCCGCCATAGTACGTGAAAGGAAAGAAAAATAGGAAAAGAATAAAATAAAAAGGGAAAAAATGTTTAAATTAAGACTAATTTGATTGAAGCTAATATTGGCAAAAATATATTAACTAATTCCCCAGCAACGGCGCCAAAAACTTATTGGGTAAAATCTAGTTACGCACAACACACAAGTATACGTGGTTAACAAGTAATAAAGTGAAAGTAGAGTATCATTCGCACAAAGAATTGTTTAATAAAAATCACCAAGTACTAACCTGTAATCAACACAATCTTATTTAAACGAATGAATTTCAAATTATATAAATTAAATTATTTAATTACCACTAATTAAAAATTAGATTACGGAGATTTAAGATCACATCTTCACTTATTGCTTCATTTAAGTTAACACACTTCCCATCAATTATTTCCTATCCTGAATTGTTAATCAAGAACACTAAAGCAGATAAAATCACCTCTCAATGCATAATACCCATACTCACTTAAATCCATAGATGATAGAATTAAGAAAGACACCATAATTAACTAATTCACTATATCTCTATGTGAATTACAATTAAAAAGGATTTAAAGCGCAAGTTCTTTATAAGATTACATATGGCGTAAAGGCATATCTCTATCCTAAACATGGATAATGAATTCCATCTGTATAGAAATCACAAACACATGCTATCATGATCAGATCTAAATCTATACTTCATCTCTCGAGTTCATATAGACTATCACGGTAATTGTTAGCTAGGCAAATAAACAATTAAGTTCAAATCATAATAGACAACCCTCACAATAGAACATAATAATTGATAGCGAAGCATATTAAAATAAACTACACAATAAGATCCATTGTAATCTCAATCAAAGAATTAGTTCATTGAATTAAAACTAAGAATCCACACTTGAATAAACAATAAAAGACAAAGATAGAAGAAGATGAGAAGATAGAATCTATTGTCTGTAGATTTGATACTCTCTCCTTGCTCCTACTTTGAATCTTCAATGGTCTCCAAGTTGCTTCAATCTCCAAATCTCATAAGAACTAGAGTTTTGGTCCTAATCTACTCTAATCTAATCTAATGGAATCCTCTCTCCAATCTAATCTAATCTCCCTGTCATCATTCATCTTTTGATCTTCATCTTATGTTAATATATGTTTTCCCACGAAATTTGAGTTTAATCCTACATCCCATAGAATCCCAAAGCTATACAATCACTCAAGACCAACTTATAGCAATGTTAGAATCAAAATAGGACAGCAACAGTCGGGACCCCCCGCCCCGGCGGGGGTATATACTTATAAAAGGCCCGCCCCAACGAGCTAGGCTACTGTCAACTGATTTGAAGACTCCCCTCCCCGGCAGGGGTGCTAGGCTTAATTAGGCCCACCCCGGCGGGCATGCCTTCTGTAAACTTACTTGGCTTGATCTTCATACTTGCTCCAATGTTGCTTGAAATAACTCCCTTGCTTTGTTACTTGCCACACCAACTATCCTACACATAAAATAACAATAAACAAGTAAAAATGAACATAAAAGCAAGGAATTAACAATGATTAAGCTTGAAATGGACATCGATTCATGGATATAACATTCACTTATCAAAAGACACTTCAAATTTATGGCGTGTCCAGCTCACTTTCTCCTTGTGATCTCTCATTCACTTATCATCAATGGACTGACCCAATGTTTAATTACTTTAGCCTTGTCCTTTAGAGACTGACCAGTATCTTTGTGTACACTCCATCAGTTCCTTCTTTGTTTGGCAAACACTACGATCCTGGTTGCTTTCAAGATCGTTGTCTTTTATTTACTTGACAGCTACTGCACTTGCTGACTTTCCTTAGTAAGTTACTGAAGTCTTCTTCTGATCAACTTGTGAAAGACTTCATCTCGAATGGCTCCACACCTCAATCAGGATGTTGACTGAGTTGGTGCTTAGATCTTCTGTTAGCTTACATGCCATTCATTGAGTGCTCTCTAGTTTCCTTCAGGTGGGATGTATCTTTGCAGTACCAACCAGAGGCTTCATTTCTTTGGATATTCTGGGAGTGCTCAATTGTTGAGAATCATGTTTGCTCTAGTATTCTACCTTGGCGTTATGAGCACATCTGTTGAAGTCTAAGTTATACACTCTACGATTTAGCTTTGGCTGTGCAGGCACTACGACTCCGAGATCAGATCTTGACACTCAACGATTTTTGACTTTGTGCTCGTTGCCTTCATCTGATCTTGCTTGACTACGATCTCTACCTCTGATATGATCAATAGACTCTACAACTTTGAGTGTAGTCTATGATTCTTGACTTGGCTTCGACATCAGTAGACTCTACGACTCCGAGTGTAGTCTACGATTCTTGACTTGGCTTCGGCAAATGCTCGGTCGGCTCATAGGCAGGCTGTCTCTGCTATTCTGAACATGACTTCCTCATTATACTACGACTCCAAGGAAGTTCTCCTTGACACACTACAATCCTTCCTCGTCTCCCCTGGCAGTCTATGAACTCTGAGATCTACTATCTTGCAGACTTCGATTATGCCTCGACAGCTCTCGAGTTTTTCTTGACTCTCCTAGCAAACTACGATTTCTGGTGTAGTGCTCGATGATCAGACAAGACTATCTATTACATCATAAGATCAACCTAACAAGCTTGATCTTTCTATATTTATAGTCCTTGTACATCATTTATTTTCAAGGACTTTACAAAGTTGTTTTGCTTATGTAGGATCAACCTAACATATTTGATCAATTCATTCTAAGTCCTTATACATATGTTTCTATTATCTATCAAAGGACTTTACAGCTTTTCTTAATGCAAGCCTACTTGCATATTCATTCATATATATCATAGTCAAATCATATATAAATAAGAATATCATTCATATGCTTATTCTTGACACAATGGATCTTATTGTGTAGTTTATTTTAATATGCTTCACTATCAATTATTATGTTATATTGTGAGGATTGTCTATTGTGATTTGGACTTAATTGCTTAATTTCCTAGCTAATAATTATTGTGATACTCTATATGAACTCGAGAGATGAAGTTTAGATTTAGATCTAATCATGATAGTATGTGTTTGTGATTTCTGCATAGATGGAATTCATGATTCGTGTTTAGGATAGAGATATGCCTTTACGCCATATGTAATCTTATAAAGAACTTGTGCTTTAAATCCTTTTGAATTGTAAGTCACATAGAGATATAGTAGATTAGTTAATTAGGATGTCTTGCTTAATTCTATAATTTGTGGATTTAAGTGAATATGTGTATTATGCATCGAGAGGTGGTTTTATCTTCTTTAGTGTTCTTGATTAACAATTCAGGATATAGAATAATTGATGAGAAGTGTGTTAACTTAAATGAAGCAATAAGTGAAGTTGTGATTTTAAATCTCCGTAATCTTAATTTAACTAGTGGAATTTAATAGTATTTTAATTATATAATTTGAAATTCATTCATTTAGATAAGATTGAGTTGGTTACGGGTTAGCACTTAATGATTTTTATTAAACAATTCCTCATGGGAACGGTACTCTACTTATACTTTATTACTGGTTGACCACGTATACTTGTGTGTTGTGCGTAACTAGATTTTACCCAACAAAAGTGAGCTGGGGGTCTGATTTTAAAGACTCGGCCAGCCTGGTGGGCCTCATTGTCTCAAAGTTTGTTCCCTCAAGCGTCGAGCTGTCTGCTGAAACGTTCGCATCTTGCAAACCAGGAATCGTATGGAGGTATGTCATACCTTTTCGTAAATCTCTTTTCGAGAGCTACGCAATGACACTAAGCTTTCCTTATTATGAATCCAGGAAGATGGGTCAAGGATAAGAATAAGATCTTCAATTCTCTGTAGGTAGTCTGTTGCTCTGTCTTGCGCAGTTTGTACTTGAAATTGCAGTGATGGTTGTCCCTATCTACAGCTGGATAGTTTTTGTTTATATTGCGTTTTCAACATTCCATCTTTGCCCTCCTAGGTTTATCTCCGGGGTTGATGTCGCTTTTGGTTGTCCCTCAAGTTTATCTCCGGGGTTTGACTACTACCAACTCTATTTTTCCTCAAGGTTGTCTCCGAGGTTGATTTAATATCCCACAAGGTTGTTTTCTGGATGTGAAAAGACGTTTTTGCCCTCCTGTATTGGTTATTAACAGAAAAAAGAAATTTTGAGTGTCTACAACAGAGATAACCCATCTGCCCTAAAGTGTAGACATTATCAAACTGCATACTTTTATTCCCTATTGCTAGCAGTTTACTTTTGTTATGCTTTTCACTGATGCTTTGTATTGTTAAATAGTTTTATATATTAAACAAAAGAATTTTATTTTCAGGACTTCAATGTTGGGTTTGTTTAGCCTTGTTGATGAATTGCCAAATCGACTACGACTTTGATGTAAAATTAGACTTTGACCTTGTGGGGATTGAGCAGGAAGAGGTTGATGACCATGAGGTGCCTGAGGATATCAAAGGATGGGTCGAAGACAAACCCAAAGAAAACCTCAAATAAACCACCACTATTAATATCAGAACCTCCGAAGACCCCAAAGAAATCCAAATAGGGAATGACCTTACCCCGAGCCAAATGAAAGATCTGATTAAACTTTTAACCCAGTATAAGGATGTGTTCGCATGGTCGCACGACGACATGATCGAATTGTCCACTAATATTTTCATTCATCAAATGCCCATCAAAGAAGGGTTCAAGCCAATCAAATAGAAACTAAGGAGACTGAAGCCTGAATGGAGTATGAAAGTTAAAGAAAATATTGTCAAGCAATTCAAAACAGGCATTGTCATGTTATCAACTTACCCTGAATAGCTGTCCAATATGGTTCCTGTGCCTAAACCCGGAGGGAAGGTATGAGTATGTGTGGATTACCGAGACCTAAATAAGGCTAGTCTCAAAGACAACTTCCCAGTGCCTTTCATCCACATCTTAATAGAAAACACGGAATAATTCGGCATGTACTCATTCACGGATAGTTTCGCCGGATATCATCAAATCATGGTTGTTGAGGAAGATAGGGAGAATACTTCCTTTATCACTCCCTGGGGAACCTTCTGCTATCAACGGCTAGCTTTCAGCCTTACCAATGTTGGTGCCACATATCAGAGAGCCATGATGGCCCTATTCCATGGCATGTTGCTCAATGAGATAGAGGTTTACGTGGATGATATCATCGTCAAATCAAGAAAGGAGGATGACCACACCGACCATCTCAGAAAGCTATTCAACTGACTTCACAAATACAACTTGAAGTTAAACCCAGCCAAGTGTGCTTTTGGTGTTAAATCTGACAAATTGCTAGGCTTTCGAGTGAGCAATAGAGGCATTGAGCTAGATCCAACCAAGATTAAAGCCATCACTGAAATGCCTATACCTCAGAAAGAGAAGGATATACGGGGATTTTTAGGAAGAATTAGTTTTATTAGCCGATTCATCTCCCAACTCACCACAACTTGTGGTCCATTTTCAAGTTATTGAGGAAAAATTCTTCGGGATCTGGAATGAGGATTGTCAAAAAGCTTTCCTCGCCATCAAAAAATAGTAGATTGAAGCTCCTGTTTTGGTACCTCCAAGGGACAAAGTTCCACTTTTCATATACATAATAGTCAATTCCAATGCCCTGGGTTCCATATTGGGGTAGAAAAACGATGGAGGCAAGGAAAGAGCCATGTATTACTTCAACAAAAGGTTCAGTAGCTGCGAACATAAATACACCTTGATTGAAAGACCTGTTGCGCTTTAGTATGGGCGCCATTAGGTTACAACATTACCTTAATGGGCACATAACTTATCTCATATTCCGCATTGATCCTTAGAAATACAATTTCAGCAACCCTTGTTAAATTGTCGATTGGCAAGGTGGCAGTTAATCCTCCAGTAATTTGACATCATCTATGTAACACAAAAAGCCATTAAGGGTCAAGGAATTGTGGATCAACTAGCCGAAGCACCATCAGGGGACTTCGAACCGTTGGAAACTTAGTTCCTTAAAGATGGTGTAATGATAAATTATCAAAACCATCAAGAGGATATGGGACAATTATGGAAATTATATTTTGACGGTTCTGTAAACATAGAGGCACGGGAGCAAGGGCAGTTCTCATATCCATCGATGGAGAACAGTATCCTATGGCCACCAATCTACAATTTGTCAACACCAACAACACATCTGAATATCAAGGCTATATAATGGGATAAAAATTTTCTCGATCAATGGGTATCAAATGGCTAGCGGTCTTTAAAGATTCCGAATTGGACATTAAGCAAACAATCGGGACCTATCACACCAAAGAATTACACTTACTGCCGTATCATAGGTAGGTTATCAAGATGGCTATGGAGTTTGAAGTTATAGCCTTCATACATATTCCTCAGAATCGAAATGAATTCCCTGATGCACTAGCAATATTGGCTTCATTAGACCACATCTCCGCAAGGAAGGGACTCCCTAATATCAAATTCATAAACCAAATAGAACCAGCCTATGGAAATTACATCAAAAAAATATCAGATGAACTACCTCAAATCAAACAGACCTGGTACCAGGATATCAAAGAATATATGTGTGATGTGTCTACGCCCACTGAGATGGGACAAGTTGAAGGAAAGCGGATCCATAAAATGGCAATGAAATTCTACTTAAGTAGAGATGCTCTTTACAAAAGGGATACTGAAATGGGCTTCTTAAGATGCTTAGACAAAGACTAAGTCCAGAGTCTTATGAATGAAGTGCATGGTGGAATTTGTGGACCACACATGAGCGGTCCCTTACTGGCCAAGAAGATACTAAAAACATGGCATTACTAGCTCTCTGTCAAAGCAGATTGTGATGACCATGTCAAGAGATGTCATCAATGCCAAATCCATGGAAATTCTATCCGCGCTCCTCTAAACAAACTACATTATATGAGTTCGCCATGGTCATTTTCCATGTGGGGGATGGATATGATCGGGCCGATAGAGCCCAAATATAACAACGGTCATAGGTTCATCTTTACCATGATCGATTACTTTACCAAGTGGGTGGAAGCTGCCTTATTTGCCAAAGTTAGTAAGGAGGTCAGAATTAGTTTCATACAAAATAATATAATATGTCGATACGGGCAACCGGAGGTGATCGTATCAAATAATGCCAAGAATCTGAACAATTAAATGATGAAGGAATTATGTGGTAAATTCAACATCAAGCATCTCAATTTCGTCATCTACCATCCCAAGATGAACGGTGCTGTTGAAGCAGCCAACAAAAACATCAAGAAGATCATGCAAAAGATAACTTCCAATCATAAAGGATGGCCAGACTTATTGCCTCTGACTTTGTTAGCATACAAACATCAATGCGCACTTCTACTTGGGCTACCCCCTATTCATTGGTCTATGGCATAGAAGCAGTACTTCCCATAAAAGTGGAAATGACATCATTAAGAGTGTTAATAAATGCCAAAATAGAAGAAGATCAGTGTTTGCAAGACCGGTATAGCCAATTATCTCTGATAGATGAGAAAAGAGTTGACGACATATTTCATGGTTAGTTATATTAGTAAAGGATTGCTCAGTCCTACAATAAAAAGGTCCAGCTTTGGCAATGCAAAAAAAATGACTTAGTGTTGAAAAAGGTCATCTCAAATCAAGATGCAACCAAAGGAAAATTCGCCCCAAACTGGGAAGGCCCTTTCATTGTCAAGGAAATGTTATCAGGAGGAGCCCTTAGATTGCAAGAAATGGACGGCAAAGACTGTGTCTAAACCTATACAGTCACCATCCCGGTCAAAAAAAATCATCAAATCATCAAGTCAAGTCTTTAAAGTTTAGCCTAGACTACGTAAGACCTGATCTCGCCCATCCATGGGAGTACATAGGCAGCCATGTATGGTGTGGTCTAACCCTCAAAAGAAAAGCCAAACCATTTTTATATTAAAATAAATATCAATCCAAATACCAGTCCCAAGATACAAAAATTATACTTGAAAGCTTATACATCAGAAAAACCCGAAGATCTAAGACCCATGTTGAGAGACACTATGGCAGCTCAACATTAATTCATCAGGGAAATAACAATGATACATCAAGACAGCAAGTCACATAGATAAAAATGGTGATCATCAAACAAGTTTAAAACATATACAAAAAAGAAGTGAAGTAAAATATATTTACTTTCCATATGTTACTGTTTGATATATACAATGTATCTAGTACATGACAAAAGTAACTAACCTAGTCTATGCAGGAAATGAAAGCTAAGATATAAACCCAAAAGGAAATGGGCCAAAAACTCTAAAAGCATATCCCTCGCTATAGACTGAGTGGCATCCCTAAGCTCCTGCCAAACTATCTCAATACGGGTCATAAGCTCCACAATAGTATGCATAGTACTGTCCTGATGGCTTAAAAGCCTGCTAGTCTGATCTGTAATCTTATCTAGGAAAGATCTGAGAGCAGCACTCTTAGTAACATCAACATCTCTAGCAGCCCGGGCCTCATCCTTCTCTAGAAAGTGGGGCAGCAATAGAAGAAGAACTAGGGGCTAAACTAAACAAAGACGAGGTCAAGTTAGTAAATAGCTCATCCTCTGTAGGGGAAGGTGGAGCCTCCATACGCTCCTCATCATCTGAGTTAGAACTTTGCCCTGAATAAACAACAATGGTTGTTATGTTTGCCTCCAACTAGGTATTATACTCTGTCGAATGACCAGGATGACTATCGTGAAACTCAGCCATCTCTCGATGAATCCAAAAATCATATACTTCTGCCATATCATCCTCAGACAAAGACAAAACAGATGATCGGTGACCTGAAGCCCCCTTAAAAGACTGAAAATCTTAAAACTGATTAAACTGTCCCATGACAGCTAATGGATGATAAGTACTCACACCTCTCAAGCCAGCCAATGGAAAAAAGTCCATACCCGCAGCATGTGTTGTAACGCCCCGAAATTCGGTCTACCTTCAGACCCGGATTCCGTACGTCACGAGTACATCATTCATCAAACATACATCATTATATACGGAAATATAACAACATACATTCTCAATTCCCAAGTTCTCAAAACCTTATAACCTTTTTCATTACAAATAATGATAATTACATTATTCTTTACATCTTACACGAGTGACTTTTATCCGCCACCAAGGATACATAATCGTTCATTAAACTATTCTATAGTTTAATTCTCATCTTTCTATATTACAAGTCTTCACTTGCACTTCACGCACATTCACATACTGAATGTCACTTCGTCTGGATACCGATCAGCTTGATCTTTACGGGATCCTTAAGTTCTTTCTAACGTCGTTCGCTGAAAATGTTTTTCATTTAAAGCAAGTGTGAGCATTCAATTGCCCAGCAAGTCATAACAGTTGAACAAACAACTTAAAGAGTTTAAACATTCTTTAGAACTTCGATAACTGAACAAAGGTTATGAAGCAGCTTGAATAATAGGAATAGTCTCGATTCCTATCATCTTAAAACATCAATCACTTTCATCTTGAAATACTTTCATTTCTCTACTTTTTTCATACACGTCGTGTCTGGCTAGAATCATTAACACAGACTTAACAATAACGGTTCATGTATAAATAGAACATACTTGTATTGAATAGTTCAATCACAGAACAGTTCATCTCATAGAAGCACTGAAGTGTTCACATTATGGCACAAGGCCTCATACGTTCTACCACTTTGTACAAATATCACACATTCGTGCACATACAGAACTTCTCAAGTTCAACATCTGAGAAGTTTAAGAAAATAGCATTCATATAAAATATGAATGAAGTTAGGAAACTTGCCTTACGCCCAGCTACAGCTTACGCTGAACTGCTCATTCCAATTCCTATGTAGCACATAAGAAAAATAACATATACACCAATTAGTCATATACTCGACTTACGCATCGGTTTACTTAACTTTACTTCTTAAGGTTCGCGTTCTTTCAATATAAGTTTACGCGACTAACTTTCATTATCGATTTACGACTTCATGACATACGGAGATGTCTTACTCAAAACATTCATCATCTTTGATGATTTACATTCTTATCTTCTTCTTATAACTCTCCTAGGACTCAGCACATATCGTGTCTCTGCTAGTAGTCCATATGGTACTCTGAGTGGTTTCCCACAAACAACCAACAAATAAGTTTCCATCTCATCTACACTGCCCACACAGTGAGTTAGATCGGTTGCTAGTTTTGTATATACCTTCGCTCTCTGAAGGAATTGTTTATCCCAGCTCCCATACGTCAACCATCAAAGTTACGATTATACCACTACCTAACTTCTCTTAACTTATTCGAACCATTAAACTATAATATTTTTTAAGTCAACTTCTTATTCCTTACGGCTTTCTGGTAACTAAATGCCATACCTCAGGATTCATTCTTTATCGTCTAAGTCATACAGTCCTTCACATACTCAAAGCGATCATTCCATGTCAATACTATGAGGTCATAGCGTTAACCATTTCATATGAATTTATTCATACCTTAAAACGTCCAGTTCCTTCAACTCAAAACGTTTATCCAAGTTATACTTATTAACTCGGCTTCTTAACGTTATACTTTATTATCTTCAATTTAGTTTCTTCACCATTCATGCTTAATCAACATTCTTCATTACCTTACGACTTTCTTGATACCATTCGTATCTTACTTACTACTTTCATCAACGTCTAGGTCATACAACTAGGTATACTTAGAACGTTCGTCCAACGCGAATACAATTCACAAGGATCATTTACGTATTCAACGTTCACGTTGCTCGTCTCTTAATCTCTCATTCAACCTTTATTCAAGGTTTTAATCACTTTCGATTGTTATCCATCCCATGAACCCCATGTTCATTATTCTTTCTTAATGTCAAAGCCATATTGTTCGTTGTATGCTAAGACCGGTCGTTCTTTGCAACAACGTTGTGTTCACAGCGTCTATACACTTTACACGTCATCTTACAATGCCATGTTATAACATCAGAATGTTATTCATTACCTTCATCAACCAACTTCTAAGGAATCACAATCATAGTAATCCCTCACGTTCGTTCATCGTGACTACGGTCCCCGGATATTGGTTTCGTAACCCGCATCTACATTCTTTGTCTTTTAATCTCGTTTAATCTTTTCGTTCAACCTTTATTAAAGGTTTAAAACACTTGATTAAGTGTTACATTACATGAACTATATGTTCATACTTCTTTCTTGCACATCCCCCAGTATCTAAGAACTAAAAATCTCATTTCTGGGCATTGACTTGCACCGGCGCTGCGGCGCCGTGCTCTTCCTTTCCTCTCGCGCTGCGGCGCCACACTCCAGAAGTATTTCGTACTGTACATGGCGCTAAGGCGCCACAAATTGTACTACGATTCGCGCTGCAGCGAACTCTTGCAGTGTACTTGGACACTATTACGCGCTGCGGCGCCGGCCTCCAAGGCACAACTCGCGCTGCGGTGCCGAGTATGAAACCTAGAAAAATTTTCTAAGTCTTTTAAAAGCTTGAGACGTCGATTTCGAAATCTCATAACTTCTTCGTTATAACTCTGAACGAGGTCGTTCCAAAGCCATTCTCTTCCTTATCTTACGTACTTCGATTAACCACGGGCAGAACTTCGTTCTGAATCTGTTAACATGCCATTCAATTGGCTTAATCTTTATTCTTCGTTCATTTTAACGTTCTTCGTTCGTTCGTCCGTAATTCGGTCATCCGAACTCGAAATTTGTTCGTTCTTGAGTCCACGACTCACATTTTATACGTTCTCTTACATTCTTATGAAACCCTGCACGTTCGGGTTCATTTACTAACTTTCTAATTCTCATTCGCCTTTTACGAAAATTTCGCCATAACTTCGTTATAGCTCCGTTTTAATCCGTTCTTCATGAAAGTTTCTAACGTTCCTAACCAAGCAATAAGCATCTAACTTATACACGATGGTTTTAAACTTGTCCATCAACAACAATTACACTACGATGGTTTTAAATTTGTCCATCAACAACGTTCTTCGTGTTCTTCGCGTGTTCTTCGCGTTCTTCGTTCGTTCTTCATTTTAATCGATATTTTGGATTACGATTCTACTTTTTCTTGGAATTTGATTTTATAGAATATCATTCCTTAATAATTTAACCTACTCATTCATAACATTCGGATCGCTCAAAATCCTAACGAATCTTATACTTCCTTAAGAAATTTATAAAATAAATTTCAAATTCTTATTTCTTCATTTCGCATGATTTCAACCATATGAAATCATTCTCAATATCCTTTACTCTTTATTCTCATTAAGTTATGTTTTTAAACATAAAAACTTAAAGAAAATTAGAAGACTAGGGTTCGGATTACCGTTCTTCTTCAATCCTCTTCCGTTAGACAAAGCCGACGATTTGCGAGCTTTTCTATTTCTCGATCACTTTTGATCCGAGCATTCATGCTCAATCTCTTCCTCTTCCTCTACCAACCGAGCTCTCTCTCTCTCTCTCTCTCAAGTTCTAGGATTTTCAAAATCCTAGAAAATGAAAGTTTAGCTTTCTATTTATAGATTTTCAAGGCTAGGGCAATTTAGTCATTTCCCCTCCAAACCTCCTTACTATTCACACCTCCTCCATCCCTTAGCCACCAAGTTTACTTGGCCACCACCCTTACTTGGTGGCCAAGTGGCCGGCCCATATGCCCATGGGTCATCCCATGGGTTGCCCCAATGCTTTTACCCATCTGTTTACCCTTCGGTTCGATCTGCGGTTTCTTTTCTTGGTTTGGGCCTTAACCCTAATTTTTATTGGGCCTAACTTGGGCTTAACTTTACAAATCATTGGGCTTGACATAATCTAACTCCAATTGAATTCTACAAAATCCATGAACTCAAAGTCCATTTAGACTAATCGTATTCTACACATTCCATTCTCGTATTCTCGTATTCTCTTCGTATATTGTTCGTACGATATTCGTATTATACGTCGTACTACTCTTCATACTATACTCGTATAATAACTCGTATTATACTCATATTTCTCACGCATAATAACCCTAATTATTATACGCGATCATAACATTCTCGGAACTCACTTTTCTAAACCCTTAGGTTTTGAGTCCGCAGGCGAAAACTTTATTTTTGTCATAACTAAAATATTATTGAATATTCCATCACGTCTCAGAATTAAATGTAATCTATAACTTCTTGGAATTTCAAAATAAATCTCCGAGCAGAAACGGGTGAATAGTGCCTATTTCGTCTTTTTTCCCAGAAAAATTTTGTTCCCGAAAAACTTTCATTTTCGTCTTGAAAATTTTTACTCGTTCAATCTAGCTCATAGCCAGAATCCTCCCGATTAATAATCATTCTAGGTTATAGAACGATTAATAAACACTTAGCACAAAATAATATTAATAAAAATTCATTTTATTAATAACTAATTCTTTAAACTTAAATTCTGGACAAATCGAATTTTCGGGTTGTCACATGTGTGATGAAACTCAATGGAGAGCAGTAACCAGAATAAACCAAGATGGAAAATGGCTCCTCAATAACAGTCAAAAAGATAAACCAAGATGATGTATCTACACAATTAGTAGGCCAAAAAGAGTAGGATATCGCTATGTCATATCCAAAACAATATCCATAGTGGCTAACTGTACCTATCGGTCTCAAGTGCATCATAAACCAAACGTACAACAACACAACACTGCCTCAAAAATACTCATCACTACGGGTGTGGCAGTGAGAAGCTGAAATATAAGTCTCTGCTATAATCATGGGAAGAACAGTACGATATTTCCAAAGAGCCTTAATTATTGTCACCAGTCCAATATCCAGGTGATCCATGTAAAGAGGCATATATAAATATGTTATGATGCACATCAACAAAACATCAACCTGGGCAGTCCCCCAATGCTCCTCCAAGATGGCAAATCCCCTCGATGTAGCGCAAAACTATCAACAACCCTAAAGTGGTCAATCAAAAACTCCATGGACACAACGTGCGTAGAGGTGATCTCATTCAATACCACTGTCCGCCTCAAACCAGTCATCTTCATAAATGGTAGACGCAAGTGACCGATAGCCACCTTGGCGTAGGGCTCATCCAAGGGTAAACCAGTAATACGCTGGTACTCTTCCAAAGTTGGAGTCAGCTCATCCGAACCAAATCTAAAAACCTGTCTATCAGGGATCCATCATAACAATACACCCTCTACAAAACTATCAGGAACCTGGAAAGTCAGGAAGGACATAGAGTGTCTCAGCATACGACATGCCGAGAGGCAATCCAAATTCAGTAGACTGTCATACTAGGACCTCAAACAGAAGGTAATCCAGGTGTGAGGTGTGTGATCAATACGGGTCACGGAAGAAGAAGACATCTGTAAAATTGTATCACAAGACCATATAGGGGTCAACTCTAACTCATCAATATAAATGCAAATCCATGACATATAATGCATACATCATGATAAATGACAATATAATAGGTGCAATAAATGAAAAGCGTTATATACATCATAAAACTTAAAGCATCTTTGTTCTAAAAATGAAAATAAAAAGTATAGGGAAATGGGGCATAGGCACCCAACAACTAACAAAGGCCTACATAAAGAAATGCCTAACATCTACTTCTCCAAGTAGATCAACCTGAGCTAACTCTTCCTGAGTCATTGTATCTCCGTTAAAGGGTATATCAGGACGTTACAAAGGTAGATCTCCTCCAGAAAAACCACTATTGTTTGGATCGCCCGAGGTACTAGCACCAGATCTAGAGGGACAAAAAATAGCAACATCCACAGGATCCCTGCCCAAATATAAAAAGGGACATCTGCTCCACTAATTGGGTCAAGCTCGCTATCTGCACTAAATGAGTCAATTCTCTAACACGTGTAATCCAATATGTCATCATCATAGAACTGGGTACCACGGGTCTGAGCCCCAATAGTACGGGGAGTCTACCACCGATTAAAAGTGTCATGAGTACAAGGGTCATTGAACAACATGAAACTATCCAAGCCCATCAAGGGAATATCTGTAACGGGTTGGGACAAAGGCCAGTACCACTGATCCGGAGGAAGATATGGAATATGGATCTCCCATGTGATACATTGATAGCTCGCTCTCCGAAATAGAGCTCTCAACCTCCCTCGATCAGAAAGATAATTCACCTGGTAGACAAGGGATACTCTACTCCTGTCGAAAAACACTCCTCAAAGCCCACTGTAAAATGATCTAGGGTATAAAGAACACATGTAACATCATCAGCAGTCAATAACTTCAGCTGCAAGCGAGAGTTAGTAAAGCTCTCCGCCACAACGACCTCCACAAAAGTAGAATAGTGTCATCGACGTCCCCACGGATGTCTCTAAGCCTAAAGTAGTAACAGGACGAAGGTAAGGGATCCTCTCATAAGCCCATAACTGAAAAAGGTAGAAATCAACTACATCAGTCCAAAAATAAAAATACCTGAATGTGGGAAATGAAAGTCAATTAAAGTTACTCACCAGTAGAAATGGGTAGAAACCCAACCAAGCATTTGTTACGCCCTTTAAGCGCAGACGCATCCCACGAAGAAAATAGGCAAAGGTAAAGGATCCCCAATCAAAATTCCTATGCGATCTACCTCATGAAGAACGCCAACCAAGGCAAAAAAGATAGTCGAGGAGTTGTCTTGAATGAAATAACCCCTGATGATAGTTAGAAAAAAGTGTCGCAGGATACGATCTCTCTCCTTCAGATCTACTGGGATGGGCTATGTAAAAACTCCATTGGCAGTATCAATACTTAGAAGACCTAAACGAACGGCCCTACCCTTAAGGGTAGAAGGAGGAACTCCCAGAAGGGATTAGACAGTAGCAGAGGAAATATCTACAACAAAAGGAACCCTCTCTCCGTTACACTCCAAGCCTATGATGTATCGCTAATCCATTGGCTTCATCACCTCCTCACAATCTAGAAAATGGAGTGACTAACTCTGATGAAACTATCGCTCAGACAAAGCTCTCAAATAACCCCATGGAAAATGTCGTGGTGCAATGGAAAAGAAAGCCTCAAAACCCCAGGAATTAATGTGGGCCTGATAAAATCAATAGTCCTATATAAGGAATGGATGTTGAACCAGTTCTCCCTCAGCTGAGTAAACTTGGGAACTTGCATTACATTCAAGTCAAGGTTTAACCATTACCAAAAATGGAAGAAGAAGCAATTAAATATTTAAAAATCTCATTACCTCATTCATATGTAGATGAACTGATGGATGACGTCTCAGATCACCTAATAGATCAAGAACAGTCACATGTATGCCAGGAAGATCCTGGCGTAAGGTTGATGAAGAAGGGACTGGATCAGCAGCAAGAACATCCTCCTCCTTCTCCGAAACCCTTGTCCTATTAACTCTAATAGGATGAATCGCCGACCCTGTCAACCTACGCACATGTCAGGTCAGACAGGGCAAGGAAATGTCCGAAGCTGCCCTTCAAACACTAAAAGAAACCCTACAGAAGCTGGAGTTACTAGGCCTACCAGAATCCATCCCTGAATAAAAACTTTTAATTGCCTCATAAAGGGTAAGAAAATGATGTAAACATCACCTAAGATGTGGAGAATGATTGTATGGTGATGGATTTCAGGAAATTAACAAAAAAGGTCCCGACAAGTTCCAACTCGATCCAATTTAAGTACCGACAAGTTCCCTAGAAGCCAAAAAGTCAAACTAACAAAAAAGGTTCTACATGATTGAGCGTAAAGTGTCTAAAACTTTGAAATATGGTATGAAACTTTTGATGAATGTAAATCCCCAAATAAACTATTGGTGTCAGCCCCATCGTAGCATCGGGAAGGATCTGATAGTGCAAGTCGTTGCAAATTACTTCAGCAAATATATCAGAAGATATGTTATTGTAAACCATTGGTGTCAGCCCCAGCATAAAATCGGGAGGGAATCGGTGGTGTAAGTCATTGAAAATTACTTCAGTGAAGATATAGGAAGATTTGGTATTGTAAACCATTGTAAACTACCGTCATGGTAGGCATTAAGATTATCTCATTATGTAAACCATTGTAAACTACCGCCAGGGCAGGCATCGAGATAGTCCAATGATGTAAACCATTATAAACTATAGTCAGGGTAGGCATTAAAATCGTCTGATGATGTAAACTGTTGAAAACTATCATCAGGGTAGTCATCGAGATCGTCTGATGATGTAAACCATTGAAAACTACCGTCAGGGTAGGCATCAAGATTGTCCAATGTTGTAAACTATTGTAAACTATCGTCAGGGTAGGCATAAAGATAGTTTGATGATGTAAAACGTTGTAAACTACCATCATGATAGGCATCGAGATCTTCTGATGATGTAAACCATTGAAAACTACCATTAAGGTAGGCATTAAGATCGTCCTATGATGTAAACCATCGTAACCTACCATCAGGATATGCATCAAGATTGTCCAATGATGTAAACCGTTGTAAACTACCTTCAGGGTAGGCCTCGAGGTTTTCTAATGATGTAAACCATTGGAAACTACTGTCAGGGTAGCCATCGAGATAGTCTGATGATGTAAACCATTGTAAACTATCATCAGGGTAGGCATCAAGATCATCCAATGATGTAAATCGTTAAAAGCTATTGTCAGGAGAGGCAACCATTGAAACCTACCATCGAGGTAGGCATCAAGAAGAACTGATGATCCCCGGGAAATGGCATCAAGAATATCTGATATATTACCAATCAATGAAAGCGTCAGAAATGTTCGATGATGTAAGTTATTATCTTCAGTGAAAACATCGGGACCAGCCCGTGGGGAAAGCCATTGAAAACTACCTTCAGGGTAGGCCTCAAGATTATCCAAAGATGTAAGTCATTGAAAACTACCTCCAGCGTAGGCATCGGGAAGGTCCGATGATGCAAGCCGTTGAAAACTACCTCCAGCATAGGCATCGGGATGACCTGGTGGTTTCAGCCATAAAAAATTATCCTTAGCAGAGACATTTAGAGCGTCTCAAGATATAAACAGATTAGTTAATGTGACATCCCGGATTTTTTAGAATTAATAAATGAGAATTTAATAAATAAAATTCTTATTTTAAGATGTTTAAGTACGAGTATGTGTATATATGTTATATATTGTGAAATATGTGAATTGGTGTGAAGAGAATTTAAATTTTAATTTAATATTTATTGAAGTAAATAAATATTTTAATTAAATTATTTATTGAGATTGTGTGATTAATATGGAGTAATGTAATTAAGTGTATTATATTAATTAAATGATTATTTAATATTTAATTAATATGTAATGATTTTATGTTATAGTTCTAATTTAATTGAGATAATGTAGTGATGTGGTAACTGTTACATGAAGTTATAATTAGCGAGTAATTATAATGTGACAATTTTATGTGATTAATTGATGTTAAACTTTTAATTAATTAAATTAATGTTAAGATTTAATTAATTAATGGATAACACTAAGAATATGTGTTAAAGGATCTATTAAAAGAGTTAAAAGAGTTTTTAAAATCATTTTCCCAAACAAGGCCTTACTTTTGTTTTAAACTTGTTTTACCCAAACAAGGCATTAACTAATAAAACCTGATTTTAAAATAATATGGTTTTGCCAAACAAGCCTTAGGGCTTTTAAAATTCTATTTTTTGTAACTTATATATTAAATTGATAATTAGTATATGTAATTATATTAGGAGTTACATATTCTATAATTATATGTGTTATATGTATATTGTATATACACTAAGTTAAGTTAGTTTTCTAAACCTAAGTCTAAACTAAGAACAAAGAGAAGAAGAGAGAATACAGAGAAAAAGAAAAGGAAGAAGAAGAAGAAGGGAAACCTTGAGAAAACAAAAGAAAAGCTTTCATCATCTCCATCTTTTCTCCTAATTCAACCTAGAAAGGTATTAAACTAACACATATACTAAATTAAGATGTTTTTTATTTAGTCTTTGTAAAATTAAGTTTTCATGATTATGAATTTATATGTATATATGGTCTTCATATGTTTTCATATGTGATTGTATGCCATGAAAGGATTTTCACAATACAATTGTTGTGAAAACAAGTTTTAAAATCATGTTCTTCTATGTTTTCATAGTTTTAGAGTTCTATGTAAAAATCTTTTGGTGAAACTTCATAATTTTGATATGTGAATGGGATGTGTGTGTGTGTGTGTGTGTGTGTGTATATATATGCTTACATGAGATTTTTATAGTTGTTCAAAAGTTTCAATTCACAAAGATATGATGAACATGATGAAATCATGTTCATAGTATTTTATTATGAAGTTATATTGAAAATTGTTCTTAAATCTTTGATGTGAGCATGAGTTTTGTGTAATATGGGTTATATTATGAGTTATATGGTTGTTCTAGCAATTCAGTCCATGTAATTTTGATAAACAAGAGGAATTTTGTTCATAATGACTTTCTATGAATTAATTTCTGAAAAATGGCTTTTGAAACTATCAAATTGATGTTTGATTATGATTTATTGTTGAAATTGATCATGTATTATGTTAGTATGTTAAGAATATGAGTTATCACAACTGGAATTACTTGAATTGGTTTTAAAACAAATTCATAATAGCAATTTTCGTCAAGAACGCTTAATATCGTAGTTTTCTTCAGAAATCATGAAAACCTTGGTTTTGATTATATGTTGTATGGATTTTATATGTTATAATCATGTTAAAGAGTTTAAAATATTGTTGTTAGCAAGTTTCATGTTGATCATGTTGGGAAAAATCGAATTCGGTGTGAACAAATAAGCCAAATTGGCTTATTTCTCCGCCCGTTCGCGAAATGAGATGTGTACCAGTAGTGGGGCCTGCCCCAGCGGGGCTTTTGGCCTTGGGGAACTCACCCCAGCGGGTAATCATGCTGTCCAGATGTTTTAATTGTTGTAATGCAAAACTGTTTTGACCTCGGTTAGTAAAATGGCCATAACATTTTTATACAAACTCCGATTGAACAAATTCAAGATGATACGGAACGAGCACGAGTAGACCTACAACTTTAATATTTTAACATTTTTAATTTGAGGTCGTTAGAAGGGGTCAAAATGGTCATCTGTGTGACTGATGCGTATTCGGAGGCAATCGGAGGGCGTCGGACATGCACATACACAAGTATAGTGATGTCGATGATAATAGATGCTATTCTAAGTTATAAAACATGAATGTTAGCAAATATAATGATGATTAACAATAATAAATGATGTATTAGATATGTTATGTAAGCACACTAAGCATACATAAGAGAGACTATTCGGGCGTGTGACGAATGAACGTCGAAATCCCGTGACAAGTGTTAATGAACATTATAAGATATGGAATAGGTTTACTATAAAACCCATAAGTATTCCTAGCATTACTTAAACAGTTGAATGAATTTCAAATATTACGTAAGTCGAAAAGTTAACATAATCTAATTGAACATTATGTGCTAATTAACAAGAAGGATTATGAGATGTGGAGTAGAGTTTACATTACAATTACTATGTGTTGTTATGTGACTAATAGTTGATGTGTATGATTATATAATTGTGTAGGGGACATGAAGTGCAGATAGCTGTAAGCTATTAATCTGTTATTGGTAAACAACGATCAAGGCAAGTCTTTCGGTTCCTATTTTCTACGTGGACTTGATGAAATGTTTTAACTTGCATGATATGTTATATGTGTTGTAAGCGAGCATGATATGTTATACATGTTGTAATTATGAAATATTAAAGTCAATTTATGACTACATTATTTTGGTTAAATAATGATGATTGAGTAAGGAACTCATCTTTATATTTGATATGTGAATTAAAGCATGTATGCCATGCTACTTTAATTATTATGATATGTATGTTGAGCATATTATTATGTGCTATGTGATACATGAAAACTGTTAGAACTTGCTGAGCTGTCGAGCTCAGTCTCGCAAATAATAATTTTTGCAGGTCAAGATTTCGAGGTAAGGATATGTGCTAAGTGAATTATAGAGATCCATATTCATGAAGATTACTTATATTTTATGAGAAATATATTTAATATTTTGAATGTAATATGTTGTTGAATTGTAAGTTGAGCTATCCGGTGTATATGGATATCTATTTATGATGTAAGACTTTGTATAGTCATTTTGTTGTAACGATTCATGATATAAATTTGAATCGAAGAGATGTAATGTAAAGGTTGTGATTTAGGGCAAAACAGAAGGAAATGTATAAAAGTTTTAAATATTCCGCATTTTTAGTGATTTTAATATCGAATAATGACGTAAAGATAGATTAAAGTTATATTGTTAACGATCGAGAAGGAGAATATTATTGTATGAATTTTGGGGTTGTTACAGTTTGTATCAAAGCTGATAGGTTTTTCACCTTAGGTAAGAGTACCTTAGGTTATGACCTTAGGTTAAAAGAATAAGAAGTTAAGTTTAAGTTACGTATAATGAAAAGGTGATTCTTTTCACATACGTAGGTGTATAGGATGAGTTTAGTCCTAAAAAAGTTATAAGAATAATATTAGAATAGTGAGGGATAAAACTCGAATAAAATATTGAGTAACGTGAATGATATTAAATTCTTAAAGGAAGAGTTAATAAATAAAAAAGAAGATTCAAAGAAGAATCTTGAAGAGATATGTAGATAAGAATCAGGAGTTTCCTAACTCCAATAATCAACATGACGAATAACGATGAATAGAAAAGGTCTATAAGAATAAAAGCATAAATGAAATCATAGTATGATATGATGAAAGGTAAAGATAAGAAGTTTTTAAAACAAAACGATAATGAGATAAGAAAAGAATCATAGGGGAGATGATTATAGAATAAGATCACATCGTGATTTCTTTTAAAGTTGTAAAAGACAGATGGTCTGTAATGATTGAATGGTTATAGTTTGGGACTATAACGAGAATGTACTATAATATTGTACGAGATTAACTCACGAGGAGTTGTAAATGATGAGATACAAAAGTATATTGTACTATAATATTGTACTATAATAGCGAGAAGTTATAAGTAAGATAGAGTTAGGTGGGATTTCAACTGAGGACTCATGTGGTGGCTGAGTTGTACAAATCTTTGTATGGGCAGGGTTTCGTGCTTACACTTGGCTTATCATATTGATAATCGTTGGAAGGTTGGTGTCACACTATTGATATATGTATGACGAGAAGGTGATTCTTTTCTCATATTATATTTGATAGTTAGAGTCAATAGAGGATAAATTAGATGATGTTAAGATTACATTAGATGATCTTAAGATTAGGCGAGTTCTTAAAACTCATACTTATGCTGAGTTTGTGACTCATAATCGTATGTATGTTTTTGAACTCCTAAGCATATGGACAGTCTCTGATCAGTTCTTTGACTATGTATTGCTAGGACAAGTTCTTAAACTCATATTATTGTGGCAAGTTCCTGAACTTCCAAAGTGTGGTAAGTTCGATGAACTATACTGGGTATAGAAAGTTATGGTATAGTAAGCATTGATGTTTTTTAAGATTGATAGAATGTTTAAGTAATGATGGAGTAAAGATTTAATTGATGGAGAAAATTTTTATATTCTAAATCTCCTAGCTTTACTAGATTTTTGAAATTTATTGACTTCGTGTTGATGTTGCAATTATTGGTTTCTTGAAAAATATTGGATCAAATGATGGAACCAATGAATTTTTTTAAATAGTGTTATTATTCACATGTCTATGCTAATTGCTTCAGCTAGACAAAAATGATTTTAACTTTTCAAAATGTATTTTATATATGCATCATTTGATATGGTGTAGAAACAATAATCGAGGAAGGTATCAATGCAGTTAAACCTAGTGTTGGATGTGATCGTATGATCGTCAGCCGACTATGGTATAATGTAGTATGACGACGTCATGTAATGACGAAATCCTCAACGTACCATTACTACGGTACGGTATCAGGATATTATGAAAAGATTTATTTATTTATTTTTGGTTTACTTAAACGAAACAAAATATATTTTTTTTGAGTTGGTTAAAGATATATATATATATATATCGATTGATGTCCGAATTTTTGCTAGAAGTCTATGCTACTTGATTCAGCTAGACAAATATTGAAAGATGTTTATGAAATTCGAGCGTTTTTGGTCAAACTATGCCAAACCAAATTGTTTTGGTGCGGATTCAGATGTTAAGAAGCTGAGGTGAACAACCCTATAAAAGGGGACATGTTATCGGAGACAATAGTTCCGAATGTAACGCATATAGTCGTTACGATGTACTACGTTTGGGCCCGACGTAGGGGTATGATAGGCTGGCCACCTGGAGTACCGATGCGGTTTATAGTGTGAAGTAGCGGGGGTGAAGCACTATTAAACCTAGAAAGAAGTTCAAGGTCTTGCGACCACTCAGCATTATTTGAATATTTTAAATTCCTGGGTTATTTATATCGCTTCCCAATTATTAAGCAATTGTGGAAGATTCTTATTATTTTGATGGAGAATGTAGCGAGAAGAATAGCCCTTAGAAAGAAGTAGTTGTAGAACGCTTTAATCCAGTGAATAGAGATTAACGTAAAATCTATTTTGATAGATTGATAGACTAAAATTTTGAGGACGAAATTCTTTGAAGGAGTGAATGTGATAACCCGAATAATTATAGATGGTGAATTATGTAGTATATTAATTCGACGAGTTGAGTATTCGGTAATGATCCTTAGAAAAGAAACGAACGAGTAAAAGAATATATAATATTTGATATATGACTATGCTTAATTGAAGGTTATGTAATAAAACCTAAAAGTCGTTGAAGAAATGAATGAAGTATATATATATATATATATATATATATATATATATATATATATATATATATATATATATAACTTTTTGCTAAGTTAACGTGTTGAAGTTATTCAACGATAATTGTGAAAGAGATTTTGCGAAAACTGAGTAAGGGAGGTTTCGTTGATTCCGATGACGAAATCCTTATAAGGAGGGAAGGATGTGACATCCCGCATTTTTAAGAATTAAGAAATGAGAATTTAATAAATAAAATTCTTATTTTAAGATGTTTAAGTACGAGTATGTGTATATATGTTATATATTGTGAAATATGTAAATTGGTGTGAAGAGAATTTAATTGTTAATTTAATATTTATTGAAGTAAATAAATATTTTAATTGAATTATTTATTGATATTATGTGATTAATATGGGGTAATGTAATTAAGTGTATTATATTAATTAAATGATTATTTAATATTTAATTAATATGTAATGATTTTATGTTATAGTTCTAATTTAATTGAGATAATGAAGTGATGTGGTAATTGTTACACGAAATTATAATTTGTTAGTAATTATAATGTGACAATTTTATGTGAGTAATTGATGTTAAACTTTTAATTAATTAGATTAATGTTAAGATTTAATTAATTAAAGGATAACATTAAGAATATGTATTAAATGATCTATTAAAAGAGTTAAAAGAGTTGTTAAAACCGTTTTCCCAAACAAGGTCTTACTTTTGTTTTAAACCTATTTTACCCAAACAAGGCCTTAACTATTAAAACCTGATTTAAAATAATATGGTTTTGCCAAACAAGCCTTAAGGCTTTTAAAATTCTAATTTTTGGAACATATATATTAAATTGATAATTACTATATGTAATTATATTGGGAGTTACATATTCTATAATTATATGTGTTATATGTATATTGTATATACACTAAGTTACGTTAGTTTTCTAAACCTAAGTCTAAACTAAGAACAAAGAGAAGAAGAGAGAATACAGAGAAAAAGAAGAGGAGGAAGAAGAAGAAGAAGAAGAAGAAGAAGAAGAAAAATCTTGACAAAACAAAAGAAAAGCTTTCATCATCTCCATCTATTCTCCTAATTCAACCTAGAAAGGTAACAAACTAACCCTTATACTAAATTAAGATGTTTTGTACTTAGTCTTTGTAAAATTAGGTTTTCATGATTATGAATTTATATTTATATATGGTCTTCATATGTTTTCATATGTGAGTGTATCCCATGAAAGGATTTTCACAATACAATTGTTGTAAAAACAAGTTTTAAAATCATGTTCTTCTATGTTTTCATAGTTTTAGAGTTCTATATAAAAATCTTTTGGTGACACTTCATAATTTTGATATGTGAATGGGATGTGTGTGTGTGTGTATGTGACTCCCCCAAAATATGTATACCTCACCCATTCTGAGTCGATAAAAATATGGTACAGAAACAAGTACAACTTTATTAATACAATTGTCGTGCAAAATACGACAACACATAAACTGTGAATTAAAATACAAATATTGTCTTCTAGATAATATCCACACTCAAATAAGTCCTCATTATAATTATTGATACACTATTTTACAAAATAGTGAGGACTATTATAAAAACTTCCTTGGAACATCACTCCACACCCCGACTACTTCCCGCTATATTCTCGCTTCCTGAGAAGAAAAATAGAACAAAAAGGAAAAGGGTGAGCTCAACTAGCCCAGTAAAGAATACTATGACTAAGATAATATAGAAAAAATTATCGTTAGTCCTCAACAGGGAAAAATCTGATAGAATATAATAGAAATTTTAGATCAACAACTGCAGCGGAAATAACAATCCATTAGAAGAGTTAAGTAGAGAATAAATTCTACTATCTTCTAAGATTTAAAAATCCATCATCAATATTTTATCCCTGTAACATCAATCAGTATACATCTTGAATCAAATATTCATCTTTGCACTACATGCCAAAGATATTCATTTGTATCACCAGCTAGTCGTGTTCATCTAAACACATGTTCATCTTTGCACAACGGGCCAAATATATTCATCAGTTAATCATTCATCTTTGTACTACAGCCCAAAGATATTCAATAATATCATCATTTAAGACTGAGGATGATGAAAAATATCTTAAAGAAAACGAATCCAGTGAGACAAAAGAACAAATATTAGGGATTCGTACTTCGGTTTATCCATGTTCAAAAATACTCCATAATTAATCATTGTGGAACAAAATTCAAGAATGAAGATCAAAACATGGATACAATCAAAGCTAGTAATCATAATAAACAACTTGGACAAAGAAAAGAAAATTTTAATTTTTCTATGAATAGTTCCGTATTCATGAATAGTGCCGTATACGTGAATAGTGTAGTATATGTAAATAGTAACCCTGACACAAAAAGACAAGAATTTTACAAGAAAAATCTTACCAATATTCTGGCATAATGATATTAAAAGAAATAATATCATTTTAAAAAAAATAACATCCCTTACCTCAAAAGTACAATACTTCTGACTGGAATACCGGATATAGTGCTGAAGGAAACTTACACTGTATAACAACACTCAAAGTATCAAAATACTCACAGAAATACGCTCGATAATATAGAGAGAGAAAACTTCAGTTTCTGGTGTGATTTTCAATTCTAACCTAAGCACCCTATTTATAGGAAAATGCTTAGAACACCAAAGCAGAAAATTTAATAAATTAATAATATTTATTAAAAAAATTCACGACCACCTCTTGAAATCTGAATTTAGCATGTTTAAAACACATGTGGGGCCCACCCATTTGCAAAAAACATTTTTCTTAAAATAAATATTTTAAAGTCCAAAAATTAATTATTTCGGAACTTCAATAATTCATAATAAATATCTCTTTTATCAAAAAAAATTCAAATCTTATGTCCATTCCATAGAAAAATCAATTCTCTACAACTTTGTAAGTTTATATTTTTCTAAATTCCAAGCAGAAATTGACCGAAATCCACATACGGACGATTTTATAGCTATAATCAAATTTCAGTCAAAAATTGGGGCCCACCAACATGTTTTACATGTTTTTATCATTTATTGTAACAAAAATACTTTTCCTGCTCATTTATTCATATATCACACATTCATCGTAAAAATATCATCATTATTATATTATTAAAATATAATAATATATTTAAATGAATTATTTTACCAGAAAACATAAAATATCAATTTTCAACAATTGTCACTTTTCTAAAAATTTCTCCATTTATATCCACATAAATAAATATTTTTCTTATCATATAAATCAATAATTAATTATTCAGAAATAATATTACATAATCACAATACTGACAACCAGGCCGTTCCCAAGAAATAGGGGGCTTTCTAATAAGGATTTCTCCTTACTGGCGCACAATTAGGTGACCAAACCTCTATTTAGACAGAACTTTTTAGACATTGCCAATAATGCTATCTAATAATATTATTTAAATAATATAATTTATTGATCTGATAATAGAAATAATGTGCAGTGATAATTATTAAAACAATAATAACATAAAATATCAACGTAGCAATTATTGAATCAATAAAATAAAATATTGAACAGTAATTACTGTAACAATTATTGAGTAGTGCCTTCTTACGTAAGAATCAATAATTGGTGCAATACCGTGTGCTACTATGCAACACCGCGTATTACTGTGTTTTAACCACCGGATATTCCAACAGTGTTAACGGTAACAACTACGCCATTATTTATAAAAAAACTCATACTTGTCATTTTCTTCATCCAATCGCTTTCCTTTATGGGACCCACACAAGACTGCACCGTCGTACGAATATTCCTCAACAGCAAGAATATTCCACAACCAAACGAATATTTCCCGACAACAAGAATATTTTATAACCACTTGCTCATTTAAGATATTTGCGCATTTTACCCATAATTTATCACATTAATCAAATCAACCCTTACTATTTCAAAATAATAAATAGAGAAAATTCAATTTCATTTATTAAAAAGTTAGGGTTTTACAACCTCCTCTCCTTATGAAATTTCGTCCTCAAAATTGACGTACGTACCTAGTGTTTCGAAAAGGTAAGGATACCTCGCTTTCATTTTCGTTTCTAACTCCCAGGTTATTTTCTCAATAGCATGGTTCCTCCACAAAACTTTGACTTATGGTCTGACCTTTGTGCGTAGGACATGCTCCTTCCTATCCAAGATCTTGACAGGTACCTCCCCGTACGTTAAGTCTTCGACTATCTCGTCTGGTTCTAACTCAATAATGTGGTTCGGGTCTTTCACATATTTACGAAGCACAGCTATGTAAAAAACATTAAGAACACGAGACATGCTTGGAGGTAACGCGAGTCTATAGGCCACATTTCCTACTAGGTCAAGAATCTGAAATGGACCAATAAATCGTGGATTGAGCTTTCCTCTCTTTCCAAATCTTGTAACTCCCTTCCATGGAGCAACACGCAACAATACATGATCCCCAATATTAAATTCAATGCCCTTTCGATGAAGATCCGCATAACTCTTTTGTCTATCCTGTGACATTTGTATACATTGTCGAATCATTTGGATCTTTTCTGTAGTCATACGTACCAACTCTGGTCCCAACAATGTTGCTCCACCTAACTCATCCCAACATACTAGAAAGCGACACTTTCATCCATACAATGCTTCAAATGGAGCCACAACTATACTTGTCTGATAACTGTTGTTATAGGAGAATTCAACAAATGGTAAATACTTATCCCAACTCCCTTTGAAGTCTAGGACACAGAGTCTTAATAGATCTTCAAGAGTTTGAATAGTCCTCTCTGATTGTCCGTCCGTTTGAAGATGGTATGCCGAACTGAATCGTAAATCTGTGCCCATAGCTTTTTGCAAGCTAACCCAAAATCGTGAAGTGAATCTTGGGTCACGATCCAAAATTATGGATACCGGCATGCCATGAAACCTCACAATCTCATTCACGTACATAAGAGCAAGACGTTCAAGGGAATAAGTCTCTCGTATCGGCAAGAAATGAGCAGACTTGGTTAATCTATCAACAATAACCCAAATCGCATCTATGCCTTAAGAAACCTTGGGAAGACCCGTAATGAAATCCATGGTAACGTGTTCCCACTTCCATTTCAAAATCTCAAGTGGTTGTAATGGACCCTTTTGGCACTTGATGCTCCGCCTTTACGCGTTGACAAGTTAAACACCTCGAGATAAACTTCGCGATCTCTCTCTTCATATTGCTCCACCAAAATGTATGTCGAAGATCACGATACATTTTGGTACTTCCAGGGTGAATTACAAACGGTGTGTTGTATGCCTCTATCATGATTCTATGTTTCAAGTTAGAATCGTTAGGAATACAAAGTCTAGAGTTGACTCGAAGTATTCCTTCTTCATCGATTCTGGCTTCTGGGATAACACCTTCTTGCACTTTCTTCTTCATACGCATTAGCTCCGGGTCTGTGGCTTGAGCTACTTTAACTTTATCGATTAAAGTTGGTTCTATACGAATACTTGTTATCATCGCATGGGTTCCCGGAGTCTTGAATTCTATATTCATCTTTTGTAAATCACACAAAATGGGCCTTTGTGTTGACAATATCGCACTTGTTCCCGCATATGATCTTCTACTAAATGTGTTAGCTACCACGTTTGCTTTTCTAGGATGATATTAAATGGTATTGTCGAAATCTTTCAACAGCTCGAGCCAACGTCGTTGCCGTATATTGAGTTCTTTTTGGGTGAAGAAATATTTGAGGCTTTTATGATCCGAAAATATCTCCACTTTCTCCCTATATAAATAGTGCCTCCAGATTTTTAATGCGAAAACGACTACTGCCAACTCTAGATCATGAGTAGGATAATTTCTCTCATATTCTTTGAGTTGTCACGAGGCATAGGCTATGACCTTCCTATGTTGCATGAGAACACATCCTAACCCTTTGCCCGAAGCATCGCTGTAGATAACAAATCCATCCGAACCAGATGGTATTGTCAGAACAGGTGCCGAAATTAGTCTACTCTTAAGCTCTTGAAAACTCTTCTCACATTTCTCGCTCCATACGAATTTTGTATCTTTCTGAGTCAGTTGAGTTAACGGAGTAGCGATTCGAGAAAATTCTTCCACGAATCTCGGATAATAGCCAGCTAAACCCAGAAAGCTATGCACTTCGGTCACCGACTTCGGTTGCTCCCAACTTTGTATTGCTTTAATCTTCGTTGGGTCAACAGATACTCCATGTTTTGACACCACGTACCCAAGGAATGCTACTTCCTTAAGCCAGAACTCACATTTATTCAACTTGGCGTATAGCTTATTTTCACGAAGCCTTTGAAGTACCAGCTTCAAATGGTGCTCATGATCTTCACGGCTTTTAGAATAGATGAGGATGTCATCAATAAAGACAACAACAAACTAATCCAAATATTCCTTGAATACTCGATTCATCATATCCATGAAAGTCGCAGGAGCATTAGTCAATCCAAAAGACATGACTAGGAATTCATAATGCCCATACCGAGTTCTGAAGGCAGTCTTCAGAATATCCTTAGTTTTAATCTTCAGCTGATGATATCCAGAACGAAGATCGATCTTTGAAAAGAATTATGCTCCTTGCAACTGATCAAATAGGTCATCAATGCGAGGTAACGGATACCTATTCTTGATGGTGACATGGTTCAATTCCCGGTAGTCAATACAAAGTCGCATACTCCCATCTTTCTTCTTTACGAATAAAATAGGAGCACCCCAAGGAGATGTACTACGACAAATGAAATCGATGTCCAATAACTCCTGTAGTTGGACCTTTAACTCCTGAAGTTCAATAGGAGCTATTCGATATGGGGTTTTAGAAATGGGCTTTGTACCAGGTTCAAGATCAATAAAGAATTCAACTTTACGTTCTGGGGGTAGACCGGGAAGTTCTTCAGGAAATACGTCAGGAAACTCACTAACAACAGAAATACTATTCAAATCTGACGTGTTTTTGTTCAAGTCCATGACATGGTCTAAGAAAGCTTGACATCCGCTTTTCAATAAACGAATGGCTTTATGGTTTTATATAACAGCGATTGACTTTAGTGGTTTGGTTGCTTGAATTCGCATAACAGGTTGGTTACGAATATAAAAACTAACAACCTTACGAAAATAATCAATTTTGGCATGATGAGTAGTTAACCAATCAATTCCTAAAATCACTTCAAAAGCAAGTATCTTTAGAGAGATAAGCTTAACAGGTAATGTGATGGTGCCAACTTGGATCAAAGAAGATTTATAAACATTAGATGTAATGAAAGTTTCTCCTAATGGAGTCTCCACAGATAAGTCAAAATCTAATTTCTCCGGAGTCAAGCTTAAACGTTGAGCACAAGCAGGAGAGATAAATGAATGGGTAGAATTGGTATGTAGTAAGGTATAAACTTCACAAAATTTATGATTAGCTTACCCGTGATCACCTCGTTCAAGTTCCTTGCATTTTGGCCAGTCAAGACAAATGCTCTTCCAGGAACTGCTAACTTTGATTTGTCTGGGATAGCCTTTGGAGTCACCATCCCCGCTGGACTTGGTTTCGCTATAGTACAATCTCGAGCGATATGTCCTTCATTTCCACAATTATAACATACCTTGAACTGTTGTGGACAGCTTGGGTTGATGTGTCCCTCTTTTCCACATTTATAGCATACGACCAGTGGTCGTTCTCCTCCCTTCGAAACAGTTGATACTGGTGCTGACATCATCACATTGTCATTGTTGAATCTCCTCTTTTTGAAATTTCCACTTGACTCGCCTCTCCTATTATCATGACCACGATTACCACCAGAGTGGTTACTGATTTTGTCTGCATTTTTACCTCCCCGTTGGTTATCATTGTTCCGATAACTGCTGTCACCGGTATGACCCTAGTTGTGATCCCTCGGTTGAACATACTCATTATCTCGCAGTAATAATTGAGCCCTGTTTACAACATCTGAATATAAATAAAATTTATGAGAGATAAGATATTGTCGAATCTCGGGTTTTAGACTTCTCAAAAACATCAGTGTCATTCGTTCCTCATTCTCTACCAAATGAGGTGCAAACCTAGATAACTCTGCGAACTTCGCCTCGTACTGGGACACCGTCATGTTGTTTTGTTCCAGTCTGATAAACTCCACCTCCTTCATATGACGAATACTTCAGGAAAGTACTTGTCATTGAACAGTTTCTGAAATATTTCCCAAGACATGCTAAGTGCGGCTGGCTGGGTACGCTTCACAGATTCCCACCAGTAATCTGCCTCACTACGGAACATAAAGGTGGCGAATAGAACCTTCTATTCCTCTGTGCATCCCAAGACATCGAATATCTTAGTAATTTGCTTAACCCACATTTCTGCCTTAATCGGGTCTGGCTTTTTCCAGAATTCTGGTGGTCCCGACTCTTTGAACTGTTTGGCTGTGACAAACTGCGTGTTGCTATCATTTCCACCTATATTTTATACACGAGTCTCCGTCGTCTAATTTTGCATGAACTGCATAAAGCTTCTAAACATCTTATCGTTCCTCGTCTGCTCAGTGGTGTTGTTTACAAGAGGAACATTGTCTTTCTGTTGCACGTTCTCCTGATTGGTGAGTAAAGGTGTCTCCACGGTCTCATTTACTCCACTATTAACATTCTCGGTTGCCATTCTCAAATACTGCCACAAAAAAAGGGTTAATTAAAGAAATTAACATATCACATAATATCCTTATATTCTGCCTAACCAACAAATAAGCTTAGGTAGGACACACTAGCGAAGGATTTACTCGTCTTTCCTCTCCTAGTTCTATTCTCCGATATCCGCCAGAGACTATATCCCTAAGCTCTGATACCAACTGTGACGCCCTAAAAATCGGTATACCTCACCCATTCTAAGTCACCAAAAATATGGTACAGAAACAACTACAACTTTATTAATACAATTGTCGTGCAAAATACGACAACACATAAACTGTGAATTAAAATACAAATATTATCTTCTAGACAATATCCACACTCAAATAAGTCATCATTACAATTATTGATACATTATTTTATAAAATAGTGAGGACTATTATAAAAACCGCCTTGGAACATCACTCCACACCCCGACTACTTCCCGCTATATTCTCGCTTCCTGAGAAGAAAAATAGAACAAAAAGGAAAAGAGTAAGCTCAACTAGCCCAGTAAAGAATATTATGACTAAGATAATATTGAACAAATTATCGTTAGTCCTCAACAGGGAAAAATCTGATAGAATATAATAGACAACAAATTTCAGATCAACAACTGCAACGGAAACAATAATCCATTAGAAGAGTTAAGTAGAAAATGAATTCTACTATCTTCTAAGATTTAAAAGTCCATCAACAATATTTTATCCATGTAACATCAATCAATATACATCTTGAATCAAATATTCATCTTTACACTACAGGCCAAAGATATTCATTTGTATCACCAGTTGGTCATGTTCATCTAAACACTTGTTCATCTTTGCACAACGGGCCAAAGATATTCATCAGTTAATCATTCATCTTTGTACTACAGGCCAAAGATATTCAATAATATCCTCATTTAGGACTGAGGATGATGAAAAATATTTTAATGAAAACGAATTCAGTGAGACAAAAGAACAAATATTAGGGATTCGTACCTCGATTTATCCATGTTCAAAAATACTCCATAATAAATCATTGTGGAACAAAATTCAAGAACGAAGATCAAAACATGGATACAATCAAAGCTAGTAATCATAATAAATAACGTGGACAAAGAAAAGAAAATTTTAATTTTTCTGTGAATAGTGACGCATACGTGAATAGTAACCCCGACACAAAAAGACAATAATTTTACCAAAAAAATCTTACCAATATTCCGGCATAATGATATTGAAAGAAATAATATCATTTTAAAAAAAATTACATCCCTTACCTTAAAAGGACAGTACTTCTGACTGGAATACTAGATATAGTGTTGAAGGAAACTTGCACTGTATAGCAGCACTCAAAGTATCAAAATACTCACAAAAATACGCTCTATAATATAGAGAGAGAGAAAAAAAGTTTCTGGTGCGATTTTCAATTCTAACCTAAGCACCCTATTTATAGGAAAATATTTAGAACACCAAAATAGAAAATTTAATAAAATAATAATATTTATAAAAAAATTTCACGACCACCCCTTGAGATCTGAATTCAGCATGTTTACAACACATGTGGGGCCCTCCCAATTGCAAAAAATGTTTTTCTTAAAACAAATATTTTAAACTCCAAAAATCAATTATTCTGGAACTTTAATAATTTATAATAAATAGACATTTTATCAGAAAAATTCGAATCTTATGTCCATTCCATATGAAATTCAATTTTCTACAACTTTGTAAGTTTAAGTTTTTCTAATTTATAAGCAAAAATTGACCGAAATCCACATATGGACGATTTTATAGGCTATAATCAAATTTCAGTCAAAAATTGGGGCTCACCAAAAAGTTTAACATGTTTTTATCATTTATTGCAACAAAAATACTCTTCCTTCTCAGTTATTCATATATCACACATTCATCGTAAAAATATTATCATGATTATATTATTAAAATATAATAATATATTTAAATAAATTATTTTATCAGAAAAGATAAAATATCATATTTTCAACAATTGTCACTTTTCTAAAATTTTCCCCCATTTATATCCACATAAATAAATATTTTCCTTATCATATAAATCAATAATTAATTATTCGCAAATAATATTACAGAATCACAATACCGACAACCAGGCCGTTCTTAGGAAAGAGAGGGCTTTTCAATAAGGATTTTTCCTTATTGACGCATAATTAGGTGACCAAACCTCTACTTAGATAGAACTTTCTAGACATTGCCAATAATGCTATCTAATAATATTATTAAAATAATATGATTTATTGATATAATAATGGAAATACTGTGCAGTGACAATTATTGAAATAACAACAATATAAAATATCAACGTAGCAATTATTGAATCAATAAAATAGAATACTGAACAATAATTAATGTAACAATTATTGAGTAGTGCCTTCTTACGTAAGAATCAATAATTGGTGCAATATCGTGTGCTACTATGCAACACCGCGTATTACTGTGTTTTAACCACCGGGTATTCCAACAGTGTTAACGGTAACAACTACACCATTATTTATAAAAAAACTCATACTTGTCATTTTTTTCATCCAATCGCTTTTCGTTATGGGGCCCACGCAAGGCTGCGCCGTCGTACGAATATTCCCCAACAGTAAGAATATTCCACGACCAAACCAATATTTCCCGACAACAATAATATTTTATAACCACTTGCCCATTTAAGATATTTGCGCATGTTACCCATAATTTATCAAATTAATCAAATAAACTCTTACTATTCTAAAATAATAAATAGAAGAAATTCAATTTTATTTATTAAAAAGTTGGGGTCTTACAGTGTGTGTGTGTGTGTATGTGTGTGTGTGTGTGTGTGTGTATATATATATATATATATATATATATATATATATATATATATATATATATACGCTTACATGAGATTTTTATAGTTGTTCAAAAGTTTCAATTCACAAAGATATGATGAACATGATGAAATCATGTTCATAGTGTTTGATTATGAAGTTATGTTGAAAATTGTTTTTAAATATTTGATGTGAGCATGAGTTATGTGTAATATGGGTTATATTATGAGTTATATGGTTGTTCTAGCAATTCAATCCATGTAATTTTGATAAACAAGAAGAATTTTGTTCATAATAACTTTCTATGAATTAATTTCTGAAAAATGGCTTTTGAAACTATCAAATTGATGTTTGGTTATGATTTATTATTGAAATTGATCATGTATTATGTTAGTATGTTAAGAATATGAGTTATCACAATTAGAATTACTTTAATTGGTTTAAAAATAAATTCATAATAGTAATTTTCGTCAAGAACGCTTAATATCATAGTTTTCTTCAGAAATCATGAAAACCTTGGTTTTGATTATGTGTTGTATGGATTTTATATGTTGTAATCATGTTAAAGAGTTTAAAATATTGTTGTTAGCAGGTTTCATGTTGATCATGTTGGGAAAAATTGAATTCAGTGTGAAGAAATAAGCCAAATTGGCTTATTTCTCTGCCCGTTCGCGAACTGAGATGTGTACCAATAGTGGGTCCCGCCCCAGCGGGGCTTTTGGCCTTGGGGGACCCGCCCCAGTGGGTAATCTTGTTGTCCAGGTGTTTTAGTTGTTGTAATGCAAAACTATTTTGACCTCCTTTAGTAAAATGGTCATAACGTTTTCATACAAACTCCGATTGAGGAGATTCAAGATGATCCGGAATGAGCACGAGTAGACCTACAACTTTAATATTTTAAAGTTTTTAATTTGAGGTCGTTAGAAGGGGTCAAAATGGTCATCTGTGTGACTGATGCGTATTTAGAGGCAAATAGAGGGGCGTCGGACATGCACATACGCAAGTATAGTGATGTCGACGATAATAGATGTTGTTCTAAGTTATAAAACATGAATGTTAGTAAATATAATAATGATTAACATTAATAAATGATGTATTAGATAAGTTATGTAAGCACACTAAGCAAACACAAGAGTGATAATTTGGGCGTGTGACGAATGAACGTCGAAACCCCGTGGCAAGTGTTAATGAACATTATAAGATATGGAATGGGTTTAATATAAAACCCATAAGTATTCCTAGCATGACTTAAACACTTGAATGAATTTTGAATTTTGAATATTACATAAGTCGAAAAGTTAACACAATCTAATTGAACATTGTGTGCTAATTAACAAGAAGGATTATGAGATGTAAAGTAGAGTTTACATTACAATTACTATATGTTATTATGTGACTAATAGTTGATATGTATGATTATATAATTGTGTAGGGCACGTGAAATACAGATAGCTGTAAGTTGTTAATCTGTTATTGGTAAACAACGATCAACACAAGTCTTTCGGTTCCTATTTTCTACGTGGACTTGATGAACTATTTTAAATTGCATGATATGTTATATGTGTTGTAAGCGAGCATGATATGTTATACATGTTGTAATCATGAAATGTTAAATTCAATTTTTGACTACATTGTTTTAGTTAAATAATGATGATTGAGTAAGGAACTCAATCTTTATATTTGCTATGTGAATTAAAGCATATTTGCCATGTTACTTTAATTATTATGATATGTATGTTGAGCATATTATTATGTGTTATGTGATGCATGAAAACTGTTAGAACTTGCTGAGCTGTCGAGTTCACTCTTACAAATAATAATTTTTGCAGGTCAAGATTTCAAGGTAAGGATATGTGCTAAGTGAATTATAGAGATCCATATTCACGAAGATTACTTATGTTTTATGAGAAATGTATTTAATATTTTGAATGTAACATGTTGTTGAATTGTAAGTTAAGCTATCCGGTGTATATGGATATCTATTTATGATGTAAGACTTTGTATAGTCATTTTGTTGTAACGATTCATGATATAAATTTAAATCAAAGAGATGTAATGTAAATGTTGCAATTTAGGGCAATACAAAAGGAAATGTATAAAAGTTTTAAATATTCTGCATTTTTAGTGATTTTAATATCGAATAATGATGCAAAGATAGATTAAAGTTGTATTGTTAACGATTGAGAAAAAGAATATTATTGTATGAATTTTAGGGTTGTTACAGTTAATCTTCGTTAAATTAGCATCGGGAAGGTTCAGTGGTGTAAACTGTTGGTGTCAGCTCTAGCGAAGACATCAGGAAAGATCTGGTGTTGAAAGTCGTGGTAACTAAATCCCACGAAGGCATTTAGCACTCATGACATCATACTATATTTTTTTCATTTCATCATTAAGCATATTTTTTCATATTTCAAGTGTTTAGTAATATTTGTCATGTTCATTTAATTGCATGGCATAAACAGGACAAAGAGGGGCATTTATAGACACTCAATTTTTTCCCCTGTTACTAACCTATGAAGGAGGGAAAAAGCATCTTTTCACATCTTGGAGACAATCCCATGGGATATTAAATCAACCTCGGAGACAACCCTGAGGAAAAACAGAGTTGGCAGTAGTCAAACCACAGAGATAACCCCGAGGGATAGCCAAAAGCCACATCAACCCCGGAGATAACCCTAGGAGGGAAAAAGATGGAATGTTGACAATGCAACATAAACAACAGCCTTCTAGCTGTGAATAGAGTCACAAAGAGCCATTGCAACAATTTTAAGTGCAAACTGCGCAAAATCGATTAACGGACTACATACGGAGATTTAATATGCTATTCTGGTCATGGACCCATCTTCCCAGATTTAGACTAGGGAAAGCACAATTTCATTGCGTAGCTCTCGAAAAAAGCTTTTCAGAAAGGTATGTCACACCTCCAAACGATTCCTGGTTTGCAAGATACAGACGTTTCAGCAGACAGCTCGACTTTGGAGGGAACAAACTTCGAGACGACAAGGCCCAGCTGCAGGTACCTACGACTGCTGAAGGTAGACTCGCGGCTAGCCGGATATTTAAAGAATAGACCCCCAGCTCACTTTTCAAAAGAGGGAAAAGAGAGAAGGAGGTTCTAGAGAGAGAAATCCGATTTCTAGAGAAAGAAAGGGAGCGATTCTTCATCTCAAACTCTGTAATCTCAATTATAAACATTTATATACATATAAACTTTGTTATATCAACTTTTAACAGGTTGAAATCAAGTTTTGAAAGCTTCTAACCGTTCGTTACAAACCTCGCGCTATACTGTAAGATCTTCTAAGATTTGTGCTTATTTATTCCTTTAATATATATATATATATATATATATATATATATATATATATATAGCCTTTATATATATATAAAGGCTATATATATACTGCTTGGTGGTGCATAGATTTAGCTTTCTACCGTTCATTTCGTGTAAATAGTCAATATTTAAACTGTATTGACTAGATCTAACCTAGATCTAGTCAAATATAGCTTTCAATCGGTTTAAAAAGTTGTAAAACTTGAACTTTTGAGCTAGATTAGCTAAGATCTAGGTAGATCTAGTTTACTTTCTAGTTTTATAAATATTTAGCAACCACGTGACCCTGGATTTGTATATAGAGGAAGCAAGAAGCTTATTTACTCGCATACAAGAATTTAATCAATAAATCACTTGTTTAGCGAAGTTCTGGGTTATATGTATATATTATGCTAAAATATGCATCTTGCAAGCTTTAAATGATATTATGTGAGCCTAGGAACCATAGGGTTGAAGATCCAATGAATGAATCTAGATCCAGTTCACATGATGGACTTGTTTAAGTTGTACAGTCAGCTTGCAATCCATTGTACGTGTAATTTCGGGCCTTAAACAGTATCCAGATTTAAGGCCCTGAAATAGTGAAATCATGGTTTATAGGTGTTTAGGCTAACTTCGATGGCTTCCATACCCACAAGGAGCCCGACCCTTGTGGTTTATAGTTTCCATTTTGTCACTCAACATGATTTTCAAATTAAATTAATAAAGATTTTATAAAATATAGATTACGCTGGGATGGATAGACTTAAGGGAAAATCAAGGAATTAGAACCCCCAGTTTTAAATCACCCCCTAAAATTCTTCACATCCTAAGAAAAAACAAACAAAGCCGCTTCTAGGATTAAAAGAATGCTTAGTCAAAGTTAAAAATTTGAAGTATCAAAGGGCCTATATTCCTATTTGAGTGAAAGGGTTTGAAAACCACATTTTCAAAACATCACTTCTATATGTTTTATCTAAAAAAATGAACTTTTCTATAAATCAAACCCTTTGTACATAGGTCCAAAAAGGCACAACACTACTTTCTACGCACTCAAGTACCTTTTCAAACTAAAAACAATACACACACGGTTTATGCTTAGGGAATGAAAAAGCCGTGGTAACCGTGTTTCTCGGAAGTCAGTGGGTGCCTAACACCTTCCCATCTCTTAAGCAAGCCCCCAAACTCTATGAATCTCGCGTTTTAGACCAATTAAATAGAGTCACATATTGGGTCATATTGCGAAAACCTTGAAAATCCGGTGGAGTTGGTACAACCATTTAAACTCATACCAGCTAGCAGCTCTGTCTAATTTTGTTTAATCATTAAAATCAATATTTTTAAATCGTCGACATATATGTCGGTCCTTTCCTAAAACTCACCATTGAAATAAATAAAATAACATAACAAAAGACAAAGGGTAAGAATAAAATAGGCTAAGTGAATTTCCCGGCGTCGACAAGAAGGATCCAAGTGCAATAGTGTTGCTCTGAAGATGGAAAAACACTCTCTGTCGACCTGCACGACCGTACCCATTAACAAGGCAGAAGTAGCGCGCTTGCGGCCGTGCCTGAGCAGAAGTTTTCTAGATTTTAATTGCTAACCTTTTTGACCAATTAAACTGTATCTAGAAATTAAGGTAGGCACACTTAGAAGGAGGTATTGAATAAGTGTGGGAACAAACGATGTCAGATTTTTATAACTTAAAAACTTTCATTTAATGAATGCAAGATGTTGGATTGAATATGTATGCTTACCAGATTATCAATATATAAATGCAGGATGCTGGATTGAATATTTGTGCTTGAAGAATTATCAATGTAAGAATGCAGGATGCTAAATTGAATATTTTTGCTTGCTAGATTAACAGTGTATGTATGCAAGATGCTGGATTGAATATTTGTGCATGCAGAATTATCATTGTAAGAATGCACGATGCTGAATTGAATATTTGTGCTTGCTGGATTAACAGTGTATGTAAATTAACCACTTAACACTTTTTATATTTAATCTTTTAATATCAATTCAAGTATAGAATTGTTTAAACTTAATTTAGAAGTTTATAACTCAATAAAGAAGAAGAACACTATATGTTAAAGTATTAAGATTATGAATTACAACTCAAATTGAAGCATGCAATAAACAATTAAAGTAAAACAATCAACCACGTGAATACAAGGAATTTTTACGTGGTTCAGCCCCTATCCTCTATTCTAGTGGCCTAATCCACGTCCAATACCAACTAGTACTGGAGACTCTCTTTATTAATTAACTTTGTTTACAAATAAACCATTTTTATAAAACAAGTTTCACAACCTTTGAGTACTTATACTCCCCGAGCACCTTTGCTCCTCGTGCACCTATGCACCCTTAAGCACCTATGCTTCTTTGAACTTGCTTGTAAAACCCCTAATCCAACCCGGATTAGAAACCTTAGACTAACAACTTTGTCTACCACATGTTTAGAGAATTTATCAAAGATATAATAACAAAATAAATTATGATCAAAGCAATAATCAATTCACAATGCAAGGCTCAACTAATATGCATTAATCAATATGAAAGATAAAGATATCATCGATTTAAGCGCAAAGAAGAAAAGAGCTAAAAATTTATCAGAGGACTTTTAATGCCCAACATCTTTAAACAATTCTTCAGCGAAATAGATTAACAACCTTTTGAATTATATGTGAAGAAAGATTAAAATCAGAGTGTATAGAATATATTATTTTATAGAGTATTCTAATTTTATTGTCTCTATCAAGTTTTGTCAAGGCAACCCTTTTTAAAGCTTTAATATAGCATGTCCGTTGTAAATAATAGAATATCCCAAATATTAAGCATATAGTCGTTGCTATCATTGCTTTAGGGGGATATCATGCCTTAACAAATATATTATATAATCAATTACATAATAATCATGAAGTCAGGTGATATGAATTGATAAGGATTTCATGCCTTTTAAATATTATATAATCTCCACTAACAGAGCTCACTAAAGGAATTTCCATGATACTAGCTTGTTAATCATTACAAGTTATTTTATATCACCGATTAGGAATTGTCGTTGTCAATCTTTTTTAAATAAGGAATGACTAGACCATTAAATCCACATTGATTTCTACCAAAAAGTTAATAGGAATCAAAAAGCTTAATTTTTAAGGTATAATCAATTTATAGCTTTAGACTTTACGAAAAATATCTTAATCAAATCCAATCAGCTTTAATTATGGAATACGGATATCAATTAAATTAGTTAGTAAGAGATAATCTTTAGATGGTGGATAGCACACTTGTCCCGTTATCATGACTAATATATATATATATATATATATATATATATATATATATATATATATATATATATATATTCCACATGACTTCATAATATATATTTCAAAGATAAATCAATCAAGTCTCTTGTTGTTACCGTTAAGTCTCACAATAAAGATTTCCATGATTTTATTAATGCACCTATCATACTCAAAAGATTTTCAACCATGAAACTTGTTTCCATATTATTTGATCCTTCAAATAATCTAATCAATTCGGTAAATATGGAAATCACGAATTTAGCCTTATATTGTTAACTGATTTAAGCATATTCCCAAATGGATTAGCTTTTCAAATAATGCTACCAAAAATTGTTTTTATAATCGGCCTTTCAAAATGTACTCCCTTTCTAATTATGTAAGCATGATTATTATTGTTTTTATCCAATTTTTTTATTTTCATGCAATAAAAAATTATTTTCATATTAATTTTTAAATCCCAATTTATTTAAATTTGCCTTCACTAATTAACTTTTCAAAAATTATTCTAATTATTTGATCCATTCTAATTGATTCTAAAGATATGAAATTTGATGAGCTTAATCAATTTTATAGAAAGATCAATCAATTAATAAATCATGAAAAATATAATGAATAAATCAATCCCAAGATATGTGATATAGATTTATCAAAATCCATTTTAAATTAAATCCTTTAATTATGGGAATGATTCAAAATTAGTTTTTCAAAAATTACCTCCAATTAATTTTCAAAGCTTAATTAAATATTTTCATAATTAATTAAATTAGTTCCACAAATATATTCATGATGCAATACAAATCCTAAAGCCTTAATTGAGAAATAATTAAAGCTAGGATCTTACATTTATTTCCTAATGACTCGAGCAATTCTTCAAGCCTTCATGTCTTCAATTCTTTAATAAATTAATGCTTCAAGAATTCTTTTAATATCATTTATTTCCTAATGACTCGAGTAATTCTTCAAGCATTCATGTCTTTAATCCTTAACTAAATTAACGCCTCAAGAATTCTTTTAATATGCTGTATTTGCATGAGTAATCATTTTAATTCAATAAAAAAGTCATCATCAAAACCTAAGGTTGGAATATGACCAAGTCAACATATCTTGATATCTTCTAGTAGGACTTGGAATTATGTAAGTAGGTTGTAAATAGATGTTTTGTATTCAGTATTAAGCATGGAATTTTTGAAATTCTAAAACCCTAGTTTTGAGGTAGCTAGAGATTTTTTGACTACAAGAAATTGAGAGCTAACTAAAGGAGACTTGGAGATCGGATTGGAGAACATGAAGAGCCAGAGATTTAAGCTACAGAGACTAGAGATTCTTGATAGAGTTTTTTTCTTCTCTTAAATTCATTACATGTACTTGCAATGTTATTTATTTTTGATATGATGGTTTTCTTTTGAATGATGAACTAATTTTCCAATTAGGGATACAATGGAACCTTTTCCAATGCTTTAATTATAATTATTCTTATTTACACTTATTGATCTTGATGAGTTGTTTATCATATCTTGTGCTTAGTTATTAATTGTCTAGCTAGCAATTAATCTGATATCTTAGATGAAATTAAAAGAGGAAATCTATAATTAGATCAGGATGTGATAACACATGAATTTGTTGATTCTTTTTAGAATAACATAACAGTGTATAAGATGAGAATACTTGTATGGCATGCGTAACTTGATTAGGAATTTGTGCTTAATGAATCTATTTTAAGTGTTTTTCATGAAAATAGCAACATAACTGGAATAGGTCTTTTTGTTAATCATTGAAAGATGTTAATAAATTTATATGCAATCCTAGTTAACAACTGATTGGATTAATAAAGTGGAAATAGGGTGAAGTAATTATTGCAAAGTAATTGGAGAAATTATATTCCTAATACTAATTATATGTGGTGAAAAATTCTTGTTAGTTTTTCTTAATTTTAGTTTAAAATTAAATTAGTTTCAAAATCAACTTTGGTGACCGTTTAAGTAAAATTAAATTGGTAATAATTTGATAATTAGAACAGTTATTAGTACTTGTTCTTTGTGGGTTTGACATCCTTTTATCTCTATATTACTTGATTGACCGTGTATACTTGCATGAATTGTCATTGTTTTAAACAGACAACACCATTTATAGTATGTTTTAGTCTTAGCAAAACAAAGCATTAAATGGTTGCCTACCCTTTAACTTTCCTTAACCCTTAAGTCTTTAGTAAGTCATTAGAGAGAAGAAAATAAGAGAGAGAATAGAGAGAGAGAGAGAGAGAGACCCACGGACTGGAGAAGGAGAAAGGAGAAGAAGAAGTCTACTAGGCTAGAATATTCCTCCAGCTAAGAAGAAGAGCAAAGAAGGTAAACATCAAACCCTAACCCTTTTATTCATCTATTTTGTTTTAAAGCTTATAAATTTCTTTGTTGTTGGTGGTTGGTTTATAAAAGATCATGAAGGATCTTGGAGTTATAAGGGAGTGGTTATAATGTTTATAACTGTAAACTACTGGTAAATGTCATGCCAAGTGGAACAAATCATTAAATCTCAAAACCTATGAATATAGGATGGAAAAATCTATTAGTGGACTGTTTTTATTTTTATGTAGTGTTTGGAAGCTAAAAATTAAGTCCTATGGTGTTGTGTTATACTCTTATGAGTTACGAACACCACCCAATTTTTAATGAAGGCAAAAGCTTTTGTAACAGAGTCATGGCAATTTTTTTTGTAAAACTAGTTGAGAAGGCTAAAAACGGTGTGAACACTTATTTTTGGGACGTTTTAAAAAATGGTTAAAGTTTTTGGGAATACTTTTTATGGGGATTGTATAGTATATAGAACAAGGAATCCGTAGGCTCAAGAATGAGCTAAATCTGACTTCAGATGAGCGAGTTACATATATTTGAAAATGTGACGTTGAAAACGTCATTAAACGAAGAAAATAGTCCAACGAAAGATTTTTTATTCAATATTTAAGCTTCTTAAAGGAGTATAAATGATAATCCGTCTGGGGAAAGTTTTAGAAAATGTTACGAGCTAGTATATGGCTTAAGAACTTACTCATTCCGATAACCAAGGGTTAAGTTATAATGTTGCAAAGTGGGTATGTCATTAAGGAAAACCAACCTATTTTCGCTTCAGGATACAGTGAGTTTTGAACTAAAGCAAACACGTTCCGTAAACATATTATCTTGTCTGGATTGTACTGACATCAATTACAGTAGGTTTTGTACAAAAGCAGACACCCCAAAGCAGACGAGTCAAGTTGTCTGCTTTACTAAAAGTAGATAGGTCAAGTTGTCTACTTTACACATGTAGCGTAAAATGAAAAATAAAAGTTGGGCGCGCTGATTAAATCATAAACCGTGAACAACCTAAAATAAGAAGTAAAGTGATTGTAAACTGTAATTGTCGTCTTTGCATGACTAATTGGTATGTGTATATGAACTTAAATGTTTAGGAAATTTAAAGGACGAGTAAAGTAGACGTATAACGAGCGCTTAAGGCAAGTTCTCTAACACTTGCATAAATTTATGATATTAAGCAAATTTTCTAACTCTATTCAATTTTGTACATTAAATGGCAGTTATTTTTTTATCTTGTGTAATATTATGCGTACAAGCTTTGATGGCCATGGAATTATGCTCATTTGACTTGTTCATATGACCATTTCGTTTGTATGACTCGTATAATTGATTTCAATTACGAAATACTTATATATTGTGTGAATCTCTAACGTATGAAAATCTTTCGGTATATGTATAAGTTGTTCAAGCTTTGCTATAATATGTATTAATGAAATTTTATGTTCTAATATTCATTAATTATTTAGATTAAAGTCAATGCCAATTGTATTAGTCTACGCGCATGTAAAATACTTTTTTGGTTTGAAAATAAATCTTAGAAGTATTTTTGAGGTTCAGTAAAGTTATCCAACCATATTGCTTTGGTTCAAACTTCAGACTGTCAATGCCTTTTTGTTTCGGCTAGACACGTGTTAAGATATGATTTGAATTTGTTACACTCTTAAATGTTATCCAAACAAAATTTAATTGGTGCGGACTCTGACTTAAGTCTGAGATGAACAATCCCATTATTAGGGGAATTTTTGATAGGATTTCTGATTAGCATTCGCGGCGTAAAAACAAACACATATAGTCTTTTAAAAGCAATAGGTTGTGCACAACATATGTACAATAGGTTATTCCCATATCGTACTTAGAAAATGACGATTTACAGATGAATTTATGTTAAAACCTTTTATGAAAATAAAAAAGTTCAAGGTCTTGTGACCGCTAAATATGTCGTTTCCAAAATCTTAAATAAAAGGAATTTATTATTATTATTACTATTTATTCGAAATGTTTTCACAACTATTGTTCAAAAGCTAAAAGTTTAATGCATAAAAGATGTTTGATTCTTGTTGTTGATGTTGTTATTCATAGTGAATACTTGTTACGCAATCGAATATTCACCCTTGCTTGAAATAAATTCTTTTCCAGCAGAGCTAACACGACCCGAAGATTCGGGTAAGAATAAAGAAAAGAAGAAGATGAACGAGTAGAAGATGATTACTATTTGTAATAATTAGAAGGATTGTAATAATATTATATACAATATCATGTAATAAAGATTTATGGTTTGAGAACTTGGGAGTTGTAAGATTATGTTTGTAATAGCTAGTAATTACATTCATGATAGTTGAATTATACAGGTGAATGTATTCGAATGTATGTGAATGGTTGTACTGTGTTATACTGGATTCGAGTTTGAGGATATCCGAATTTGGGGGAGTCACTGACTTTTTATAAATGGTTAGATTTTTTGGAAATAATTCTTTTTATGGGGATTGTGCAATACGTAGAACAAGGAATCCGCAGACTCAAGAACGAGCTCAATCCGACTTCGGATGAGTGAGTTACGTAAATTTAAAAATGTGACGTTTAAATCGTCCTTTAACGAAGAAATGTAACGATCAAAATCTTAGAATATCTTTGCAATAATATTTTTAATATTTATTAGATAAAATAAATATTTTGATAGAGTAAATTGTGTGTTATGAGTTTTTAGGTCGATTAATGACCTAGTTTATGTGTTACGTAATTATGCATGAATGTTGGGAGTTTTTAAGAGGAAATAAATTTTTTCGAGAAAAATGTAAAAATACTATTCATAAAAAGCAAAAAAGCTAATAAACGTTTATTTTTGAAATTTTGAATTACGTCACATCGTTTATTTGAGAAAGAGAGATGAAATCTCTAATAAAAGTTTTTTCGGGAAAAAGATATAAAAACACTATTCACGCTAAAAATGCAACTTCGTTTTTTCGACTTTTCGAAGAGCGACATAACGTTTATTTGGGAAATGGGGAATGGTGGCGAAATCGAATTTTTGAAAATCGAAAGTCGGTTTTTCGGCTAACCGAGCGGGTTGCGAAAACATAACCGAAAAAGTTAGAAAATTTAACTAATAAAATGAGAAATTAAATTAATTTTAGTTTAACCAAGCCTAGAGTTTGAATGGCTTGGTTAGGAATGGGCTAGATTTAAGCCTAGGGTTGAGCCTAGAGTTTGAAGGAGGCTTGGCTATGGTTGAGCCAAGGATTGAGCCTAGGGTTAAAACCAAGATTCTTGGAGCCAAAGCATAGAAGCCATGGCTTGGACTTGGAGCTAAAGAATAGCTAGTCTTGGAGGTAAGGTTTTGACAGGGTTATTTTTCATGTGTTGGGCATTTGGCACATAGGATAAAGGAGAGCAAAAGCTAGAGGAGTGAGTTATAACCTAAGAGGGAGATATGTGTCACTTACTAGATTATTGGCACGTGGGATAATGAAGAGCAACAAGGGATGGATGAGATAAGAGAGGATGGAAGCCTTCCATTTTTGGTAAGTTTTGGTCCATAAGAGACTAGTCATTTATTGCATGTTCCCTCTTACAAATTTGTTTCAACCAAACATGGCCTTAAGAAATCATTTGGTCCCTTACCCTACATGAGTTAGCTTAACCTAAGAGGATGGTTAGGTTAGTTTGTGGGGGATTAGCTAGATTAATCACCAAACACTTAGCCATTTTATTGATCTTCATTTCCTAAGTCTAGATAGAAAAGAGAGAGCAAGAGAAAGAAAATAAGAGAGAGATAGAGCTTGGACGAAAAGAGCAAGAGAAGGAGAAAAAAGTAAATAAGCTCAGATCCTTGATTATCTAGCTAAGAAGGTAAGAACCCTAACTATCTCATCCTTTTCATTTTATTTCCTTTAAAAGTTATCTAGTATGTTAGGAAGTGCTTTGTTAGTGGTTGTTTTTAATGAAAGATCATGGAAGGGTCTTGGACTGATAAGGGTGTATATAGTTTAAATATGTTAAACTACTTGTTAAATGTCATGAAAGTGGGACCAAAAATGAAAATACAAACATATGCGTAAAGGAATGAAAGAACAAACTAATAGTGGACTAAATGGGTTGTTTTGGGACACTTTTTGTGTGGGGTTCCAAATGTAAAAATTAAGTTCTAGGGTTTTGATTTACGCTCTTAGGATTTAGGAACACCGCCTAATTGGAACAGAAGAAAAAGCTTGTGTAACAAAGTCAGGGTGATTTTTTTTAAAACTAGTTAAAAGCTAAAAACAACTAGTTTTAGCCCTATTTTTTAGTAGATTTCTGTTCCAATTGGGTTGCTGGAAATTTTTTCTTTTTGGGGGGTTATGCAGTACATTAAATAAGGAGTATGTAGACGTAAGACTGACCTCATTCCGAGTTCAGAGGTGGGAGTTATGCCCTTCGGAAGGAGGCTAGTAAAATTTGCCAAAAATAGAAAGTTAGTCGTTAGAAGGTTTTTGGGGTAACTGTTTTGGCCTGAAAATAGCCTGGAAAAAAATTCCGCTTGGGGTGATTTGTAGTAGATCTTACAAGGAAGAAAATGATGCAAGAAAGGACTAATTTTGACTTATAGCGACCACGTTATGAGGTTAGGAAGGAGAGGGGTAAAAATAGTTAAGTAAAGACATGTTGTGCACCGCCGCGCGACGTGGTACGTGTCAAAACATGTCGTGGGATGCCGAGTGATGTGGTTCACGTCAGGGCGTGTTGGACGATGTTGAGCGGCGTCGTGCGTGTCAGGCGTGCCACGGGAGTACCACCGTGTCATGTCACAATGACAAGCGATATTTTAGACGCTGTTCCAAAATATTCAAACTCTAAATAATAATAATAATAATAATAATAATAATAATAATAATAATAATAATAATAATAATAATATGAAATATAAACCATCCTAGGGAGTCGCTAAGAGGGTTGTGGCATTCCCGAAAGCCCTAACACCGTAAGACGTTTTAAGTAGATTGTCGCGCTAGTTAATTTATAAAACGCGGACAACATAAAATGAGTAATAGTGTAATGTAAACCAATATGTGAAGTTTATATGTGACTAATTGACATATTATTGTTAATTAAATATGTAGGATAATTGAAGGGAATTTTTAAAGTAATTATTAAGGAACGTTTCAGGTAGGTATTTTTAAACTATTTCGCAAGTTTTTAACTTCCACAATTTATTTTATTGTTCGAGTTTTAAAGTTTCATTCAAAGACATTATTGAATTTCTAATTTACGCAATATTTATAAATTGTGTGAACTTTAAACTTATGTAATTCTTTTAATAATTGTATAAGTTATTCAGCTATGGTAAATTGCATTTTATTTAAGATTTAAAGTTCTATATTCATGAATTGTTTAAGATGTGGGTCAATGCCAATTGTTCCGGCACGATGAAGATTTGAATATTTTATTGATTTAAAAATAAATCTTTGAAATATTATTGATGTTAGGTTGTGCTATCCAACCCAAATTGTTCATGTGCGGATTCAGATTCAAATCTGATATGAACAAACCTAATATGGGGGTATTTTACTTCGAAAAAATCCCGACAGACCCCTGAGGTGGTCAAACAAATGCATCTAGTCATTTAGCTAGAGTGTTGTACAACATAGGGTATACTGTGCTGATCACGCAACATGCCCGTAAGCCAGATGGTTCATAGTTGAATTAATATCAAACCTTTATGAAAATAAAAAGTTCAATGTCTTTTGACCGCTCAGTATGTAGTTTCAAAATGTTTAAATAAAATGAATTTATTATTATTCCTATTTATTCAAAATGCTTTCACAACTATTGTTCAGTTGTTAAAATATTATATAATATGATTCTTGATTTTGTTATTTATTCAGCTGTTATACTTGTTGAGCAATTAAATGCTCATTCTTGTTTTAAAATAAATATTTTAGCGAAGCCAGAACAAGCTGAAGGTTTCTGTAAGGACAAAGGGAAAGGGAAGATGAACGAGTAGAAGATATGTATTATTTGTAATAATTTAGTAGGAATGTAATATTATGTTATCATATTAGTTTTAAAGATGTTCTTAAACGAAGTAAAACATGGGATTGTTAGTAAGACATGTTGTAATAGAGTATTAATTACATTTATGTTGATATTATTGTGTTGAATGGGTAGAATCGTGATGTGTCATATCTAAGGATTAAAGGTACCCAGATTTGGGATCGTCACAAGAAAATAGTCCAACGAAGGATTTTTGATTCAATATTTTTGGCTTGTAAAAGGATTAGAAATGATAATCCATCTGGGGAAGTTTTAGAAAATGTTATGAGCTAGTATATGGCTCAAGAACAGACTCATTTCGATAACGGAGGGTCAAGTCATGACGTTGCAAAGTGGGTACATCATTAAGGAAAAACCACATGTTTTCTCTTCAAGATACCAGGACTTTTAAACTAAAGCAGACACGTTGCGCGAACAGATTATCTTGTCTAGATTGTGTTGACACCAATTAAAGTAGGTTCTGTACTATAGCAGACACCCCAAAGCAGACGGGTCAAGTTGTGTGCTTTACTTAAAGTAGATAGGTCAAGTTGTCTACTTTACACCTGTAGCGTAAAATGAAATAGAAAAGTTAGGCGCGTTGATTAAATCATAAACCATAAACATCCTAAAATATGAAGTAAAGTGAATGTAAATTTTCGTTTTTTCATAACTAATTGGTATGTGTTTATGAAATTAAATGTGTAGGACATTTAAACGATGAGTAAAGTAGATGTATAACGAGCACTTAAGGCAAGTTCTCTAACTTTTGTTTAAATTTATGATAATAAGCAAGTTTTCTAACGCCATTCAACTTTGTACATTGAATGGCATTTATTCTTGATCTTGTGCAATGTTTTATGTACAAGCTTTGATGTTCGTGGAATTATGCTCATTTGATTATGTTCATAAGACCATTTCGTTTGTATGACTCGTATGATTGATTTCGATTACGAAATACTTACATATTGTGTGAATCTCTAACTTATGCAAATTTTATGATATTTGTACAAGTTGTTCAAGCTTTTCTATAATATGTATTGATAAAATTTTATGTTCTAATATTCATGAACTATTTAGATTAAAGTCAATGTCAATTGTATTGGCTCGACGCACATGTAAATGCTTTTTTGATTTGAAAATAAATCTTAGAAGTATTTTTGAGGCTAAGTAAACCTATCCAACCATATTGCTTTGGTTTAGATTCTAGACTGTCAATTCCTTTTTGTTTCTGCTAGACACATGTTAAGATATGATTTGAATTTGTAAAATTCTTAAATGTTATCTAAGCCAAATTAAATTGGCGCAAACTCTGACTTAAGTCTGAGATGAACAACCCCATATTAGGGGAATTTTTGATCGGATTTTTGCTTGGCTTTCGCTGTGTAAAAACAAACATATATAGTGGTTTAAAAGCAATAGGTTGTGCACAACATAAGTACAATAGGTTGATACCCTAGCGTACTTAGAAAATGACGGTTTACTGATGAATTTCTATTAAAACCTTTTATGAAAATGAATAAGTTCAAGGTCTTCTAACCGCTCAGTATGTCGTTTCAAAAATGTTAAATTAAATGAATTTATTATTATTATTCCTATTTATTCGAAATGTTTTCACAACTATTGTTCAGTTATTAAAAGTTTGATGTATAAAAGATGTTTGATTATTAATGTTGATGTTGTTATTCATTATGAATACTTATTGAACAATCGAATGCTCACCCTTGCTTGAAATAATTTCTTTTCAGCAGAGCCAACACAACCCAGAGATTCTGGTAAGAACAAAGAAAAGAAGAAGATGAACGAGTAGAAGATGATTACTATTTGTAATAATTAGAAGGATTGTATTAATATTATATATAATATCATGTAATAAAGATTTAAGGTTTGAGAACCTGGGAGTTATAAGATTATGTTTATAATAGCTAGTAATTACATTCATAATGGTTGAGTTATACACGTGAATGTATTTAAATGTATGTGAATGGTTGTACCGTTGTACAATGGATACGGGTTTGAGGATACCCGAATTTGAGGGTGTCACAAAAATAATGCAACGTAAACCAATTTATGGAATTGTTATATGGCTAATTGGTATGTTATCGTTAATGAAAATGTGTAGGACATTTGAAGAACGTTTTAGCATATAAATTAAAGAACACTTAAGGCAAGTTTCTAACCTTCACAAATCTATTTTATTGTTCAAGTTTTTAAACTTTTTTCAAATACCGTATTAAAGTTCTAATTTACACAATGTTTATAAATTTTGTGAAATCTAACTTATGCAAATCTTTTAATATTTGTACAAGCTATTCAATTATGCTATATTGCATATTGTTAAAGCTTTAAAGTTCTATATTTCGTGAAATGTTTAAGAAGTATGTCAATGTATTTTTCTTCTTTTTCTTTGGTTAGACAAATGTTAAAATGTTAATTGAATTTTATAAATTCATTAATGATGTCAAAACTAAATTTAATTGGTGCGAACTCGGATGCAAGTGTGAGATGAACAACTTTATTCTTAGAGGCATTTTTAGTCAGAAATTCTGACCGACACACGAGGTGTCAAAATAAATGCATATAGTCGTTTAAAATGTAGAGTTGTGCACAACATGAGTATAATAGATTGATCCCCTAACGTACTCAAGGAAATACGGTTTACAGTTAAATTAATGTTTAACCCTTATATATGAAAAGAAAACTTCTTGGTCGAAATGTCCTCTCAACATGAATGTTAGAAATGTGTACATTAAAGGAAAATTATTATTCCTATTTATTCGATCAGCTTCATAATTATTGTTCAATTGTTGAAGATTTCAGAGAAAGATAACATTCTTGATTTTGTTGATTCTATAAATGTTTTATACTTGCTGAGCATTGTTGCTCACACTTGCTTAAAATTAAATGTTTTCATTTAAAACTGAGCAGGCTGAAGGTGTCGAGAAGAAAGATAAAGGAAAATGAAAAGTTTCCAAGTAGAGAATTATATGTAATAGTTTTATATACTAGGAATGATGAAATGCTAATAGTTATGTAATATTTATTATTATGATGTTTTAAAGATGTAAAGGCCTTAAAACTTAGGATAGATGGTGATATTTAATAATGTAGTAATTACAATAATGTCTTTAAACTTATATAGATAGATGTGTGTGGATGTTGTAGTACCATGTAGTATCATATCCAGTGTTTAAAGGTACACTGATTTGGGGGCGTCACAAATTTGTTTTTATAGATTAATATTTTGGGATTTTTTTCATATTTTATTTATTATTTATTTATTTTTAAAGATAAATTTTTCATTTTAAAAAAAATCTTTTAGTTAATTTTTTGTACATATTTACTTATGATTAAGATTTTTTATATTTTTTGAGTTATCTGTGTTCAAAATTTCTTATTGAAATAAAAAAAAATTGTGCTAATAATTATGCATTAAACATGAACTTTTTTTACCTTCAGTGTAAAATATTTTAAGATTTTTTCATTCAAGTGGCCTACAACCAATGCAATATAATATTATAAAATATTTTTCTTAAAACTAAAACTCAATTATATACTATATAAATATTAAATTTTATTATAACAATAAAATGAGGAATGGTGGTGATGGATGTTGGATAAATTCTAGATACGCTCTACATGCACATGTACGTGGTCAACAAGTAATATAATGATGAATATAGTATCGTTTCCACAGAGACAAATATGAAATTTAATCTAACAATTACCAGTTTTATATTAATTCAGTTTTATTAAACTGATCAAATTAATGATTATAATTAATAAAAACTAATAAACTAAAAATCAAAATAAATTTATAACCGTAATTTTAATCAGACAATAGAGAATTAAGCCTACAATTTTACTTTAAGTTTCACTCTGATTATTACACCTTTTTCCAGTTTAATTTACTATCTCAATTCATTAATCAAGAACACTCAAGTAGAATTAGTCATCTCTCGATGCACTAACACCGTATTAACTTAAATCCACAATTTGATAGAATTAAGCCAAACACCCTAATTAACTAATTCATTATATCTCTATGTGAATTAAAATCAAATAAGGTTTAAATTCCAAGTTCTTTATGCGATTACATGCGATGTCAGGTATATCTTTATCCTAAACATTCATAAGGAAATCCATCAAAACGCAGAATTCAAGAACACATTCTATTGTGATTAGGTCTAGATTCATACATCATCTCTCGAGTCCATATAAATCCACATAAAATTGGTGATCAAGTAATTCATAAATTAAGTATAAATCACAATAAATGAACTGAATTGATAGTATTAATAAATTGAAATTCAAGCATGACAATCATCGTTCAACCTTAAAGATCCATTGCAAGCCTAAAAAGTAATTTAGTTCATCATAGATAAATTAAAAACTAAATAAAGTAAAGAATTCATCATTCCAATTACAAAATTTGAATTGAAAGACTAAGAACAGTAATACACCACCCTTATCCTCACTCCAATCTGTAATATTCGTGATCTTGACCTTCTCCGCTGCTCCTCCAATGTCTTCTCTGAAAATTAGGGCTCCAAGTTGCTAATTAATTGATTGTTAATTGAAGTATGTGGTCTCTTTACTTAAGTCACGTAATAGCTGATAAAAAACGCCCCAAAACAGTCCCAATCCATGCCAAAGTTCATCATTCCAAGCTTCCGGAGAGTTTGCATTGCAAAAGGATAGCTCCTCTCGGTCCCCGTACCCCCGCCCCGGTGGGGATTTTATGCTTACTGATGCCCGCCCCAGCGGGGGGTCTTGAAGTCTTACTTGCCACATACACCCCCGCCCTGACGAGGGTCAAGATTTCTGCAGTTGCTGATTTTTGTCTTTTACTACTGTTTTCTTGCCGCAATACCACCATTATGCCACCAATGACATGTAATGTAACCTAAACATAGAACAACACACAAAAAAAGTAAAACTGTACAGAAATAGATAAGATCAACACCGTTTATGTCCAAATAGGAACCGATTCGTAGGTATAAAACCAACTCATCAAACTCCCCCCAAACTTAAACCGTGCTAGTCCTCGAATATAATACAATACGCAATACAAAGAAATGAAATGCAGCTAACTATATACTTACGAATCCAGCAGTAAGACAGAACATAATTTAATCACACGGCCACAAAGAAATGAAGTAAACACGATAGTATATCATATCGAGGCAAATCAATACTTCCCAGTCAATCATCAAATCTTAAACTGTTCTAACTGATATAGTGTGTGTGTTTTCAACAACCATGATAACTGATATAAAATTAAATATAACACATAATAGGTCTCTTTGAAGGACTCAAATAGTGTAAACTCAAGAAATCCAAAAACAGTCTAGATCCTACTAAAATCAAATAATTAACAACTCTAAAGGTCAAAATGGGATACTTATGCTTTATTTTTCACTTATGGGGGCTTTTTGCTCTTTTTTCCCTTTTAATTTTCCTCATGGTTACGCAATGTGTAGTCCTCTTAGGCTTTTCAGTGCTACCACATAACGAGCTTTCAACCAACGACTCTTAAATCGTAAGGCTTTAGGGCGCTAGGTGTAAAGACATCCCCTCGGGCGTACTTGCTCAAGTAATAAAGGCCACAAAATTGGACTAACCACGGTGTTTTTTCATATTTTTCTTTTTCCTTTTATTCTTATTCTCATTTTTTTAGCTTATATATCCAAAATTTTCTCCCAAACTTAGGTCCTTGTCTAATTTTAGCCACACTACCTATTCATGTCTTTCTTTCATTCAAACTAACATTATCCTTAAGAATTCCATTATGTGTCCATTTAAATTCAATCAGTCAACATAGCTATTTCTAAGGTGATAACCTGATTATATTAGTTTCAAACAGATAATGATTCAATTCAAGACAAGAAACCACATCAAAGTCTTAATAGTCAATATTATACTTGTCTACGCAATTCCAATCTCATCATTGGCTAAAACAGACTATAACTATCTAATAGCTGGAAATATGCAATGCATGAACTAAATGCAATATAAACACAGTAAACTAACTAGTTTTTTTTCTTCAATTTTTCATAAAACAGAACAAGAAACATAAACAACACTACTACTACTACTACTAACTTAAACTACTATGCAACTATATGAATGCAAACATAAATGAATATGACTACAAACTACACTAACATATGCAAATTAAACATAAGACATAAACAGAAACTAAAACATTGAACATAAAATTAAAACTAACTCCCGCAAACTTAGCAGTTACAATGTCCTCATTGGAAAAATATATCAATAAACGAACAGAGGACTTCACTGCTTCCTGTTCAGCATGAGGTGATGGTGGTGGTGGTGGTCTTTAAACAAAAACTATGTGCTCCTCCACATCCGAATCCGATGGAGGGTATTGTGGCATACAGTAGTAGCACTTTTCCCTTGTCACCTCACTTGGATGCGTCGAAGGAAACATCTTTGCACATAGAAACGCATAATGTGACACCCCGAAATTCAGACCGCCACTTGGTCACTCGAATTCGGTTCATCACGTACTCATGTTATATCTATAATAACTAGAATTACATATTCACAGCAAAAAATCTAATTTAGAATATTATACAATAATTTATTATAATTATTCTCCCAAGTCTCGCAACCTACAATACTTAATAGATTAAATAATAATATCGAATAAAGACTTATTACATAATCCTACTTAAGCTTAAACACAGTCTGCAAACAGTCTTAATACTACATAATAGTCTTAAACATAAAGGAACAAGCTAGTCGGTAGCCTTGCCCTTACCCTTGTCTTTCCCAAAGATACTTCATGTTCTGTCTTAACTGAAATGTTTTAAATAAGCAAGAATGAGCACAAATTGTCCAACAAGTAATATATAATAAGGGTAAAGAGTTCTATAACACGAGTTTGAAATATCAAACTATCATCTCTAAGATAGTTCAACAATTCCTGAATCAAATCCTTGGAATAAGAATGATAATTCAATATAAATCAACATATATATATATATATATATATATATATATATATATATATATATATATATATATATGAATTCAAAGGTTATCAATGTATCCAACTGGATAAACAATTTATACTGAGCAGTCACTAAGGACTATTAAACATCTACTAGAATCATCAATATTAAACTGATAACCCAAAATAATTAGGTACGATAGATGATCAGTCTATAATACCCTATGTTATGTATAACTACACAGTAATATTCATGCGTGTGTTGGGGCTTCTAACAATAAACACTCCCCTTACCATAAGGGTTGTTCAACTCATTTTTCAAGATTTACGCACCAGTCAATTGGTTTGGACAGCTTTATAAATATGCATATAGTTTAGCCGAATCAAAAGGCATAGACACTTTCACAATATTCAAGAACAATACCAAGTTCAACATGAATAATAGTTTTCTCAAGAGTTTAACATACTAGCTCAATTGAACAAGAAAGTAAGATAACTTGCATTCAAAGAGATAAAGCATATTTATGATATCCGTTGAATAAAGTAATGCAAGGGTTTAGGATACCTGCATTCAATATACGAATCACATGAAATTCAAGAACTTGCACAAAATCTAAAGTTGTGTAAGTTAGGAAACTTGCCTTAAGCGTAGTTTACCAAAGTAAAGCTTAATATCCTCTTTCGAATCCTAACATAATATAGTTACACGTATAAGATATTCATTAGTTTCATAAACTCGCATAGGTAAGTTTAAACGTGCATATAAACGTCTAACTTAGTTGTTACCACATATAACATCACCTATCCTATATTTTTATAGCACAAATCAGACTGTAAGACATCACAAATTTGAACAACATATCATTGCTTTATATCTTGTAAATATTCTTTTGGACTTAACATTTGAAAGTCATGATTAACATTCATCTCTATTGCATAGCATGCTTCTTAACACATTACATAGCATATTGGTCATATATTACAAGTTAAAGTGATCATATAAGCATGCTTCAAACATCAAATCAAAAACAGAAACTGTTCATGACTGCAGGATGGCGCAGCTACGCCCTGCCTAGGCTTAGGGACGGTGCAGCTGCGCTGTCCCCTGGCCAGACCAGGGTTGAGCTACTGCTCTCCTGATTTCAATCCCATCATACCTCTACACTTATATTTTAACATACCTACATGCTAGAGGTTCTCACATAAGCATATGATCATTCTTAAGTTCACCTTTACAAGTTCTTAGTTTATAACTTTCCATGGAATTAAAGCTTAAAAGGTCATACAACCACCACACTTTATAACTTTGGCCATATGTCTACATAATGATGTCATACATTCTGTTAATACTCATGCTTATAGTATTCATATTGTTTATTCACAATTATCACTGTTAACACTTCGAATCATGCTTTAAACTCATGTTTAGTTTACTACTGTTAAATCAAACATATAAGAGTCATGCTTAGAGACATAGGAAATGTAAACATGTCATTTTAGATTCTAAGAACTTAACTACCCATACTTAATGCACTTGGCTTGAAAACATATCCAAGTTTGCTTTTGAAATCATTTTAAACCTTAACAGTGCAATTTAACATGTACAAGGCAACTTTAAAGCTCTTATCATATGTAGTCAAGACATGTTAACACGTTTGGAAGATCAGAATGTATATCATCTAGTAGTCATGCATGTTAGCTTACTATACTAAGCTTTTTCTTGAAAACTTCTCTAACATAAAGCCTAATAAGGTCGTCATGAACAAAGGAACTATGAATCATATGTCATGCTCATTTATGTGTGAAATCAATCATGTGTGTAGACTACTAAGCTCAAAATTTGCAGAACATGAATTTTAACAAAGTTTGTTTTCAAAACTTGAAGTCCTTGTTAAAGATCTTCTACTAAATCATGTTGGACACTTCATAACTCATAAGGAAGCCTTATAACACAGGTTATACCTCTTTTTCATATGTAAATAAATCATAATACCATACTAGCAACAATCTAGCATAACAGAATCCAACAACTGGTTCTGAGGTATGGCGCAGCTGCGCTGCACCCTTGTATAAACAAGGCACAGCTGCGCCACGTCGAAGTCAGAAGTAGTAAGCAGACTATGTTTTGCAGAGTATTACCCAACTTATTTTCCAACGGTTTAAGCTAGTTCCAAAACATCATTAAAGTGTTTATACATGTTAGTAAACTTCTTAAACACATTATAACATGTTAATTCATATCAATTGACATAGAAATTCAAATAATTTTAAGAATTTATCAAAACTCATTTCAAGAACATAACTAGGGTTTATACCTTCTTAAGCTCGAATTGGACTTCCTACACTATGAGTATGCTTCTATAATATGCTCAACAACTTAGAATTACTCAAACTCAGAATCATAAGACAATTACAAGCAACCAAAAACTGAAAATGGAGCTTATATTTATAGAAGGAACTTGGACTAGACATTGGCATTACATTAAGGTTGGGTTCATGGTGTAATGGAAGAGTACATTGGTTAATTGAGAGTGGTTTAACAACCCACCACCAGCCATTGGCTTTGTAATCATCACCTATGCCTAGCTATTTGGAAATTACGTAAGTTAGCTTTAGGATAAGAGAAAAATCTCAGCAATCTTGTTATCTAAGCTTGGTTTGGTTTCTTAAATTCTCATAATATAATATTAAGGCACAATTCCTACCATATTAGGAAATTAAGGATTAGTTACATACTCACATCATATAATCCATGTATGTAAGACCCCAAATTTTATGAAATAAAAGTATTCAATTTTTCTTATAATTACAAATCAGTAAATGGTTAAATTGATAAAAAGTTAAAGTTATGGGTGAAATGTGAAAATTTTTCAAAATAAACAAGTGGTTATAAAATAATTATTGTTGTCGGGGAATATTCGTTTGGTCGTGGAATATTCTTTCTGTCGGGAAAAATTCGTACGACGGCGTAACTATTTGTGGGCCCCATAACGGAAAGCGATTGGATGAAGAAAACGACAAAATTGAGTTTTTATAAATAACGGCATAGTTGTTACCGTTAACACTATTGGAATACCTGGTGGTTAAAATACAATAATACGCGTAGTTGCACAGTAGCACACGGTATTGCATAATATTTTTTAAATTATTGATTCTTATGTGAGAAGACACTACTCAATAATTGTTACAGTAATTACTGTTCAATATTTTATTTTAATTGATTCAATAATTGTTGCGTTGATATTTTATATTATTGTTGTTTCAATAATTGTTACTGCACAGTATTTCCCATTATCAGATCAATAATTCATATTATTTAAATAATATTATTAGATAACATTATTGGCAATGTCTAGAAAGTTCTGTCTAAGGAGAGGTTTGGTCATCTAATTGCGTTCTAGTAAGGAGAAATCCTTATTAGAAAACCCCCTCTTTCCTGGAAACGGCCTGGTTGTCATAAATGTGATTCTGTAATATTATTTGTGAATAATTAATTATTGATTCATATGATAAGGAAATATTTATTTTATGTGGATATAAATGAGGGATATATTTTTGTGGTTAAAAATGAAGAAGTTAATGTTGAGGTTTCTATCAGTATTTTTGTCGGAATGGAGGTATTAAAAATTAGGGTTTTTGAGATATATTGCGGGGGTTATAATTTTTAATCCGACCGTTGGATCGTGGTAATATTTGGATATGTTATACATATATAAGTTTAGTATATGTCCACAAATTTTGAACCATTAAAAATGAACATATGATTTGTTATGAATTTTACGAGATGACTGGTTCAGAAATTATTGAAGTTTCGGAATTTATCATTTTGGTGGAAAATTCTAGAATTGGTGGGCCCCACTCTTGGTTGGTGAAGAAATATGCTGAGATTGTTATTCAAATATGGTGGGTGGGAATAGTAGCAGGTAAAGCCATTAGGTTGCAGGTTAAGTCTGCTTCAGCGTGCTAACATTTTCTTATAAATAGAGGGCTAAGTTAGAATTGAAAATCACACCAGAATTCATAAGCTTTCTCTCTTTTTCTCTCTAGATTACCAAGTGTATTTTGTGAGTATTTAGATACTTGGTGAGTTGCAATTCTTTAGTGCAAGTTTCCTTCAGCGTCATATCCGATATCCAGTCAGAAGTGCTGCTCTTTTGAGGTAAGAGATTGTAAAGGATAGTAAATGATATTAAGAGATGCTATATTCTTCACAATAATGTTATTCTTTCAATATCATTATACTGAAATATTGGTATGCATTTTATTGTAGAATTTTTACATTTTTGAGTCGGGATTACTATTCACGTATACGACACTATTCATGTATACGGCACTATTCATGTATATGGCACTATTTACGTATATGACATTATTTACGTATACGGTACCATGTACGAATACAGAGCACTATTAATGAGTTACTATTCACGAGTTACTATTCACGAGTACTATTCACGACAAAAATTGGTTTCTTTTTCTGACCAAATTATTGTTTATTTATGATTGTTGCTCTTGAAAATAAATGCAGATGTTGATCATATTATTTTTATTATCATATATAACATTTTTATAACCCTGATGTTGAATTTCTCTTTCACTTGAGTGTAAAGATGAGTAAATTATTGGTATGATCGTGACTAAGGAATATCTTTGGCCTGTAGTGCAAAGATGAATTGTTAACTGGTATGATCATGACCATTGAATTTATAATTGAATATCTTTAGCTTAAGTGTAAAGATGAATTGATTAACATGATTATAATTATTGTTTATATAAATTCTGAAATGATTATATAATTCTTTGAGACATGAATATATTTGGCCTGTAGTGCAAATATGAACTGTTGAGGAATATCTTTGGCATGTAGTGCAAAGATGAATTATTGATGAATATCTTTGGCCCGTAGTGCAAAGATGACCTGTTGTTGAATATCTTTGGCCTGTAGTGCAAAGATGAACGGTTGACGAATGTCGTTGGCCCGTAGTGCAAAGATGAATTTATTAGTATGATTATGAACAGGAACTGTGATTTGGTATAACCATGATCTTTGATGTTTCAGGTAAAGACATGTGATGAAAATTATCTTCGTCCTAGATGCGAAGAGGAATTTAGAATCACAATTATGATTATGAGTTATTTATATGATTATGGACCAGAACTGTTGATTGATGTTACAGGGATAAAACATTGTTTATGGATTTTTAACATGGAGAAGATAATAGATTTTATGGTCTATTTGACTCTTCTAATGGATTGCTCGTTCCGCTGCAACTGTAGCATCCCCAAATCTCGGTCCTAATCACCAAGGATCTGGTATACTATTTCTATAACTATTGCGGAAGATATAAACATAAATTGTTTATACATTAAACTTTTACACATCATTCCCAAGGTCTACAACCTTAACTTAATACATACCTTCAATATCTTAAAGGTTTACAATGATATTCTCGTCAGAAAATTTAATAGATCTAACTGCACTATAATTTAATCTTGTACTTTGTCTTCGCTTCTGTCTTTACTCAAGCTTTCATCTTAATCTGAAAATTTTATCATGATATAGCAAGGGTGAGCATCAAATTTGCCCAGCAAGTTTAAATTCAATAAAGATATATCATGATTGAAAAGAATGAATAAGCTTTCAAGTTTTCAACAATATAATAATTGTGAAATAACATGAATCAAGTTTCAATAATTTCATGACTGAATCAATAATGTTTGAAGGTCAACAATGACCATAAACAATTTAACTGAACCTTATGGTAATGAAGGTGATCAGCCTTTCATACCTGATGAACATATGCAACATGCACTAAGTGCGAATCAATAATCAGTTAAGACATGAATAATCATCAATAATCATTCACTAACATACTTTGAAATATAACTCGAGTTTGAGTTAGGGAAACTTGCCTGATTCGTTGACTACTGCTACGCAGTTTAAGTTAACTTCTTTTGGTAAGACCTATCAGTAATAATAAGATTGGTCTTTCAATCAGCATATTCTACTTTGTATCATAATACAATTACTTTGTCAATAGATTATCTAACACTTAATCAAATATTAGATAACATCCTAACACATCGGTATTATTATCATTCTTGGATAATTCTTCAATCACTGTATCATACTTATTATGATTAAACACTTAATCTTTCATGTTATAAACTCTTTTCTATAATCCAGCAAAATGTTTATAATTCAGCAAACTGTTTTCTCTAATACTTCAATCCAGCTAGCTGGATTCATAATCCTTCAACCTAATGACCAATCCAGCAGACTGGATACATAATTCCTTTAATCTAGCAAGTCAAACTGCAATCCAGCAAACTAGATTACAAATCCAGCAACTAGATTGCAATCCAGCAAGTTGGATTCAGTATATTTTCAATTCAGTAAACTTCTTTCCAATCCAGCAAACTGAATTCATCAGATTTTCTAATCCAGCAAGCTGGATTCCATATCCTTTTCACGAAAATACCAAATCAATTTATTATTTTCCCATCCTTTGCACAAACATGTATACACATATTTCATACACAAAAAGTATTTTTCCAAAATTTTCCAACTTCCTTTGGTATTTTTAAAAAATCATTTTTAGTTAATTCTTTAAGAAATTAGCTACCTCGTGCACAACTCAGGAAATTCCCATCTCTTGGCACAATCTTATACATGTTAACGTGACACTCCAGTTTAAATTTCGTGGCCATCGGAGTTATAGAACTCCGGTTATAGCGATTTTCGTCGGAAAATCACAGAAATTGAAATGGTCACAACTTGCTCATTTTAACTCGGAATGAGCTCATTTTTGGACACAAGGTACTTGATATCATATATTTTCGTGTCCCAAAAGGTCAGAATTTATTACATAAACTAAGTTGCCAAAACAGCCCTCGCAAAAATTTGGGCAGCAACTTTTTGGCATAAAACAGTTTTAGAGTCCTTTGCTAAAACAGTCATAACTCTCGCGTTTTAAAACATTTTTGAGCGATTCTTGAGACCACGCGAAGCTAACTTCCAGGGCTACAACTTTTATCTAATGATATTTTTCCAAAATCCGAACACATCAGTCCAAAAAGTTTGTAAAAGGAGACTGTTCGGGATTTGGTTGAACAGTTTGATTATGCTTCTTCCGAACGTCATAACTACCTCCTCCGGAGTCGGAATTAGTCCGTTCCAGAGTCTATGGAAAGCTTATTCAGTGTACTATAACATATCAGAAGCCCAGAATTTTTAAAGTACAAAAAGTGGACGAAAAAGCCCCCGTTACAGACTGCCCAAAAACAGTTCCTAGAAAAACGGGACTGTTTTCACAAAATCAGTCATTACCCCATGCAAACTCAACATATTTGAGTGCTACCACTTGGGTTAACTAGTAAACACATATATCTAGCACCCCTCTTTGACGGATCGTAAAAAGAAGCTATAGATTTAAAACGGTGGATTTTCAAAGTAAATAGAAATTTAGGATTTCTAAACTAGAAAAAATTAAGCTTTCATTTCTTTTGGTTTCCAACCAAATCAACACCCAAAATAGGTAGATCCATACTTGAATCCATGGAAAACACATAGATCTTAGGGATTTGAACATCTAAATCAAAACCCCTTTCCATCAAATTACAAAAAAAAATAAAGGAAAAAAATTATACCTTTGTTTTTCTTCTTCTTTTTCCTTCTTCCATGGAGAACCTTCTCACTCCTCTTCTTCTCCCTCATGGGCCACCGCCCCTCCTCTCTTACTCTCCATGGCTTCGGCCACTTCTTCTTCTCTCTCTTTTCTCTTTCCCGTTTCTTTCTTTTCTTTCTTCTTTTTCTTTCTCTCTCTTCTCTTTTCTTTCTTATCTCTTATCTTCTTATCTCTTCTTATTCTATTTCCTCTCTTATAAAATCCGGCCATGTGGCCATATTATCCTAAAAAAATTAATTTCTTTTCCATTCTTATTTAGCATGCCAAATGTCCAATATGTCCTCCTTAATTGTGCTTAAATTTTGGGCACCATTTCCATCTTTTGGGCTATCAATAATTAATCTATTGGACCTTCAAATTAAACTCTTTAGGCCATTGAAAAAAAATTATCATATTCCAATGTCTTTCCATTTTACCCACCCTAACTATTTAATTAGGGTATCCATTCCAAATATATAGAATTTAAGTCCTCACTTTAGCACATTAAATTCTATAACCCAATTAAACTTGTTTTAATTAAGTTATAAAATTAATAACTTGAGATAATTAAAATATATCTCTTAACTTAATATTATTTTTAATATTATTGTTCTCCCATAAGTGGGCCTAGTTTGGGCCCTTAATTAAACTCATAGAGCTAACAAATTTAATTGTTTTACTTACTCACAAAAACTAACTTGGGCTCGCTTAAATAATATTACCTCCTTAGCCCATTAAATCCAATTCTTTTGGACTCTAAATAAATTATTGGGCTATGATATTATTATAGTCAATTACTTTTAATACTTTTGGGCTTCAAATTTAGTTTCTTTGGGGCCATATAAAATTTATATAGTCCAACACTCTTAATAGTATTCCCTAATTAGTTAATTAGGGTTTTCCTCACACTAGAAAATAAATTCCTTACTCGTGCACATTAATTTTCTTAACCCAATTAGACTTACTATTATTAGGTTATAAAATTAATTAACTGAGATGTATAAATAAATCTCTTAATATTGGTATATACATAAATACTAGTATTCTATCATATTATAACCTCTTAGGTTATTTAATTACCACACCTAATATATATATTAGGTTACATAACTTAATTCTTAATTCACTTGAATTAATTCTATGACCACTAAATAAAAGTAACCTTTTAGGTCATTTAAATCTCATACCATGTTTTAATAACTTATTTAAGTTATACAATTTATATTGTATAATTAAATTTAATTTCCTCTACCTCTCTATAAATTGTTTTCAAACAATTTATTTATATATTAAATATATAAATTCAATATATTCAATCATTTATTCAAATATGAAATTAATTTACTAACTTCCTTGATACCAATATACATATTTACATATTGGATCTCCTCTCATATTTTTACTTTACATCATTGGTATAATATTAAATATTATATCATTATCCATATAACATCATATCATAACATATTTCACTTCTCATACTAATTTTGACTTTTCTCCATAAAAAGTCAACTGTTGACTTAGACCAAAAGTCAACCTTTACACATTTTGTGTTTACTGTCCCTTCTAATTAAACTTGACGTTCTGGACGCAACCGAGCAGTCCATGCTTCAAAATTCTATCTCTAACTCAAATTTTGAGTTTTAAATTATTCCTTTCTTATTGCTAATCGTATTAACTAACGACTTTATACTTATTCAAATTCTTATTTGCCAGTCAAGGCTAACGTTCAAGCTATGTTAATTACTAACATAGTTTTATCTTGATCCTTATATCATTAACTTAATTCAGCATTCCTCTTACTAAAATATATATAGCACCTTACCAAGTATATATATTTCTATACATATACTCATCTTCGTTTAACCTCATAGCATCTCTTCATGTGAAATCTTATCTTCTTACTAAAATTTCCATATGTACTTAAATAACATTTCTTAGACTATTCAGTTCATATAGAATTTACATGTATCGTAATACCTTATTCTCGATATTTCTTCAAGTACATATTAATTCATTTCTAGGGTTTTGAAATTTTATAACCCATATTTCTTTATTCTCATTCAATTAAGAAACCATATAGGTTCTTCTTAAAAATTTTGAAATCTTTAAAATTCCTTCACAGAAACGTCAATTCCATATACTTATTTTCTGTCTAGGTTCATCTTATAACCTTTAATCCATCATTTTAGGATTTTAATAATTATCTAAATTCTCGGGTTGTCACAGCAACTATGGTTGAAATTTTTTATCATCTACCATATGTTCTAAATATCTGATTTATTACTGTTGAAGGCTATTAATAATTTATTTATCTTTAGTCATGATATTCTTTACTGGGCTAGTTGTGCTCACCCTTCTGTTTCATAATTCCTTTCAGGTAATATGAGTGTAGCTGGGTTGAGCGGGGGTAACAAGGGAATAGAACAGTGGCCATCATTTAGTAGTTATATTTGAAGAATCCAATAGGGTGAGGCGAACCTAACGTTGGAAGGGTGTTTTGCCACTAACATACAAGATGTCTAATGACATACAACCTCGCGTCATCATAAGACAAGGTTGTGCTCATCCACTTGCTGAGTATATTTACGAACACTACCTATATAATCTTGGTGTTTGTTTGAAGTATAATTCTCAATTAGACATAGTTGAGATAATGATAAGTTAAGAGAAGACTCACCATTGGGAAGAATATGATAGTAATCTTCTCGTTTTTCTTTGGGGTCTATTGGGTCAACCAAGGATAATCCTGTGGCCATATGATATCTATCATAACATAGACACATGGCCTCCCATGTACGAAGGTTTCCTTGAGCACTTCCCAAAGATTCTAATTTTTAAAACAGTTTTTGACTATACCTTTATGTAAGCTGTCATTGTGACGTGTTATCCAAGGTTGGGATGAGAGTCACAGTTGGTATATATTTGTATCCAAACTCACAGCATATGTGTTGTTGTATTTTGCACGATAATTGTGGTAATAAAGTTGTAGTTATTTTCTGTACCATGTATTTGGCGACTCAGAATGGGTTGGATGGAATGTACCTATTTTGGGGTCGTTACAATGTACATTAAATACTCGCAATAAAATAACGCAATTTGTTTTCATTGCTACAGAAGAAAATTAATTTTGTCCAACTGATCACTGGCGCGGCTGCACCAGTTTGTACTGCTGGGAGGGCGCACCTGCGTCGTACCCTGATAGTGCCAAACTGGTTTAGCTTTAAGCCTGTTTCCACCTCCATCACCATACTAGTTTTACACGACATGAATTAACATCCACACGAGTGATATTGCTAATTTAAGAGTGTATTCATTCCTTATATGGAATCATATAATCATACGCAATTAATATTCCTCTTAATAACTATTCCTCTTTTAATTTACTTAGTGAAATTCCTCATTCCACACTATGCCACACAAGGCATTTCACAATTCTCATCACAGTCCACATTCGCATAAATTCAATTTAACTTAGTTGAATTATTCATTTCACATCACATCAATATTTATTTTTAAATAAATATTCATTTCCAATAGAATATTTATTTAATAAGATATGAAAATTCTCAGGTATTACATCCTCCCCCTTTATAAAAATTCTGTCCCAGAATTGCTACAACATTATACAAATTGATGGGGATAATCCCTTATCATCCTATCTTCTAACTCCCACGTAGCCTCCTCGACATCGTGGTTACACCAAAGCACTTTTTCAGAGGAAATGACTTTGTTTCTTAAAGTTTACCGTTCCTATCTAAAATTTGGACAGGAATTTCTTCATACGCTAAGTTCCTCTCCACTTGAATGGGTTCATAAGAAATCACGTGCTTGTAGTCGGTCTTGTACGGTCGCAACACAGAGATATGGAACACGTTATGGATGTGCTCCAACTCGGGTGGTAATGCAACTTTGTACGCCACTTCGCCCACTAACTTCAGTATCTCGAATGGTCCTATAAATCTTGGACTCAGTCTTCCTTTCTTAGCGAAACGGATCTTTCCCTTCCATGGAGATACCTTCAGGAATACAAAACTGCCGACTTTAAAATCTCGGTCCTGCCGATGCAAATCTTCGTACTTCTTCTGACAATCTTGAGATGCTACTAGTCGGGCTCTTATCACTGTCACCACGTCTACGGTTTGTTGTACTAACTCTGGTCCGAGTATTCGTCGCTCTCTGACTTCGTCCCAACATAACGGTGTTCTGCACTTTCTTCCGTAAAGAGCTTCATACGGTGGCATGTCGATACTCGCATAGTAACTATTATTATACTTAAATTTGACTAAGGGTAGGTGGTCGCCCCAATTTCCCTTGAAGTCCATCATGCAAGACCTAAGCCTGTCCTCTAGCATTTATATTGTTCACTCACTCTGTCCGTCCGTCTGCGGGTGGTAAGCGGTACTCAACCTTAACTGTGTTCCCATCCTCTCTTGCAAGCTTTTCCAAAAATTTAACGTAAAGCGCTGATCTCGATCAGAGACAATAGATACCTGCACTCCATGTCGTGAGACAATCTCTTTTATGTATAGGCTTGCTAGCTGGTTTAAACTGTAGCGGATCCTGATCGGTAGAAAATATGCGATTTCGTAAGTCAATCCATGATAACCCAAATGGCATCATAACATTTCTGCGTAACTAGAAGTCCTACCACGAAAACCATCGTAATGTGCTCCAATTTCAACTCTGGTATTTCCAACGGTTGTAGTAAACCACTCGACCGCTGATGCTCTGCCTTTACGCGTTGGCAAGTCAAACATCTACTAACGCACTCTGCGACTTCCCGTTTTAACTTGGGCCACCAAAAATGTTGGCTCAAGTCTCGGTACATCTTAGTGCCTCCCGAATGAACAGAATACATCGTATTGTGTGCCTCATGCAAAATCTCTTCTCTTAACTCGATTACCGCTAGTACCTACACTCTCCCTTTGAATCTTAAGACACTGTCTTTATTAATCCGAAATTTCTCTTCCCCATTTTCTGTAATCCTTTTCCTGATCTTCTCACATTCTTCATCTTTCTCCTGTGCTTCTTTTACTCTATCCAACAATGTCAGACAAGCTTCCATTACAAATAACTTCTCTTCAGACCTCTCAGGTCCCTTTACCTATATTTTCAATTTCTCCATTTCTCTTATTAACTCTTCCTGAGTCGTCAATTGAAACAATTTCTCCCTTTATTTCCTGCTCAGGGCGTCGGCAACTACGTTTGCCTTCCCTGGATGATAAAGAATATCGCAGTCATAATCTTTGATCAATTCTAACCACCTTCTCTGACACATATTCAACTCTTTCTGTGTGAAGATATATTTTAGACTTTTTGTGGGCCATGTATATCTCACATTTCTCTCCGTACAAGTAATGCCTCCATATCTTTAGCGCAAAAACTACTGCCGCTAACTCTAAGTCGTGAGTAGGGTATCGTTTTTCATAATCCTTTAGTTGTAAACCTGCTCTGATACTAATTGTTAGTTCCCGGAGACACACAAGTTATCTAGAAGGGGGTCGAATAGATATTTTGGATTTTTTTTTCAAAGAGTAACTTAACAGTTTTGTTAATTAAAAAGATTAACTTAGCATAACGGAATATATGATTTTTTTATCCCCTTTAAGATAAATACAAGGTTATAAATCAAGCAGCAGTTATAACAGATAAAATAGTTAAAGCAACTGAAAGTAAATAACACAGTGTTTTTAAGTAGTTCAGAGCACTTAAGACTCCTAGTCCACTCTTCTACTCCACGAGTAGGAAATCCACTAAGGATGTTGGTACAATCTTTAAATCACTGAGATTCCTTCAAGACCAATAGTCTTGGAAAGCTAGTTCACAAAGAACTCTTCAAGCCAAGCAGAATTAGAAAGCTAGTACACTAAGCACTCTTCAAACCTAGTAGGTTTGGCAGCTCTATAATGAGTGTAGTTGATGTTGTTGTTGTGCTACTAAGTTGCCTTAAGCTCAGGTACTGATAAACTTAGTAGCGAAGCAAGATATAGCTGAATTGTGGAGTGAAGATTTGCCAGATGTTTTATGTTCTTTTTCGTTCTTGATTCTTTTTCGTTCTTGACTCTTGCTTGTTTGACATCTTCAATCTGAAGGCCTAATATAGAAGCCTTTGAAATTTTCCCATTGAGAGGCTACCGTTTGAGCATTAAATGCTTTATGCATTCTGAGTTCTCTGATGTTGACATCCTGATGATGTGAGAGCTTCTTTTTGACTTGCCTAACACGGCAGTTTCCTTTCTCACCTAACACCTCTGAGACATCATTATCACCAAAATAGTTGGTAGATACATTTCTCCTTACTTTTTGATTCTTTGATTCAACCAAGGTTGTTTGGTGAGAGCATTGGGTTTCACAATCATATCAGCGTTCGAGTGTCAGTTGATGATGTAAAACATTTTTGTTGATTTTGATGCTAACCGATGAGCACTATGATCGTGGTTTGATGATAAGAGCTTACACTCTACGATTCTGCATTGGCTTTGACAACGCTTGGCAGACTACGATTTCAATGCTTTGAGAACTCCATGATTTAGGTCAGTGCCTACGATTTCTACTTAGCTTGACACACGTTCGTTAAACTGCTTCACGTTTCTGATAGGCTTTCTCAACACACTATGATTTTGACTTCTGCAGACTCCATGTTTTTGTATTGCCTATCTATTACAACTCATAAGATCATCCTAACAAGATTAATTTTTCTATTACAAGAGATTTTATAGAAAGATAAACGTTAAGCTCAGATCAACTTAACAACTTTGATCTTTAATCTAAGTCCTTGCACAAATGATTTAATAAGGACTTTACAGAATTTGGAAAGGCATGCTTATGTATATATTCCAACATCAAATTTAAATATGCAGTTCCCAACAAGTTCTTATAGCTAATGCAGCAACCATTGCTTCATTTCCCACACATAGGATTACTTATTTGTTGTTTAGCTTTCTACTTTTGCTTGGTCCCTTCATAAATCTATATTTATGAGAACCAAAGCCGGTATCCAATACCTAAGTAGAACCTTAACTTAAAAAAAAAATTATTTCAATCATGAACAAAACTGTATTTGTAACCGAAGCTTTGCTAAGCTTCTTTGGTTAGCCTCTGCAAGATGCTTCTCATAGTTTCTTTTCTAGTGTCCTCTACAAGAACCTTAACTTTAAGTTAATGTTTTTTACATATTTTTTTATGATTAAGATTTTATTATATTTTTTTTGAGATATCTGTGTTCAAAATTTCTTATTGAAATAAATAAATTTTTCTGCTAATAATTATGCATTAAACATGAACTTTTTTTTACCTTTAATGTAAAATATTTTGAGAATTTTTCATTCGAGTGGCCTACAACCAATGCAATATAACATAATATAATATTTTTCTTAAAACTAAAACTCAATTATATACTATATAAATATTATATTTTATTTTAACAATAAATTGAGGAATGGTGGTGATGGACTCATTAAATACTATAGCATACCAAGTTATTGTAAGGGTGGTCCAATAGATTGAGACATCTAACATACCAAGTTGACGGGAAGCTTGATGACTATCGTGGTATTTTATCACTAATAAACTTTATTCCACGATAATATATATGTACATGTAGATTGGTCTGTTTTTGACCTCATGTAGGTAATTCTTGACTTAAAGTAGGAGAAGTAATACAACAGGAAAAATAATGTTTGTGCATAAGAAAGAAAGGATAAAAAAAAAGACAAACTCAATTGTATATTTAGGTAAAGTATAGATATATAATACTTATAGCATCTATAGCCCGTGCAAAGTACGAGGTCTTACTATAAGATTATTGTGATGTCCCCAGATCCAGGTCCCGAATCACCGCGGATCCGGTACAATCATTCTATAACTATTTGCAGAACATATAAATGTAAGTTGTTTATACATTACATTTACACACTAACCCAAAGGTCGAAAACATTCACATAATACTTAAACCAATATTCTATATAACATACAATGTTATTATCATACTATACTATTACAATTTAGCTGCACATATAATCCCAAGCTGAACTTGACTTTATCCATTCCTGTATCCGAACGTATTCGTCTTAATCTGCAATGTTAATCATGATATAGCAAGGGTGAGCAACAGGTTTGCCCATCAAGTTTAATTTCAATAAATTAACAAAATATAATGATGTAAAGAATTTGAATAATAACTGGCTAACATTCAACAATATAATTGTGAACTGGCATGAACAAACTATTATAGCTGAATGAACATTGAACGTGAACATATCAATTATATCTGGACCAAATGGTAATGAAGGTGATCAGCCTTTCATACGTGATGACTACATGCAATATGCACTGAGTATGATTCAACAATTCATAGACATGGCAATCATCAATGATTAACCATAAGTATATTTGAATGAAACAACTCGACATCGAGTTAAGACAAAACTTGCATGTTCGGTTGATTATCGTTACACAATTTATTTAGCTTTCCTAAATACCTATTATAAATAATATTGATCTACCAAGTTAGAATAATATCATCATAATATAAAATAACCTAAACACATTGCACATAACCCTATCAGTCTATAAAATACATAAAACCTATCCTCAAGTCAAATTTTTACAGCTTGAGTCGAGTTCGGTACAATTTGGACATCCCGACGGCCTAGTCGGATAATTATCGAGTTTATGTTCAACTAAACTCTGCCTAAACACTTTAACGATTATCTTAGATAATTATATTATCAATCAAAATAGTTTTTTAAGTCTCATAATAATTTTTACATAATTATTATCATTTATCATGATTTTTCAATCATTAATATCGTATTTATATGAATTAAATACCACATTATTCCCTTATCATTAATATTTATTTAATATTAAATATTAATGAAAATCATAATATAATATTATAATATATTTATAAATATGATTTTTAAACCTTTAAATTCATTATCCGATAATTGCCATTAATATAAAATATTAATGTTTTTTTTCATGACAAAATATCAAAAGTTATATTTTATAACTTAAAATATTTTTATAACACTTAAATTATTTTTATATAATTTTTAAAGCATTAATTCTATTTTCTCATAATTTATTTAATTCATTTATTAATTAAATTCATTACCATTAATAATAAATTATAATGAAATTCATCACAAAATATTAAAAGTCATCAAAAATAACTTAAAATATTTTCTTATACCATAATATAATTTTAAATGATTTTTAAAGTATTAAAATTATTTTTAAATAATTTAATTAGTATTATAATTAAATAAATTAAATATCATTAATATTCCAAAAAATATTAAATACTAATGAAATATATTCAAAATAATTAAAAACCCATTTTTAGGTTTTAAAATAATTTTTAGGAATTTAATATTAATTTTTAATAATTAAAAACTATTTTTCTCTGTTTATTAAATAAAATAATTGATTTTCTAATTAAACTGTCGCTAAAGGTGCTATAGGCAACAAAACTGTCGATGAATGTGTTCTTCGTGTTCTAGAGCAAAACCCAGAAATTCATTGTCAGTATACATTATACCTACTTTGACCAAGTCTAAATCTTTGTTGTTTATGCTTTTGGGCAGTTTGATGTGTTAAACATGTAATATCGATGTAATACTACAATAACAAACCAATTTCAGGTCCATATAACAACACATCAATGAGATATTAGCCATTAGAAACCTTGTTAGAGACTGTTCTTCATTTCTGGGTTTTCCAGAAATGAAGAACAGTTCATGGTGCCTACTCTGAGCCCTTAAATCTTTGATGTCAAGGCTTGATTAATGTGTTATAAAGGTTCATGCATGTAGTGGACAAGTCAGGGTCCATTTCTATATTACCAGATCATCCTAACAATATCATAACAATAAGATTTAGGCTGGTCAAAGTCTGACAAAAAAACGGTTCTTAAACAATCTCGGTTTTCCAGATTGTTCATCCGACTGATGGTCAACTATAGTTTGACCGGCTACAATTTCGATTCTGTTATGGATCTAAGTGTTCTAATGGCTTTATTGTGTAGCCTACATGTCAATCTACCAATATATTGTAAAAACATGACCAAATAACTTTACAGTAGCAAGATCGGAGGTTACAAAAATGTTGTGAGGAGGTTACTGGAATTCTGGGCTACCCAGAATTCGATTTCAGTGATCGGTCAACCCACTTTGACCACTCATATCTTGCAATCTACACATGATCTAGGCTTGATTCAAGTCTCAAATCCAAGCCATTACAACATAGAACATATCTATAACATAAAACACAACTCAAACCTAACATAGAAAGATCTAGAGGCTCTGACATTGGCTTGTCAGAGCACAAAACTAGGGTTCATGATCAGTTTCTAAAATCCCAATTTCGTGCATCTACATGATATGGATCCATGATCCAACAACCCAGATCACTATGTGACACCATCTAACACATATATAACCAACAAACAACAACATTAACTAAAATCTTGAAGATCTAGAAAGTTTAGTGTTTAGACCTCATTCATGCTTTGATCATGATTCTGATCCTTGATGTTTGTTCTTGGCTTGCTAGAGATCATACTAGGGACTTAATTACTTAGAAATTTTGTGGGTCTAGAGAGAGAAAGTGTTGGTTGAATATTGGTGAACAAATGAGGCTTTAATCTTGATTTTATGTCTCCTTAATCTATATATTGAATGCAAATGAAATGGACTGATGTATATAACTGATGGTTGTGGGTTTTAGTCACATGAAGTAGATAGAGTTGGTCACCAACTCACTTTAGGGCAAGATCCACAAGTTATATCCAATAATACAATAAAGGGTAATTAGGTCATTTTGCTATCCATTTTAATAGCACATTTTTCTTTTGATCCAACCCTTAGGGTTAAAACCTAAGGTTCTAAAAAATCAATTTTCTAGGATTTCAAATTTAGGTTTTCAAAATAAAAAATTAATATTTCTAAATTATAATTAGGATTCTCTAATTAAACTAAGATTTCATAATCATAATTCAAGCTTGTTAATTAGGATTTATATTTCCTAATTAAAATTGTTAATTTAGCAATTAGGTCCATAATTGTACATTAGGGTTTCTAACAGAATAATTAAGCTTTCAAATTTTAAAATTAGGGGTTTCTAACCAATTCGTTAGGCTTTACCCTAATTAATCTTATAATCAATACACTTAAGTCTCTAAGATCCCAAGTTAGATTTTTCGTGATCCGAACAAGGGTCTTACATTCTCGAAACTGAAATTAGGATTTTCAGAGCCGGTAATAGGGTTTCTAATTAATCGTTAGGGTTTTCTAATCTGAACGTTGACGTTCCTAATAAAATATTAGGGTTTGTCACTAATATACTTTATCTGGTCAACCCTTGACCCTAACCACAATTCTGTACACATATAATACCATATACACAGAACATATACACTTATACACTTAATACTGCAAGCCTTCACCAAAAAATTTTAAAATCACAAAATTCCTTCCTAGAAAAGTCAAATCCATTCACTTATTTTCTGCCTAGGTTTATTATTTAACCTTAATTCAATATTTTAAGATTTTAATAAATATCTAAATTCTCGGGTTGTCACATTCACCCCTTCTTCTAAAAATTCCGTCCCCAAAATTTACCTTGCACCTTATACCTTTCATACACAACATCACATACTACTCAAAACATCTCTCACAAGAGTTAAATTATTCAAGTCATACTGAGGAGTCATATAGACTGCGAACTTTTATTTTTGAAAAGGTTATATGGAAATTCATCCGCAAACCATCATATCTTGCTAACACATAAGGTAATTAGCCCAATATGCCCAATACTGGCCAAGTACTGCAGGTTGGAACAATTTTTCCCCGTTCCTTCTATCCCATCCGCCTTAGGCGCACACATTTTTTTTACCTCAGTTTTTAGCGAAATCTGCACCAAATCAATTTGGTTTGGGAAAATTTTCAAAGAACGCTTAGAATTTCATAAACGTTGATCTAGCCGAATCAAATAGCTTAGACTCACATCAACAATCAATTTCAATCGAAATATTAATGTATAGCCAAAACCCTATTGGCAAATTAAAATTTTGAAAATTGTTTAAAAAGGACGTCATGATGTCGTACTGTTTTAACAGCCCATTTGAGGATGCCGTCATCGAGTGACTTTGTCGTAACACATCATACAATAGTGGAATAACGATTTTAGATCAAATTCAACACTAAGTATTCCTGTATTTACAACTCCATCAACTTTTTATCATCTCTGCACCAGGTTACATGGTACATAAGTGATAAATAAAAATATATTTTGATATTTCAAATCATTATCGTCTAGCTGAAATAAGTAGCATAGACTATTCTTTAAATTGTTCATAAACCATTGCAAATAAGTTTTATCATCCCAACAGGTAACGATGTGTCAGTGGCCCGAAGTCCATACATACACAATAGTTACCAGGAGTTGAGAATAAAATTCATTTTCAAAAAGCACATAGTGCGTATTCAGCTTGATCTCAAAAATTTTAAAGTCTAGCATAGCTAGGAGATTTGGAAAACCTATGTCTCCACTAATAATCAATTGCTTAATCAATCTATCTGTTCCTATTATCCTCAATTCTTTATTCACACAAAACTATACCCAATTCGTTAAACTTACCACACTTAAGAGTTCAGGAACTTTCCACAATCATATAAGTTTACGAACTTATCCTAGACATACCTTTGGCGTCCATTCGCTGAGGGGTTCATAAATATTTTATATAATTATGAGTCACGAACATACCATAAGTATGAGTTTTAAGAACTCGTACTTAACCTTATATTCTCTAACTATACCCTACTTATCTGTTATACACCTGAGAAAAGAATCACCTTCTCAACAGGTATATAGAAAATAGCGCGACACAAACATTTCAATGATTATCAGTACTAGAAACTAAGTGATTTTTACACCAAGTACAATTCCTCGCCCATAACAAGGAATCATACAACCCAGCTGCTGACATGAGTCCTCAATTGAAATCCACACCTAATCTTAACTCCATTCTTAATACGAATTTCATTTAATCCGTATTCATAATCCTTTTATGAATCTGTACTAATTCATAGTACAACTGACACACAACAATCTTGCTATAAACTTTTCAATCATTTGCTTGATCTTTCTTGCTTCCATAACTTTATCAGATCACGGGGTGATCTCGTCGTATATATTACGATTTATTTCTATCCTATGATTGTTTTATTTTAAGATATCATGTCCTTGTACTTTTAGTCTTTTAGACTCTATCTATTCATCAATACTATTCACCTTTATTATCAAAGTAGGGAATTCCGTGTCTTTTATAATCCGCCGAGACTCGTCTTTGAATCTTACCGACTGACTAACTCTATTTGAGTTAGTACATATCCTAATCAATGCGGTTATTAGTCTCAGGTAACCCTACCTAAGGTTTATAACCTACAACTTTGATACCAACTGTGATGTCCCCAGATCTGGGTCCTGAATCACTGCGGATCCGGTACAATCATTCTATAACTATTTGCAAAAGATATAAACATAAGTTGTTTATACATTACATTTACACACTAACCCCAAGGTTGAAAACCTTCACATAACACCTGAACCAATATTCTATCTAACATACAATGTTATTATCATACTATACTATTACAATTTAGCTGCACATATAATCCCAAGCTAAACTTGGCTTTATCATTTCCTATATCTGAACGTATTCGTCTTAATCTGCAATGTTAATCATGATATAGCAAGGGTGAGCAACAGGTTTGCCCAACAAGTTTAATTTCAATAAATTAACGAAATATCATGATGGAAAGAATTTGAATAATAGTTGGCTAACATTCAACAATAGAATTGTGAACTAGCATGAACAAACTATCATAGCTGAACGAACATTGAACGTAAACATATCAATTATATCTGGACAAAATTGTAATGAAGGTGATCAACCTTTCATATTTGATGAATACATGCAATATGCACTGAGTATTATTCAACAATTCATAGACATGGCAATCATCAATGATTAACCACAAGTATATTTAAATGAAACAACTCGAGGTGGAATTAAGAAAAAACTTGCACGTTCGGTTGATTATCGTTACACAATTTATTTAGCTTTCCTAAAGACCTATTATAAATAATATTGATCTACCAAGTTAGAATAATAGCATCATAATATAAAATAACCTAAACACATAGCACATAACCTTATCAGTCTATAAAACACATAAAACCTATCCTCAAGTCAAACTTTTATAGTTTGAGTCGAGTTCGGTACAGTTCTGACATCCCGACGGCCTAGTCGGATAATTATCGAGTTTAAGTTCAAATAAACTCTGCCTAAATACTTTAACGATTATCTTAGATAATTATATTATCAATCAAAATAATTTTCCAAGTCTCATAATAATTTTTACATAATTATTATCATTTATCATGATTTTTCAATCATTAATATCGTATTTATATGAGTTAAATACCACATTATTCCCTTATCATTAATATTTATTTAATATTAAATATTAATGAACATCATAACATAATATTATAATATATTTATAATATCTCAAATTATTTTTAATATCTTAAAATCATATTTATATGATTTTTAAATCTTCAAATCCATTATCAGATAATTGCCATTAATATAAAATATTAATATTTTTTTCATGACAAAATAACAAAAGTTAAATTTTATAACTTAAAATATTTTTATAACACTTAAATCTTTTTTATATAATTTTTAAAGCATTAATTCTATTTGTAGACACTCGAAATTTCGTTTTCCTATTACTAACTATGCAGGAGGACAAACGTGTCTTTTTCGCACTCCAGAAATAACCCTGGAGGACCAAAACATCAGTTCTAACCCCAGAGATAGCCCCGGGAGATCCAGTTTTCAACCCCGGAGATAACCCCAGAAAATCAGTTTCTAACCCAGGAGATAACCTCGGGAAAGAGAGTTCCAACCCCGGATATAACCCCGAGATCAAGTTCAAAGCATGGAGATAACCCCATGAGGTCAAGCCAACGTCAAAGATAACCCTGAGGACAGTCAGAGTCAACAGCAAGCCAACTTCAGAGATAACCCTGAAAAAAGATCGCTACAACTGCGCGAAAATCGGAGATAACCCCGAGAGGGGCAAAATAGTCATTTTGCCAACTCAACTTCAACTCACATCAAATACATTCATTTCAACTCAAATTATTTCAATAGAAGTCCCACAAGAACCATAGCTTAACTTACGAGTGCAAACTATGCAAAACGGCTCAACGGACTGCCTGACGGAAACCTGAAAATACCATTTCGGTCATGGACCTATCTTCCCAGAATCAAAAAAAGGTCAAATCCTATGCCATTACGTAGCTCTCAGAAAGAGCTTTCCGGAGGGCATGGTACCATCTTCTTGACTTCGTACAACCTCTAATCCCATGTCATGGCATAGCTCTCGACAACGGCGGTCCGAAATAGTTCTTATACACCTCAATCGGATGCCCAGATTGCAATTCTGAAAGTTCAAGCATACATCACAGTGCACTCGTGCATGTACTTCAAGACAGTGGGACCCGTAAAGCTCGGGGCACCCCGGGCAGCCGCAGGTACATCTGTGGCTCCCCCCTCTATAAATAGAGGGCTTGGGGTGGCCATTTTGTAAGAAAAAAAAGGTGAGGAAGCCCTGTCCAATTTGCTCTGTAAACACCCTAAACTGAGTGCTTTCTCATTTTCAACACTTGTGAGCTCACATATAGCTACTATTGTATCGGTGGGAGACGAATGTTCATCCACTTAAAGTTATAGAAGTCTTCTTTGGCAGCCCACTGTAAGCCTTCTTACACACTTTAAAGCCTTTCTCTTCATCTTTGCACACACCATTCTTCACGTTGAGAGTCGTGTTGCGTGTGTTTGCCTAGACTTCGATCCGTGGTTTCATTTCAGTTTGTATATGCATATATTTATATATGGACTAACATTATCGATTTATGCCTCGATTAAGCCTAGACTTACGTCTAGAGCGTTTGTTTGCTTCCGTATATATATATATATATATATATATATATATATATATATATACTTTTCGTCCCGCCTTGAGTTTATTTCATGGCGGTTGATAGCTTTTACAACTTTATTTACATTTCCGATCCCCCGTGGAGGTGTTTCGTGGTGGCTGATCATGTCTGTATATATATATATATATATATATATATATATATATATATATATATATATATACAGCTTTTATATATATACCTGCTTACTGCTTTCATATAAATTGCGGCATCATGTGAGCCTAGGAATCATGTGATCACAGATTTAGTCTATTGAATCTAGATTCGGTTCCCGTGATTGACATTTTTCAGTTGTAAGCAGCTTGTAAATTTTTTCACGGTGTTTGGATTTCCTCATATGGTTTTTATGCCCATGAGGAGTTCGGCACTACTTTGTACATTATTTTCCAGAAGATGCTTCGTATCTCAAAAATTAAAAGCAATTAAGCCGAACACTTAATAAAATGGAAGTGTAAAAGGTCTCAATTACTATTGAGCATAAGGGTTTGAAAAAACCTCTTTTTATAAAACATCACTGCCATATCTTGTTTAAAACTGAATTTTTACACAAATTCAAATCCTATGTATATAGGTGCGAACGAGGCCTCACACTACTTCCAAATAACAACACATTGACCCACACACACACACACATTCATATAATAGTTTCTTGAGAAGTGGTGGTCACTGTGGTAACACAGATGTCGGGGGGTGCCTAACACCTTCCCTCCGCATAAGAAAGTCCCTGGACCTTAATGAATCTTGGTTTCATAGACCCGTTTAGCAGTGTCACATCATTGGGTCAATGTGCAAACCTTTTCTCGGTTATGTTGGTACAACCATATTAAAAACCAACTGGCGACTCTTACAGTCATATTGTCGACATATAAATGTCGGACCTTTTCACAAATAAAAACTCTGACGTCGACAGGTGGCAACTCTGCTAGGGACATCCAGTAAGAGGGCTTAAGCCGCTACTAAAAACTTTTCAAAACTATTATCTGCTTGTGTGTGGATGTTACATTTACATTTGAATGAATGTGTACGAATGCATTTACTTATTGTACTTAGTGCTTCGCACCATATCTGCTTGTGATATTAGTGATTTGCACATGTCCCCATTTCCATATGGTGAGACACGTTTGTATATGAATGTATGTTTGTGTGGTTCCTCCACCAGGAGGCTATCCTGTCGATGTTTGATTACTGGACTCGTAGGAAGACTAATTCCAACGAGGCTCAGGAAAGGCACCACCCAAATTCGCTCCAGTTGAAAGACCAGATTAACTTCTCGTCAAGTAAAATGCGATGATTTGGGAACCTTCATGTCAAAAAACCACGAGAGTAACCTAAGATAGGTCAGCCTCTGATAAACCAAATGCGGAGGGAAGTCTCTTCATACCTTCCCATTTCAATTACTTGTAAAATCAATTACTTGTAATTTCATTTCCATATAAATCTCAATGTAATGGAAAAAATGAAGGAATATGTATACATGTATTATCTTTTTTATCAAAACCTATCATGTTATCTTGTCAACTGACATCCGTTTCGCATGATAATACTCCTAGACGGACACATTACGTGGCATGTAACATTCCTACATTTACTAAGACTAAACTACATAAGTCTTTTTGTAGGGAAGCAATTAATCCAATAACCCATTCAAAATCCAAAAAGGCAGTAAGCCTACTGCCAAGCATGGCTACACCGGGCCAACCTGATCCGACTCCTATTTCTCGAGAGGAGTTTGAAGGATTAAGGAATCAGATAGCAGAATTGGTTGTCTTTTTAAAAGAACAGAGGAAAAATACTCAGGGCCAGACAATGCCTACTCAACCAGAGTCATTTACACCAGGGGGCAGTCAAGGTATTGGTAAAAAGATGGAAACCCAGATACCTGAACCTCATTCCAATAAAGGAACCAACAAAACCCCTGAAATCACAAAACTTAGGGATGATCGGGAAACTGGGGATATAAGAAAGAAAGTCCAACAAATGGAGGAAACCATCCTATCAATCAAAGGGACTGGAAACTATGGAAGTGTCACCTATTCAGATCTCTGTATATTCCCAGGGGCTCGATATCTTGACAAATTCAAAATCCCAGAGTTTGAAAAGTACAATGGGGCAGGTGATCCCTATATGCACCTAAAAGCGTACATTGGCGAACTGGGGTCTTATGCTGAAGATGAAAGCCTCAGAATGCAACTTTTTCAAAGGAGTCTCACTGGAGAGGCTAAAGCCTGGTATGCCCGACTTGACAATGCCAAAATCCACAACTGGGAAGAATTGGCCAACACCTTTCTAAATCAGTACAGTTTTTAGTCACAAATGGCACTGGATCGATACAAAGTGACTAAAGTGAAAAAGCAAAGTACTGCATCTTTCCGAGAATATGCCCAGAGGTAGAGACATCTAGTAGCGCAAGTCATTCCATCAATGATAGAAACTGAGATGGTAATGACGTTTATTGATATCCAAGAGGCTCCTTACTATGAGAGGATGCTAGTAGGCATAGCAAAGCAATTTTCAAAAATGATCAAACACGGCGAAATGGCAGAGATGGGCCTGAAGGCAGGCAAGATTAAAGACTTCACAGCCTTGGAAGTAGTCGCCAAACATATATAGACTGGCAAGTAAGCGAGCGATCCCAAGGGGGTACCCGATAAAGGCGATGAAGATGAATCCCTTATTGTCCAGGGGCAAGCTAAGAGACCAAATTACAGTCCCCCCATTTATAAAATGCAAGACAATCTGCCATCTCAACAACAGGTTGCATTCCACGAATGCCAGGATGGAAAAAGAAAATTTGAAAGATCAGAAAATCGGGTGTTCACTCCACTAGGCGATTCCCTTGAAAATGTATTAGCGATATTAATGGATCATAAGAAAATTACCGAACTGGCTCCAACTTTGGAACCAGGGAGCAAAAGATACAATCCAAGCCAGAGATGTGCTTACCACTCAGGGTCTCTAGGACACGATACACAAGATTGTTGGTCCTTAAAGCATAAGATTCAAAATCTGATCGAAAGTGGTAGTAATGTGGTCCAACAACCTGACCAACAAAATGTCAACACCAACCTTCTGTTGCAGCATGATACGGAAGAAGTAAACATGATCGGGTCAGGAAGCGCTGAAATGTATCCAATTTGTAAGTACATACGAAGGGTGGAGGAATACCCCCAAAGGCACAGAACAAATATCCTAGAGTGGGAAAAGTCGGAGGAGGGTGTTCCAGTAATGCAAAAATTAGAGTCGATCAAGAATCAGTAAATCTGTTGGCTAAGCTGATAGTGCGCCAACATCAGGAAACGAGGCAGTTTTTCACTCAATATTAGAAAGCCAGGAGAAAAAGGAGGTTAACCATAATGTAAGCCTATATCTCTCTATGATGAGCTAGCTAAATGAAGAATATCAAATCAGGCTGAAAGTACAAGAAAAGGGGGATGAAAAAATTGCTAGAAGATCTCGTCAGCGGAAAAATCGCTCAGGGGAGTGCGATTTCTCAAAGAAAAAAGATCAAACAACCTCTACAAGAGCCCAAAAATTCACCTCTATGAGTAAATCAAATGAAGAAGTGCTACATTTTCTGATAAGAGAAGGAAGGATTACTGAGTTGCTGCCTCCTATAAATCCCAAGATAAAGAGTTATGAGTCCCCCAAGATATGTCTCTACCATTCTAACTCACTTGGACATACGACTGAAGAATACTGGTCTTTGCGACATAAAATCCAGAATCTCATTGAAAATGGAGAGCTGGAGATAGAATTTCCCATGACCAAAAAAGGCAAAAAGGAAATAAAAAGCTTAAGATGTCCATTCGAGACAGGCAGTTCAAATGAGGTGAAGGCTATGAGCAACAATTCTGCCATAGCACATGGTGGACTGATCCTATTGCAAGGAATGACAGAGGAGACAAAGGCATCCCCAAATGAGATTCCTCCGCCAACATCAAACATCCTGTGGTTCAAAGATATCAACCACGTTCCTGATTTCATCACCTTGGATGATGAGGAGGAAATATTAATCCTTCCCAAAGAAGAAAAAGCTAAAAAGGAAAGTTCCTTGAGAGAAATGCAACAACAGTTCGAGGGAGATTTCATGGTCGAATCATCTCCAACCCATAAAAAAGGCGAAGGAACAGATGAAGAAAAAGGTGGTGAGATTGTCGGGGAAGCCAACACATTAAAGAATCCAGAGTGCATCCCTTTTTGAGATGGGTCCAATTCAAGCATCCCTGAGGAATGAATTGAATCAGGAAGCGATCAAGTTATGGCCATAAGTGAAGATATTCAGAACCAATAGGTAACCTCTATCGCGAGCCCTGAAGGCAACATAACTACTAACAACTAGACTATCATGCCTCAGCTAGCCAAAAAGATGTAGATCCATAGAATGCAGTTGTGAGTTCCTGGTGATGTTGGGACGATATCACTTTCTTCGCAGTGTGCCTTTTATTTTCTATGCATGTAAAGAAAAAAAGAAAAACAAAAACAAAAACAAAAATAAAAATAAAAATAAAAAGAAAGAAAAAAATAAAAATAAAAATAAAAGAAAAAATAAAAAACAAAAACAAAAACAAAAGCAAAAACATCTCTACACCCTTCTCACCACTTACCACTTTGAACCTTTTCAAACCAAGGTTGGAACTATGCAGACATGATCTCCCCTCACCAATGAGAGTACGTAGGCAGCCATATACGATGCGGTCTAACCACTACAAAAATCTAAAAACCCCTTCAACCAAGCTCAAACTCCAATAAATATATTCGACCTTTCAAGCCAAAACCTGAACTACAAAAGACCTAATCTCCCGCACAACAAGAGTACATAGGCAGCCATCAGTGGTGCGGTCGGACCCTCAAAAGAAATATCCAAACCCAAACATCAATCCCAAGACACCAAAGAATAACCCTCCAAGTCAGCAACCCATGTTGAGAAGAACCAACAACACTTCAATATCATTCCATCAAATCTGGCACAAATCCCAAAAAGGAAGAAATAGCGATACACTAAGACAACCAGTAGCGAGGACCTTCAAAGAGCCGACACCCTCAATCACAAGGCTTCATCAAATCAGAAGGAAACCATCAACGTCGAATACGAGAACAAGTCAGGAATAATGATTGAGGGCATCAAAGCCCAAATCCACTAGATGTTCACCATCTGGTACAGAAGTAAAAGCCTCTTGCGATCTCGGTATCTTATCAACTTATCTGTCAAAGCAACTATCCTAGACAATAAGTAAGGCTGTGGCAATTTCAAAATTAGCGACCACCCGATATTGGAACCCATATAACAAGACTGGGCCAATCTCAGGAATAGCGACAACTCAACACTGGGGCATTTATCAACCATCCTAAAGAGGAAAATGCGCTAGTCAGCACCATCAGCATGGTACATCATCATCAAAGATTCCCTCACATCATCTCATTGGCGATTTGGATATTACTCACTTGTGACTTCATCAACAAAGAGAGTTTCTCTTATGAATCCTCAGCATCAACATGAGAAAGCACCGAGGCATTGTCCAATTCCAAAAAATGGAAGGAGCAATTAAGGCGGGATCAAGCCTCTCATCAAAAGAAAGGGGAGAACTCTTGGAAGAAATCATGGCGACTTTAGCTTAACCCTACAAAAGAAGGGGAAAATTCTCAAGAAAGTTCTTAACTCAAAAGCAGAAGCCCAATGATAAATGGTCTAGCGAATAAAATCCTCAAAGTCAAATGTGTCAACCGGCGTCGAGTCTTCACAAGTCGAGGCCTTTACACCGAAGTTCAAATCTGGGCAGCGAAAGAACGAGCTGTACCCTCCAGGGATGTCAGCGGCATTCAGGTCATCAGTTGATCCGGGTTGTGAATCAAATGCTCAAAGAAATGGGGCACAAGCACCTAACAGCGAAAGGAAACCCCAAATCACCTCAAAAAGGGTGGGCGTAACATCAGGTGGAGTCTGGCGAAGCAAAACGTTGAATATTACTTCAACGAAGGTATCAGATAATCCGGTATTCTAAAATCATTGGCATCAATTCAGCGTAACATCAAGACAGTTTAGTGATGAAAGCTTCGTATACTACTGTTCGAGTGGGAACTAAAACAGTTTGGCGATCAGCAAGGTAGGCACCGTTACAAACTACTAGCGTATATATCGAGGGGGTTCGGTGGTTTCATAACGTTATCCCCAATAGAGATGTAGAAAATACCTCAACTTATCTTCATCAAACAAGCATCGGCAACACCGAAAAAAAGCCAAACCGTTGGAGTCAACACCAACATAGGCATCAGCAATGATCAGTAAGGGTAAAGCGATTTGTGAAAACATTTTAACATTCATCATAACATTAATTACATTACGATTTACGATATGTAAAATGCGATGTGCTAGTTGCGATGTGCAATTGGCCAAATGCGAAAAGCGAAGTGCAAAATGCGATGTGCGATTTACGAACTGCGCTTTGCACAAATATTTTAACATTCATTACATTACGATTTGCATCATTAGAAATACCTTGTCATATTTCGAGTGTCTAGTAATATTTATCACGTCCATTCCATTGCATTGCATGAACATGATAAAGAGGGGCATCTATAGACACTCAAAATTTCATTTTCCTATTACTAACTATCAGGAGGACAAAAGCGTCTTTTGCACACTCCAGAGATAACCCTGGAGGACCACAACATCAATTTTAACCCCGAAGATAGCCCTAGGAGATCCAGTTTTCAACCCCGGAGATAACCCTTGAAAATCAGTTTCTAACCCCAGGAAAGTCAATTCCCCAAGATCAAGTTCAAAGCCTGGAGATAACCAAGGAGGTCAAGCCAACCTCAGAGATAACCTTGAGGACAGTCAGAGTCAATAGCAGGCCACCTTCAGAGATAACCTGAAAAAAAAGACCGCTACAACTGCGCGAGAATCAGAGATAACCCTAGGAAGGGAAAAATGGTCATTTTGCCAACTCAACTTCAACTCACATCAAATACATTCATTTTAACTCAAATTACTTCAATAAAAGTCCCACAAGAACCATGTCTTAACTTACGAGCGCAAACTATGCAAAACGGCTCAACGGACTGCTTGACGAAAACCCAAAAATGCCATTTCAATCATGGACCCATCTTTTCAGAATCAAAAAAAGGGCAAATCCTATGTCATTACGTAGCTCTCGGAAAGAACTTTCCGGAAGGCATGGTCCCATCTTCCTGACTTTGTACAACTTCTAATACCATGTCATGGCATAGCTCTCAACAACGGCAGTCTAAAACAGGTCTTATACACCTCAATCGGATGCCCAAATTGCAATTCAGAAAGTTTAAGCAGACATTATAGTTTACGGGTGCACGTACTTCGATACGGAGGGACCCGTAAAGGTCGGGGCACCCTGGGCAGCCGCAGGTACATCTGTAGCTAGCCGCACGTACACCTAAGGCTCCCCCCTCTAAAAATAGAGGGCTTGGGGTGGCCATTTTATAAGAAAAAAAAAGGCAAGAAAGCCCTGTCCAATTTGCTCTGTACACACCCTAAACTGAGTGCTTTCTTATTTTAAATACTTGTGAGCTCACATATAGCTACTATTGTACCGACGGGAGCCGAGTGTTCATCCACTTAAAGTTATAGAAGTCTTCTTTGGGAGTCCACTGTAAGCCTTCTTACACACTTTAAAGCATTTCTCTTCATCTTTGTACACACCATTCTTCATGTTGAGAGTCGTGTTGCGTGTGTATGCCCAAACTTCGGTCCGTAGTTTTATTTCAGTTTGTATATTCGTATATTTATATATGGACTAACATTATCGAGTTATGCCTCGATTGAGCCTAGACTTATGTGTGGAGCGTTTATTTGCTTTCGTATATATATATATATATATATATATATATATATATATATATTAAAGCGGTAAACGCTCCAAATGTAAAATCAGGCTCATCGAACAAAGTCTGACAACAGTTGATATATATATACATATATATATATATATATATATTAACTTTTCGTCCCGCCTGGAGTTTATTTCGTGACAGTTGATAGCTTTTACAGCTTTATTTACATTTTTGATCCCCCATAGAGGTGCTTCGTGGTGACTGATCATGTCTGTATATATATATTTACAGCTTTTATATATATACCTGCTTACTGCTTTCATATAAATTACGGTATCATGTGAGCCTAGGAATCATGTGATCACAGATCCAGTCTACTGAATCTAGATTCGGTTCCTGTGATGGACATTATCAGCTGTAAGCAGCTTGTAAATTTATTCATGTTGTTTGGATTTCCTCAGATGATTTTCTTGCCCATGAGGAGTTCGGCACTGCTTTGTATATTATTTTCTAGAAGATGTTTCGTATCTCAAAAATTAAAAGCAATTAAGCCGAACACTTAATAAAATGGAAGTGTAAAATGTCTCAATTACTATTGAGCATAAGGGTTTGAAACGGTGTGTATATAGGTGCGAACATAGCCTCGCACTACTTCTAAATAACAACACATTAACCCACACACACCCACACATTCATATAACATTTTCTTGAAAAGTGGTGGCCACCGTGGTAACACGAATGTCGGTGGGTGCCTAGCACCTTCCCTCCGCATAAGCAATTCCTCGAACCTTAATGAATCTCGGTTTCACATACCCGTTTAGTAGTGTCACATCACTAGGTCAATGTGCAAATCCTTTCTCGGTTGTGTTGGTATAACAATATAAAAAACTAACCGGCGACTCTTATAGTCAAATCGTCGACATATAAATGTCGGACCTTTTCACAACTTATTTTTTCAAATAAATCTCACCTAACATGAGAACACAAAAAAAATAAGAACAGAAAGGGACAAATAAAAATCCCGACGTCGACACTATTTTTCCATAATTTATTTAATTTATTTATTAAATAAATTCATTACCATTAATAATAAATTATTAATGAAATTCATCACAAAATATTAAAAGTTATCAAAAATAACTTAAAATATTTTCTTAGACCATAATATAGTTTTAAATAATTTTTAAAGTATTAAAATCATTTTTAAATAATTTATTTAATATTATAATTAAATAAATTAAATATCATTAATATTCTAAAAATATTAAATATTAAATAAATATATTCAAAATAATTAAAAACCTATTTTTAGGCTTTAAAATAATTTTTAGGAATTTAAAATTAATTTTTAATAATTAAAAATATTTTTTCTTTATTTATTAAACAAAATAATTGATTTTCTAATTAAACTGTCGCTAAAGGTCCTATAGGCGGCAAAATCGTCGCTGAATGTGTTCTTCAGCCAACCCCAGAAATTTATAGTCAGTATACAGGGTACCGACTTTGACCAAGTCTAAATCTTTGATGTTTATGCTTCTGGGCAGCTTGATGTGTTAAACATGTAATACTACAGTAACAAACCAATTTCAATTCCATATAACAACACATCAATGAGATATTAGCCATTAAAAACCTTGTCAGAGACTGTTCTTCATTTCTAGGTTTTCCAAAAATGAAGAACAGTTCATGGTGCCTACTCTGAGCCCTTAAATCCTTGATGTTCAAGCTTGATTAATGTGTTATAAAGGTTCATACATGTAGTGGAGATGTCAGGGTCAATTTCTATATTACCAGATCATCCTAACAACATCATAACAGTAAGATTTAGGCTGGTCAAAGTCTAACAAAAAAACGGTTCTTGAACAATCTGGGTTTTCCAGATTGTTCATCCGGCTGATGGTCAACTATAGTTTGACCAGCTACAACTTCGATTCTGTTATGGATCTAAGTGTTCTAATGGCTTTACTGTGTAGCCTACATGTTAGTCTACCAATATATTGCACAAACATGATCAAATAACCTAACAGTAGCAATCTGTTGTCAGAAGGTTACTAGAAATCTGGGCTGCCCAGAATTCGATTTCTGTGATCGGTCAACCCACTTTGACCACTCATATCTTGCAATATACACATGATCTGGGCTTAATTCAAGTTTCATATCCAAGCCCTTACAACATAGAACATATCTATAACATAAAACACAACTGAAACCTAAAACAGAAAGATCTAGAGGCTATGACATTTGCTTGTCAGAGCACAAAACTAGGGTTCATAATCAGTTTCTAAAAACCCAATTTCGTGCATGTACATGATATGGATCCATAATCCAACAACCCAGATCACTATGTGACACCATCTGACACATATATAACCATTAAATAACAACATTAACTAAAATCTTAAAGATCTAGAATGTTTAGGGTTTAGACCTCATTCATGCTTTGATCATGATTCTGATCCTTGATGTTTTTTCTTGGCTTGCTAGAGATCATGCTAGGGACTGAATTACTTAGAAATTTTGTGGGTCTAGAGAGAGAAAGTGTTGGTTGAATATTGGTGAACAAATGAGGCTTTAATCTTGATTTTCTCTCTCCTTAATATATATATTGAATGCAAATGAAATGGGATGATGTATATAACTGATGGCTGTGGTTTTTAGTCACATGGAGTAGATAGAGTTAGTCACCAACTAACTTTAGGGCAAAATCCACAAGTTATCTCCAATAATGCAACAAAGGGCAATTAGATCATTTTGATATCCATTTTAATGGCACATTTGTCTTTTGATCCAACCCTTAGGGTTTGAACCTAAGGTTCTTAAAAATTAATTTTCTAGGATTTCCAATTTAGGTTTTTAAAGTAGAAAATTAATTTTTCTAAATTATATTTAGGATTTTCTAATTATACTAAGATTTCCTAATCATAATTCAAGCTTGCTAATTAGGATTAATATTTCCTAATTAAAATTGCTAATTTAGCAATTAGGTCCATAACTGTACATTAGGGGTTCTAACGGAATAATTAGGGTTTCAAATTTAAAAATTAGGGTTTTCTAACCAATTCGTTAGGCTTTACCCTAATTAATCTTATAATAAATACACTTAAGTATTTGAGATCCCAAGTTATATTTTTCGTGATCCGAATTAGGGTTTCGGATTCTCGAAACTGAAATTAGGTTTTTCAGTGCCGGTAATAGGGTTTCTAATTAACCGTTAGGGTTTTCTAATCTGAACATTGACGTTCCTAATAAAATATTTGGGTTTGTCAATAATATACTTTATCTGGTCAACCCTTGACCCTAACCATAATTTTATACACATATAATAACATATGCATAGAACACATACACTTATACACTTAATACTGCAAGCCTTCACCAAATATTTATAAAATCACAAAATTCCTTCCTAGAAAATTCAAATCCATTCACTTATTTTCTGTTTAGGTTTATTATTTAAACTTAATTAAATATTTTAAGATTTTAATAAATATTTAAATTATCGGGTTGTCACAGTTATGATATTATAAATATATTATTTGATTTATTAGGTAAAATGACCCGAATATGAAAATACTTTTCTTCTAAAATTATACTAACTCCGTCCTCAAAAAGATGACTAAAGATACAAAGATGATCTTATGATTGTTTACTTGTAAACTATATTACTAACTTTTATTTTTGACTCGGTTAAACTGAACGAAAGGTTTTGCTATACAATATAATATTGTTTATATTTTAAATTTTGCTTTTACAAATTCTTATTGGATAAAGAGTAATTATTATTATTTTATTTAATAATTAAATCATATGTTCGATTAGTATATATATCATATTTTAATAATAATAATAATAATAATATCTAAATAATTATTAAATCTTTCTTATAGTCGAAACTTTAATTATATTTATATATTAATAGTAGTAACAAATTTAAGTTAGGTAGATGATTCTTATGATAATTTTATTTTCTTCTCAAACTATATTATATAAGTGAAAATATAATTTTACTTAAACTTGTATTATTATAAAGATATTTTAATAAAAGAAATCAATTAATATTGGGTAAGATAATCTTATTTTGATTATTTTCTTATAAAACTATATTACGAATTCTATTTTCTTATAAAATTTCTTATAAAACTATGAAAATAATTCAAATTTCTAAAAATATAATATTAGTTAAGATGATCTTATTTTGATTATTTTTTTTATTAAATTATAACATCATTAATTCTTATTTTCATATAAAACTACAATACTATTTTCAATTTTGGATTTGAATTGATAAATAATAAAAGTTGACTTAGTGTAGGAAAAGTTAAAGGTCGAACCAAACCAAACAAAATATTTTAATAATAATAACAATTATATTACTTGAATAATAATTAAATCTTACATACACTCGAATCATTAATTATACTTATATTTTAATAATAGTACCAAATTTAAGTTTGGTAGATGAGTAAATTTTAATTTAGGGATTTTTATATTGGATAGAGTAATTAATTTTTATTTTTAATTTAATAATTGAATCATATAGTCGATTAGAATATTATATTTTTATTTTTAGAATAATAACAATTATATTACCTGAATAATGATAAAGTCTTACTTACACTCGAAGCATTAATTATACTTATATTTTAATATTAGTACCAAATTTGAGTTAGGTAGATGAATTTTATGATAATTTTCGTTTCTTATCAAATGATGTTATCTAAGTGGTAATATAATTTTACTTAAACTTGTATCATTATTATTATTATTATGTATATATTTAAATAAAAGAAACCAATTAGTATTTGTTAATCATATTTTGATTATTTTCTTATAAAACTATATAATGAATTCATTTTTTTTACAAAACTACGATACTAATTTCTATTTTTGAACAAAAGTAACTAACTAATATTAGGTAGATGATCTGTTTTGATTCTATTAGGGACTTTGCTTATTGGTTCCTAGCCATCCATGGTTAAGGTGTTAAGCAAAGAGAACTTGTGCAGGTTGTCTATTGGCATGGCAGATTTGGGATCACTGCAATTGTGTTGTACATGGCAAACTTGAGGGGAATATTAATGTGTTGACAGGGAGGTGTCTCAATTTCTTTCATCAATTTTCTGAAACTATGATATTTATTAGGTACTTTCTTGTTCAATCTGAATTAAGGCAAGTTACTAAATGGTGTAAACTTATCAGCCGTGTTGTTAAAATAAATTATTATTCCTATTTATTCGAAATACTTTCACAACTATTGTGACAACCCCAAAACAGGTCCATTCCATCCAACCCATTTTGAGTCGCCAAATACATGGTACAGATAACAACTACAACTTTATTACAACAATTGTTGTGCAAAATACAACAACACATATGCTATGAGTTTGGGTATAAATATATACCAACTGTGACTCATGTCCCAACCTTGGATAGCACGTCACAATGACACCTTACATAAAGGTATAGTCAAAAACTATTTTAGAAATTGGAATCTTTGGGAAGTGCACAAGGAAACCTTCGTACATTGGAGGCCATGCATCTAGGTTATGATAGATATCATATGGCCAAAGAATTATCCTTGGTTGACCAAATAGACCCCAAAGAAAAACGAGAAGTTTACTATCATATTTTTCCCAACGGTGAGTCTTCTCATGAGATATCATTATCTCCACTATCTCTAATTGAAAATTATACTTCAAACAAACACCAAGATTATATAGGTAGTGCTCGTAGATATACTCAGCAAGTGGATGAGCACAACCCTGTCTTATGATGACACGAGGTTGTATGTCATTAGACATCTTGTATGATAGTGACGAAACACCCTTCCAACGTTGGGTTCGCCTCACCCTATTTTCTTCACCAAATATAACTACTAAATGATGACCACCGTTCTATTCCCTTGTTACCCCCGCTCGACCCAGCTACACTCTTATTACCTGAAAGGAATTGTGAAGCAAAAGGGTGAGCACAACTAGCTCAGTAAAGAATATCATGACTAAAGATAAATAAATTATCAATAGTCTTCATCAGTAATAAATCAGAGATTTAGAACATATGGTAGATGATAAAAATTTCAACCATAGTTGCAGCGGAACGAGCAATCCATTAGAAGAGTCAAATAGACTATAAAGTCTATTATCTTCTCCATGTTAAAAATCCACCAAAAATGTCTTATCACTGTAACATCACTCAACAGTCCTGTCCACATTCATGTGAATAACTCATAATCATATTTATGGTTCTAAATTCCTCTTCTCATCCAGGACAAAGATAATTTTCATCACTTGCCTTTACCTGAAACATCAAAGATCATGGTTACACCAAATCACAATTCCTGTTCACAATCATACTAATAATTTCATCTTTGTACTATGGGCCAAAGATATTCGTCAACAATTCATCTTTGTACTACTGGCCAAAGATATTCAACAACAGTTCATATTTGCACTACAGGCCAAAGATATTCAACAACATATCATCTTTGCACTACAGGCTAAAGATATTCATATATCAAAGAAATATATAATCATTTCAGAATTTATATAAACAATAATTATAACCATGTTGATCAATTCACCTTTGCACTTAAGCTAAAGATATTCAATTATAAATTCAATGGTCATGATCATACCAGTCAACCATTCAACTTTGCACTACTGGCCAAAGAGAACCCATAGTCATGATCATACCAAAAATCTACCCATCTTTACGCTCAAGTCAAAGAGAAATATCATCATTAGGATTATAAAAATGTTATATATGATAATAAAATCAATATAATCAACATATAGATTTAATCTCAAGAGTAATATTCATAACGCAACTATAATTTGGTCAGAAAAAGAAACCAATTTTGTCATGAATAGTAACTCATGAATAGTAACCCATGAATAGTAACTCGTGAATAGTAACTCAACATAAAAAGGTAGAAATTCCACAATAAAATACATACCAATATTTCGGTATAATGATATTGAAAGAATAATATTTCTTAAGGTTATAAACAATTTATTTTAATTGTTTATACTTTACTAAATAATGCATTTAATCATCCTAAAATACCAAAACTCATAAGATTTCATCACCAATAACCAAAAATCCTCATCAAAAATCTGCATATACCACATATAGGATTCTCAAGCCATAAAATTCTATTTTCTAATTTTCTTACTTCACAAAACATATTTACTTCATTTACTCATAACTAGACTATTTTCATAAAAAATATCAAATCAGTTCCAAAAATATTTTTTTTTTGGGATTTAGCATATTATAGTCCCATAGTGAACATATATTTTTCTCAGAATTTTTAAAAGTCATTTACTATATTTCATATAGCCAAAATAGCCGAATATTTAGACATTTATCAAAAATTATACTTTTATCTAAAAATTCTGAAATTCACAGAGTATACTCCTATCATATACATGTACTCCCAATAAAAATTTCATCAATTTTTGGAGTTAACCACAAGGAGTTATAAGCGGTTACTTTTAAAATAGTCTTTTCTCATAAAATTCATAACTCTTAATCTATACATCCAAAAATCACTATTTTTGGACACAATCAAGAAAACTCATCAAAATATCATTTCAAATTTTTCCAGAATTTTCTGAAGTTCAGAAGAATTACGAACAAAAAAATATAATAACCCTTAAAATCCCTTACTATCCCTTACCTCAAAAGCGCAGTACTTCTGATCGGTATAAGGCTGAAGGAAAGTTGCACTGATGAATAGAAACTCACAGAGTATCTAAATACTCACAAAATACACTCAATAATCTAGAGAGAGAAAGAGAGAAAACTTATGAATTCTGGTGTGTTTTTCAATTCTAACTTAGCCCTCTATTTATAGGAAAATGTTAGCACGCCGAAGCAGACTTAACCTGCAACCTGATGGCTTTACCTGCTACTATTCCCACCCACCATATTTGAATAAAAATCTCAGCATATTTCTTCACCAACCAAGAGTGGGGCCCACCAATTCTAGAATTTTTCACCAAAATGATTAACTCCGAAAATTTAACAATTTCTGAACCAGTCATCTCGTAAAATTCATAACAAATTATACGTTCATTTTTAACGGTTCAAAATTTGTGGACATATACTCAACTTATATATGTATAACATATCCAAATATTACCACAATCCAACGGTCGGATTAAAAATTATAACCCTCGTAAAATATCTTAAAAACCCTAATTTGATTTTCAATACCTCCGTTCCGACCAAAATATAGATAAAACACCTCAACATTAACTCCTTCATTTTTAACCACAAAAATATATCCATCATTTATATCCACTTAAAATAAATATTTCCTTACCATATGAATCAATAATTAATTATTCACAGATAATATTACAGAATCACATTTATGACAACCAGGCCGTTCTTAGGAAAGAGGGGGCTTTCCAATAAGGATTTTTCCTTACTGACGCGTAATTAGATGACCAAGCCTCTCCTTAGATAGAACTTTCTAGACATTGCAAATAATGTTATCTAATAATATTATTTAAATAATATGAATTATTGATCTGATAATGGGAAATACTGTGCAGCAACAATTATTGAAACAATAATAATATAAAATATCAACGCAGCAATTATTAAATCAATAGAGTAAAATATTGAACAGTAATTACTGTGACAATTATTCAGTAGTGCCTTCCTTCGTAAGAATCAATAATTCTAAAATGCTGTGCAATCCGTGTGCTACTGTGCAACCATGCGTATTACTGTATTTTAACCACCGGGTATTTCAACAGTGTTAACGGTAACAACTATGCCGTTATTTATAAAAACTCAATTTTGTCATTTTTTTCATCCGACAGTTATTCTGTTATGGGACCCACAAATGGCTGCGCTGTCGTACGAATATTCTCCGACCGAAAGAATATTCCACGACCAAATGAATATTCCCCGACAACAATGAATATTTTATAACCACTTGTGTATTTTGAAAAAAATTCATATATCACCCTTAACTTTATCATTTATCAATTTAACCATTTACTGAATAGTAATTATAAGAAAAATTGAATACTTTTATTTCATAAAATTCGGGGTCTTACATTCTCCCCTCCTTATAAAATTTCGTCCCCGAAATTTACGTACCTGGTATTTCAAAGAGTTGAGAATACCTTGCTTTCATTTCAGATTTAATCTTCCCTATCATCACGATTTCTCCATTGATCATCTCCTGTATTTCAGATATCATTCTAGAATACAGCTTCAAAACAAGGGTTAATTGAACAAATTAACATTGACATAATATCCCGATATTATGACTGACCAACAAATAAGCTTAGGTAGGACACACTAGCGAAGGATTTACTCATCTCTCCCCTCCTAGTTTTATTCCCCGATATCCGCCAGAGACCATATCCCTAAGCTCTGATACCACCTGTGACAACCCCAAAACAGGTCCATTCCATCCAACCCATTTTGAGTCGCCAAATACATGGTACAGATAACAACTATAACTTTATTACAACAATTATCGTGCAAAATACAACAACACATATGCTATGAGTTTGGGTACAAATATATACCAATTGTGACTCATGTCCCAACCTTGGATAGCACGTCACAATGACACCTTACATAAAGGTATAGTCAAAAACTATTTTAGAAATTAGAATCTTTGGGAAGTGCTCAAGAAAACCTTCGTACATGGGAGGCCATGCATCTAGGTTATGATAGATATCATATGGCCACAGAATTATCCTTGGTTGACCAAATAGACCCCAAAGAAAAACGAGAAGTTTACTATCATATTCTTCCCAATGGTGAGTCTTCTCATGAGATATCATTATCTCCACTGCCTCTAATTGAAAATTATACTTCAAACAAATACCAAGATTATATTGGTAGTGCTCGTAGATATACTCAGCAAGTGGATGAGCACAACCCTGTCTTATGATGACACGAGGTTGTATGTCATTAGACATCTTGTATGATAGTGACGAAACACCCTTCCAACGTTGGGTTCGCCTCACCCTATTTTCTTCACCAAATATAACTACTAAATGATGACCACCGTTCTATTCCCTTGTTACCCCCGCTCGACCCAGCTACACTCTTATTACCTAAAAGGAATTGTGAAGCAAAAGGGTGAGCACAACTAGCTCAGTAAAGAATATCATGACTAAAGATAAATAAATTATCAATAGTCTTCATCAGTAATAAATCAGAGATTTAGAACATATGGTAGATGATAAAAATTTCAACCATAGTTGTAGCGGAACGAGCAATCCATTAGAAGAGTCAAATAGACTATAAAGTCTATTATCTTCTCCATGTTAAAAATCCACCAAAAATGTCTTATCACTGTAACATCACTTAACAGTCCTGTCCACATTCATGTGAATAACTCATAATCATATTTATGGTTCTAAATTCCTCTTCTCATCCAGGACAAAGATAATTTTCATCACTTGCCTTTACCTGAAACATCAAAGATCATGGTTACACCAAATCACAATTCATGTTCACAATCATACTAATAATTTCATCTTTGTACTACGGGCCAAAGATATTCGTCAACAATTCATCTTTGTACTACTGGCCAAAGATATTCAACAACAGTTCATATTTGCACTACAGGCCAAAGATATTCAACAACATATCATCTTTGCACTACAGGCTAAAGATATTCATATATCAAAGAAATATATAATCATTTCAGAATTTATATAAACAATAATTATAACCATGTTGATCAATTCACCTTTGCACTTAAGCTAAAGATATTCAATTATAAATTCAATGGTCATGATCATACCAGTCAACCATTCAACTTTGCACTACTGGCCAAAGAGAACCCATAGTCATGATCATACCAAAAATCTACCCATCCTTACGCTCAAGTCAAAGAGAAATATCATCATTAGGATTATAAAAATGTTATATATGATAATAAAATCAATATAATCAACATATAGATTTAATCTCAAGAGTAATATTCATAACTCAACTATAATTTGGTCAGAAAAAGAAACCAATTTTGTCATGAATAGTAACTCATGAATAGTAACCCATGAATAGTAACTCGTGAGTAGTAACTCGACATAAAAAGGTAGAAATTCCACAATAAAATACATACCAATATTTCGGTATAATGATATTGAAAGAATAATATTTCTTAAGCTTATAAACAATTTATTTTAATTGTTTATACTTTACTAAATAATGCATTTAATCATCCTAAAATGCCAAACTCATAAGATTTCATCACCAATAACCAAAAATCTGCATATACCACATATAGGATTATCAAACCATAAAATTCTATTTTCTAATTTTCTTACTTCACAAAACATATTTACTTCATTTACTCATAACAAGACCATTTTCATGAAAAATATTAAATCAGTTCCAAATATATTTCTTTTTTGGGATTTTGCATAATATAGTCCCATAATGAACATATATTTTTCTCAGAATTTTTAAAAGTCATTTACTATTTTTCATATGGCCAAAATAGCTGAATATTTAGACATTTATCAAAAATTATACTTTTATCTAAAAATTCCGAAATTCACAGAGTATACTCCTATCATATACATGTACTCCCAATAAAATTTTTATCAATTTTGGAGTTAACCACAAGGAGTTATAAGCGGTTACTTTTAAAATAGTCTTTTCTCATAAAATTCATAACTTTTAATCTATACATCCAAAAATCACCATTTTTAGACACAATCAAGAAAACTCATCAAAATATCATTTCAAACTTTTCTAGAATTTTCTGAAGTTCAGAAGAATTACGAACAGAAAAATATAATAACCCTTAAAATCCCTTACTATCCTTTACCTCAAAAGTGCAGTACTTCTGATCGGTATAAGGCTGAAGGAAACTTGCACTGATGAATAGAAACTCACAGAGTATCTAAATACTCATAAAATACACTCAATAATCTAGAGAGAGAAAGAGAGAAAACTTATGAATTCTGGTGTGTTTTTCAATTCTAACTTAGCTCTCTATTTATAGGAAAATGTTAGCACGCCGAAGCAGACTTAACCTGCAACCTGATGGCTTTACCTGCTACTATTCCCACCCACCACATTTGAATAAAAATTTCAGCATATTTCTTCACCAACTAAGAGTGGAGCCCACCAATTCTAGAATTTTCCACCAAAATGATTAACTCCGAAAATTCAATAATTTCTGAACCAGCCATCTCGTAAAATTCATAACAAATTATACGTTCATTTTTAACGGTTCAAAATTTGTGGACATATACTCAACTTATATATGTATAACATATCCAAATATTACCACGATCCAACGGTCGGATTAAAAATTATAACCCTCGCAAAATATCTCAAAAATCCTGATTTGATTTTCAATACCTTCGTTCCGACCAAAATATAGATAAAACACCTCAACATTAACTCCTTCATTTTTAACCACAAAAATATATCCCTCATTTATATCCACTTAAAATAAATATTTCCTTATCATATGAATCAATAATTAATTATTCACAGATAATATTACAGAATCACATTTATGACAACCAGGCCGTTCCTAGGAAAGAGGGGGCTTTCCAATAAGGATTTTTCCTTACTGACGCGCAATTAGATGACCAAACCTCTCCTTAGATAGAACTTTCTAGACATTGCCAATAATGTTATCTAATAATATTATTCAAATAATATGAATTATTGATCTGATAATGGGAAATACTGTGCAGCAACAATTATTCAAACAACAATAATATAAAATATCAACGCAGCAATTATTGAATCAATAGAATAAAATATTGAACAGTAATTACTGTGACAATTATTCAGTAGTGCCTTCCTTCGTAAGAATCAATAATTTTAAAATACTGTGCAATCCGTGTGCTACTGTGCAACCATGCGTATTACTGTATTTTAACCATCGGGTATTTCAACAGTGTTAACGGTAACAACTACGCCGTTATTTATAAAAACTCAATTTTGTCGTTTTCTTCATCCGACAGTTATTCTGTTATGGGACCCACAAATGGCTGCGCCGTCGTACGAATATTTCCTAACAGAAAGAATATTCCACGACCAAATGAATATTCCCCGACAACAATGAATATTTTATAACCACTTGTGTATTTTGAAAAAAAATTCATATATCACCCTTGACTTTATCATTTATCAATTTAACCATTACTGAATAGTAATTATAAGAAAAATTGAATACTTTTATTTCATAAAATTCGGGGTCTTACAACTATTGTTCAGTTATTGAAAGTTTGATGTATAAAAGATGTTTGATTATTTATGTTGATGTTGTTATTCATTATGAATACTTATTGAACAATCGAATGCTCACCCTTGCTTGAAATAAATTCTTTTTAGCAAAGCCAATACAACCCGGAGATTCAGGTAAGAACAAAGAAAAGAAGATAATGAACGAGTAGAAGATGGTTGCTATTTTTAATAATTAGAAGGATTGTATTAATATTATATACAATTTCATGCAATAAAGATTTAAGGTTTGAGAACCTGGGAGTTATAAGATTATGTTTATAATAGCTAATAATTACATTCATGATGGTTGAGTTATACATGTGAAATTATGTGAATGGTTGTACCGTGTTACACCGGATACGGGTTTGAGGATATCCGAATTTGGGAGTGTCACAAAAATAATGCAACGTAAACCAATTTCTGGAATCGTTATATGGCTAATTGGTATGTTATCATTAATTAAAATGTGTAGGACATTTGAAGAACGTTTTAGCGTATAAATTAAAGAACACTTAAGGCAAGTTTCTAATTTTCACAAATCTATTTTATTGTTCATGTTTTTAAACTTTATTCAAATACCGTATTAAAGTTCTAATTTACACAATGTTTATATATTTTGTGAAATCTAACTTATGCAAATCTTTTAATATTTGTACAAGCTATTCAGTTATGCTATATTGCATATTGTTAAAGCTTTAAAGTTCTATATTTCGTGAAATGTTTAAGAAGTATGTCAATGTCTTTTTCTGTGGTTAGACAAATGTTAAAATGTTAATTAAATTTTATAAATTCATTAATGATATCAAAACTAAATTTAATTGGTGCGAACTCCGATGCAAGTCTGAGATGAACACCTTTATTATTAGGGGCATTTTTAGTCGGAAATTCCGGCCGACACACGAGGTGTCAAAAAAAAGCATATAGTCGTTTAAAATGTAGAGCTGTGCACAACATGAGTACAATAGATTGATCCCCTAACGTACTCAAGGAAAGACGGTTTACAATTAAATTAATGTTTAACCCTTATATATGAAAAGAAAACTTCTTGGTCGAAATGTCCTCTCAACATGAATGTTAGAAATGTGTACATTAAAGGAAAATTATTATTCCTATTTATTCGACCAGTTTCATAATTATTGTTCAATTGTTGAAGATTTCAGAGAAAGATAACATGATTCTTGATTTTGTTGTTTCTACTAATGTTTTATAGTTGTTGAGCATTGTTTCTCACACTTGCTTAAATTTAAATATTTTTAGTTAAAACTGAGCATGCTGAAGGTGTCGGGAAGAAAGATAAAGAAAAATGAAAAGTTTCGAAGTAGAGAATTATATGTAATAGTTTTATATACTATGAATGATGTAATGCTAAGAGTTATGTAATATTTATTATTATGATGTTTTAAAGATATAAAGGCCTTAGAACTTAGGATAGATGAGACATTTTATAATGTAGTAATTACAATAATGTCTTTAAACTTATATAGATAGATGTGTGTGGATGTTGTAGTACCGTGTAGTACCATATCCAGGATTTAAAAGTACACGAATTTGGGGGCGTCACAATTTTGTTTTTATATGTTAATATTTTGGAATTTTTTCATATTTTATTTTGTAATTATTTATTTTTAAAGATAAATTTTTATTTTAAAAAAAATCTTCTAAGTTAATTTTTTGTACATATTTTTTTATGATTAAGATTTTATTATATTTTTTTGAGTTATCTGTGTTCAAAATTTCTTATTGAAATAAAGAAAATTTTGTGCTAATAATTATGCATTAAACATGAACTTTTTTTGACCTTCAATGTAAAAATTTTAAGATTTTTTCATTCAAGTGGCCTACAACCAATGCAATATAATATAATAAAATATTTTTCTTAAAACTAAAACTCAATTATATACTATATAAATATTATATTTTATTTTAACAATAAATTGAGGAATGATGGTGATGGATGTTGGGTAAATTCTAGATACGCTCTACACGCAAGTGTACGTGGTCAACAAGTAATATAATGATGAATAGAGTATCGTTCCCACAGAGACAAGTATGAAATTTAATCTAACAATTACCAATTTTATATTAATTCAGTTTTATTAAACTGATCAAATTAATGATTATAATTAATAAAAACTACTAAACTAAAAATTGAAATAAATCAACACAAATTATTAACCGTAATTTCAATCAGATAATGGAGAATTAAGCCTACAATTTCACTTTAAGTTTTACTCTGATTATGACACCTTTTTCAAGTTTAATTTACTATCTCAGGTTATTAATTAAGAACACTCAAGTAGAATTAGCCATCTCTCGATGCACTAACACCGTATTAACTTAAATTCACAATTTGATAGAATTAAACCAAACACCCAAATTAACTAATTCACTATATCTCTATGTGAATTAAAATCAAATAAGGTTTAAATTCTAAATTTTTTACGCAATTACATGCGATGTAAGGTATATCTCTAACCTAAACCTTCATCAAGAAATCAATCAAAACGCAGAATTCAAGAACACATGCTATTGTGATTAGGTCTAGATTCATACATCATCTATCGAGTCCATATAAATCCACATAAAATTGGTAATCAAACAATTCATAAATTAAGTATAAATCCTAATAGATGAACTGAATTGATAGTATTAATAAATTAAAATTAAAGCATGACAATCATCGTTCTACCTTAAAGATCCATTACAAGCCTACAAAGTAATTTAGTTCATCATAGATAAATTAAAAACTGAATAAAGTAAAGAATTCATCATTCCAATTACAAAATTAGAATTGAAAGACTAAGAACAATAATACACCACCCTTGTCCTCACTCCAATATGCAATGTTCGTGATCTTAACCTTCTACTCTGCTCCTCCAATGTCTTCTCTGAAAAATTAGGGCTCCAAGTTGCTAATTGATTGATTTTTAATTGAAGTTTGTGGTCTCTTTACTTAAGTCACGTAATAGCTGATAAAAGACGCCCCAAAACTGTCCTAATCGATGCCAAAGTTCATCTTTCCAAGCTTCTGCAGAGTTTGCATTGCAATAGACTAGCTCCTCTCGGTCCCCGTACCCCCGCCCCGGTGGGGGTTTTACACTTGTTGATGCCTGCCCCGACAGAGGGTCTTGAAGTATTGCTTTCCACATACACCTCCACCCCGGTGGAGGTTTTCTTTGTATTACGGCCCGCCCCGACAGGGGTCAAGATTTTTGCCGTTGCTGATTTTTGCCTTTTACTACTGTTTTCTTGCCGCAATACCACCATTATGCCACTAATGACACGAAATTCAACCTAAACATAGAACGACACAAAAATAAGTAAAAATGTACAGAAATAGACAGGATCAACATTGTTTAAGTCCAAATAAGAACCAATTCGTAGGTATAAAACCAACTCATCAAACTCCCCCAAACTTAAATCGTGCTAGTCCTCGAGCACAATACAATACGCAATACAATGAAATAAAATGCAGCTAACTATATGCATACAAATTCAGCAGTAAGACAGAACACAATCTAATCACACTGCCTCAGAGAAATCAAGTAAACATGATAGTGTATCATATCGAGGCAAGTCAGTACTTCCCAGTCAATCATCAAATCTTAAACTTTTCTAACTGATATAGTGCATGTGTGCTCAACAACCATAATAACTAATATAAAGTTAAATACAACACATAATAGGTCTCTTTGAAGGACTCAAACAGTTTAAACTCAAGAAATCCAAAAATAGTCTAGATCCTACTAAAATCAAATAATTACCAACTCTAAAGGTCAAAATGAGATACTTATGCTTTATTTTTCACTTACGGAGGCTTTTTGCTCTTTTTTCCATTTTTTACTTTTAATTTTCCTCATGGATGTGTAATGTCTAGTCCTCTTAGGCTTTTCAGTGCTACCCCTTAGCGAGCTTTCAACCTACGACTCCCAAACTGTAAGGCTTTAGGGCGCTAGGTGTAGAGACATCCCATCGAGCGTACTTACTCACGTAACAAAGGCCACAAAACTGGACTAACCACGGTGTTTATTTATTTTTTTATTTTTTTTGTATTCTCTTTTTTTAGCTTATATATCCGAAATTTTCCCCCAAAGTTAGGGCCTTGTCTAATTTTAGCCATCACTGCCTATTCATGTTTTCCTTTCATTCAAACTAGCATTATCCTTAAGAATGCCATTATGTGTACATTTAAATTCAATCAGTCAACATAGCTATTTCTAAGGTGCTAACCTGATTATATCAGTTTCAAAAAGATAAAGATTCAATTTATGATAAGAAATCATATCAAAGTCTTAATAATCAATACTATACTTATCTACGCAGTTCCAATCTCGTCATTGGCCAAAACAGACTGTAACTATCTAACAGCTGGAAATATACAATTGATGAGTGGGTAATATACCCATGAATTGGATATAATTAGGCCTGATTTATTGTGGTTTTTAAGTTTAGAAGGATAGTTTTTATTTATTTCTTTGTATTTTGCAAGATGAGGAAAAGGCAGGGTCAAATCGGGAAAATCAACATCATTAAGGGCAAAATCATAAATTATTGGTTCAGGGTACAGCGCTGGGGCTTTCTAATCAATACTAAACCCAGCGCCGCGGCGCTGGGGCACATGGAGGACTGATCGGGGAGGCGTAGGAGAAGTTGATTGGAATTGGGATTCTGATAAAAGAGAAAGTATTTAAGAGAGGGAAGAGGTGGCAAAAGAGAGGAGACCAGAGCTGGAGACTAATTGGAGAACAACAGAGAATGGTGGAATAGAATTCAAGTGGAAGATTGAAGATTGGAAGACTTATTTTAGAGTTTTCTTCTTCTTCACTATTTTAGTTTTGTAATTCTATTAAGATGATCTTTATGGGATTTCTAGTTTTATTTTCCATTATGAACTAACTCTTTCATTAACGCTACAAATTGAACCTTTTATGTCTATGAATTGATTATTTAGTTTAATCCAGTTATTTAAGTCAAATTGAATTGTTTATCATGTTTTGCGTTTATTGATTAATTATTTGACCAATAATTACTGTGTTACACTAGATGGATTTGAAAGATGAAATCTAGGGTTAGAACTGAATGTGGTAACATGTGTGCTTAGTTATTTGCATAAGATAAATAATTAGGGTTGTGGATTGAATAGGAATATATCTTTTCACTACATGTAACAATTGGGAATTGGAACTTAATAAATTTAATTTTATTATTTTGCATAGGGATATTGCAGAATTAATTGAATTAAATAAATGTTATTGCACCACTTGGAAAAGGATTTTTAAACAACTAGAATTCCTGTTAACAATTTTGTTAAGTAATAACTACAAAAATTGGATAATTGATTTGTATTTCATAATTGGGAATATTGTAGTCTTAACTTTTTATTATTTAAATCAATTTCTAGAGTAAGACAGTTCTAATTAGTTAACTTTAGTTTTCTTAATTAGAAAATCATAAATTACGGGTGTTTAAATAAAATTGAATTGTTAAAGTACTAGTAGTTGGAATTTGTTAATTAGGATTCCTTGTGGGTACAACACTTTACTTTACCACTTACTTGTTGATTGTATATGCTTGCACAAATTGTTAATTGTGAAATCAAGTAACATGTTTTTGGTGCCGTTGTTGGGGAATTCTTTGTTAATATTAATTTCATATTAGTTATAATCAATTCAGTCTTAATTTAAACGTTATTTGCTTATTTTTATTCTTGAGCTTAAAGGACTTATTTGTTAGTGTATGCACACTAGATCAAAGGGTAAAGATGAACTTTTACCTTACGCAGACGATATGGAAAGGAAGTTCCAGAATTTATGATTGACTAATGAGGTTATACCATTGGAAGAAGAACTGGCTGCTGAAGAAGTTCCAGAAGTTATGGCAGAGGAAGAATAAAAATCACTCAAAGATTATGATATGATGACAGTGACAGACATTCAGTCTAGTATTCGGAGGTCGACAATCAATGCAAATAGTTTCGAGATCAAACCGGGAATGATACAGATGTTACAAAATACAGTTCAGTTTGGGGGTGGTTCGAATGTTGATTCAAACGAGCATATCTTAAGTTTCTTGGAGGTATGCGACACCTTTAAATTCAATAATATTTCGAAAGAAGTAATAAGGTTGAGGTTATTTCCATTCACATTGCGGGACAAAAACCGAAGTTGGTAACGCACATTGCCACTAGGTTCAATCACAGCCTGGGATGATTTAGCTCAAAAATTCCTAGCTAAGTTCTTCCCACCAGCAAAGATAGGCAAACTACGAAATGATATTTATACTTTTATGTAATTCGACTCATAAACATTATATAAAGCATAAGGATTTAAAGATATGCTCCGAAGATGTCCACATCACGGGATTCCATAGTAGATGCAGGTTGGAATATTTTGTCATAGATTACATGGGTCCACACAAGCTATTATTGATGCAGCAGCAGGAGGAGCTATCATGTCAAAGAGTTTTGATGAAGCTTATCAGTTATTAGAAACGATGGCCAACAACAATTATCAGTGGCCAATAACAAGGTCTAATCCCCCAAAAACCCCAGGAAAGCTCGAACTAGATGCAGTGACAGCTTTGACAACACAGGTATCAGCGTTAACTAAGAAGATTAAAACATGGGGCCCACAATCAGTACCTCAAGTAGCAATGGTTTGTGAGTTGTGTGCTTGAAGTCATTCTACAGCTCAGTGTGAAATCAGTGTTGAATCAGCTCAGTTCGTGGGGAGTTATAATAGACCATCACAGCCTTATCAAAATTAGAATGAATATAACCCGGGGTGGTGGAATCATCCGAGATTTTTATGGAATAATAATCAAGCTCAAGCTCCTAAACCGCAAAATCCACCTGGATTTCAGAATCAGACTCCACAACAAACAGAGATGAAAACAAACTTACAGGAAGCATTGACAAAATTTATTATAGCTACCGACCAGAGGATGAATGAGCAAGATAAACTGTTAAGTCAGGTATGTGACAACCCGAGAATTTTGAAATATTTTTAAATTTTAATTAATTGATTTAAGGTTCAAAATTAGAACCTAGACAGAAAATTAGTGTATGCGTTTGATATTTTTAAGATGGAATTTTGAGGATTTCAAAATTCTGTGAAAGATTTAAGTGAATTATTCAGGATTAAGGATATACGTGAATATGTTATGTGTATATGGGAACAGTATGTGGTTAAGGGTCAAGGGTTGACCAGATAAACGATATCTGTAACAAACCATAAGTATATATTAAGAACGTCAATGTTCGGTTAGAAAACCCTAGCGATTAATAAGAAACCCTAGAAACTGGTTCTGGAAACTCTAATTTCCGCTCCGGGAATCCGAAACCCTAATTCGGGAATTTAAAACCCTAATCCGGGAATTTAAATGATTATTTAAGTGCTATTAATTATAATATTAATTAGGGTAAAGCTTAATTAATTAGCAAACCTTAATTTCTGGGTTAGAACCCCTAATTTATAATTAGGGAAACCTATGTGTTAATTTAATACTTTTAATGTTAATTAGGAAATATTAATCCTAATATTCAAGTTAAGTAATTAGGAAACCTTAATCTAATTACGAAATTTAATTTCTAATTTAGAAAATTATTTTTCTATTAGAAACCCTAATTAGTGGTTTATAAACCCTAATGACAATTTTGACCCTAATTGCTTAAATTAACAATTTAATTAGGAAATACTAATCCTAATTACCAAGATTTAAGTTATGATTAAGAAATTTTAATATAATTAGAAATTTCTAATTATAGTTTAAAAATATTAATTTTCTAGTTTTAAAACCGAAATTCGGAAATCCTAGAAATTAAATTGCAAGTTAAGGGTTAAACCCTAAACCCTAAACCCTAAAATAGTCCAAACCCTAATCCTTAAACCCTAAGGGTTTGCATCAAATGACCATCTAAGAATTAAATTTGTATGGAAAATGACTAAAATGCCCTTTTCTTAAAACCTAAGCAAAAGATAAGGCCAATCTTGTGAGTCATCAAGTCTAAAGTTTAGCCATGTGCCCTAAATCTTTAAAGATAAGATCAAGTGCCACCTTGCAAAGTATAGATACATTGTATCACTTAATAAGGATTAAAGAGAGAGAAAATGGCCACTTGAATTTCATTTTCTTCCAAGACCCTCTCTCTCTAGAATTTCGAGAATGAAGAGTGAGAGAGTGAGATAATATAAGCCATGATCAAGTATTAACTAGCTAAGGATCAGATCACAAAGTCAGAAATCATGAATCAAATCTCAAAGTGGTAAGAACCCTAAATTTCGAAATATCTTGATTTGATGTTAGATGTTAGGATCTATTGTTTAAAGTTGTGTTAGAAGGTGTCCCTTGATGATATGGGTTGCTATATAGTGAATCCATAACATCAAAGTACACGAATTAGCAATTTTTAGAAATCTGGGAAAAAGTTAAAAATGTTATCTGACAGTCATATGTCAGTGGCTTTAAATCTTGATGTGTTTATGTTTTGTGTTGTTTTAAGCTTTAGACTTGTAGTCTGTTAGGAGATCTTTGATCTTGAAGTGTAATCAACTCCATACCATGTCTAGATCTCAAGTTATCAGTGGTCAAAACTCGTTGACCGTTCACGAAATCTGGTTTTTGGGTAACCCAGAAACCCAGATTTTTCTGACAGTAACTTTGCAGGGTCTTGATCTTGCTGTGTGTTGGTGTTTAGTCCATGTTTTTGGTTGATCCTTGTAGCCTGTTGTGTACTCTACATATCCCAGGCTTTAGATCAACCAGATCCGTAACGGAATACAAGATATGAGTGGTCAAGCCATCGTTAACCGACTGCTCGGATGAAGATTCTGGAAAAACCCAGAATCTTCAAGAACAGTTTCATACCACTACTTTGACCGGCCCAGATCGTACATATGTGATGTTTTTATGATGATATGTTGTTTAATAAATGAAGCCTGACATCTCCACTACAAGATACAACCATTACTTTACACAAACAAAACTCAGAATTCAAGTTATAAGGATCGAGATATAGTACCATCGTCTGTTCTTCATTTTCTAGAAAACCCAGAAATGAAGAACAGTGATGTCAGACTTTTCTGGAGCTTGGATCTTGCAACTTGGTTATGTAATGACCATTAAATCAGTTTGAGGTTGTAATGTTACATTAGTACTACAATCCTAACACTTTAGCCAGCCTAGAAACGTAATGACCAAAGATCTACCACCGGTCAAACCACCCACCTAGTTAATTGGCGATGAAGATCTAGGCAGACATCAAGAACACCAAGAACACCTATAGCGAAGGGTCTGTCGTTATAGGGCCCTTTAGCGATAGTTTCTATTTTTTATTTATTTTTAAATTTTCTAAAAATTAATTAAAAATAGAAAAATATAGATTTTTATTATTAAAAATACAAAATAAATTCCGAAAAATTATTTTAAATTCTGAAAAATAGTTTTTAATTATTTTGAGTATATTTCATAAATATTTAATATTTTTGGAATATAAATGGTATTTAATTTATTTAATTAAAATATTAAATAAATGATTTAAAAATAATTTTAATACATGAAAAATTATGAAAAATAATATTATGGTATAAGAAAATATTTAAAGAAATTTTCCGTGACATTTAATATTTTGTGATGAAATTCATTAATTAATCAATATTAATGGTAATTAGTTTATTTAATAACTATATTAAATAAATTATGAAAAAATAGAATAAATGATTTATAAATCATATAAAAATAATTTAAGTGTTAGAAAAATATTTTAAGTTATAAAATGTAACTTTTGATATTTTGTCATGAAAATATTAATATTTTTAATATTAATAGTAATTATCGGATAATGAAGTTAATTGTTTAAAAATCATATAAATATGATTTGAAGGTATTAAAAATACTTTGTGATATTATAAATATATTATGATATTATGTGATGAGTTTCATTAATATTTGATTATAAATAACTATTAATGATAAAAGAATATTGTGGTATTTATATTATATAAATACGATATTAATGATTGAAAATTTACGATAAATGATAATAATTATGTGAAAATTATTATGAGACTTAGAAAAATATTTTTGACTGATATTAAAATTATCTGAGATAATTGTGAAGTGTTAGGCAGAGTTTAATTGAGCTTAGACTCGATAAAAGTTCGACTAGACCGTCGGGACTTTAGAATTCTGTCGGAGTCAAGATAGACTGCAATAGTTTGACTTGATACTGAGTCTTATGTGTGTTATAGACTGATAAGGTTATGTGTTATGTGTTTAGGTTATTCTATGTTTATATATATAGTAATATTATACCGTGATGATATTATTCTAATATTTGAGATCTATATTACTAATATTAGGTCTTCGGATAAAGCGATATAAATTGCGTATCGGTAATCAACGGTTCAGGTAAGTTTATTTTTACTTAACTCTACTAAGAGTTGTTTCATTCGGATAAGCTTATGGTTAATCATTGCTGGTTGTCATGAATTGTACTCTGTGCATATTGCATGTATAAGTCAGGTATGAAAGGCTGATCACCTTCATTATCAGTTGGTTCAGATATATTTGTTCATATATAATACTTGTTCAGTCATAAATTTGTTCCTGCTAGTTCACAATTATATTGTTGAATTATAGCCAGCTTATTATTAAGATTCTTTCAATCATGATATATCGTTATATTATTGAATTTAAACTTGTTGGGCAATCCTTATGCTCACCCTTGCTTATTCAATTCCAGCATTAGGATATGTGTGCAGCTAAATTGTATAAGTGTTGTATTTTAAGGTTACGTGTTAAGTAAGTTATGTAATGTGTATTAAGTTAAGGTTACTTGACCTTGGGAAATAGTGTGTAATGTATTGTATAAAAAATTTATGTTTATATCTTCCGTAAATAGTAATAGTTGTATAGAATGATCGAATCGGATCCGAGGTGATTTGGGACCTGGATTCGGGGCCCTCAAAGTTGGTATCAGAGTTGTAGGTTATGAACCTTAGGTAGGAATACCTGAGACTAATAACCGCAGTGATTAGGATAAGTACTAACTCAAATAGAGTTAGTTGGTCAGTAAGATTCAAAGACGAATCTCGGCGAGTTATAAGATACAGAGTTCCCTAACTCTGATAATAAAGTTGAACAGTAGTGAGAAATAGATAGAGTCTAAAAGACTAAAAGTACAGTGATAGGAGATCGTAAAACAAAACGATCTAGATATAGAAATGAATCGTAATGTATACGATGAGATCACTCCGTGATCAGATAAGGTTATAGTATGGAGAAGGATCAAGCGAATGATTGAAAAGTTACAGCAAGTTTGTTGGGTGACAATTGTACTATGAATTGGTACAGATTCAGGAAAGGATTATGAATACGAGTTGAATGAAATTCGTACTGAGAAGGGTTTTAAGGTTTGGTGGGGATTCAATTGAGGACTCATGTTAGCAGCTGAGTTGTATGATTCCTTATATGGGCAGGGAATTATACTTGGTGTAAAAACGACTTAGTTCTGGCAATGATAATCATTGAAATGTTTGTGTCGCGCTATTTGTCAAATGCATGTTAAGAGGGTGATTCCTTTCTCATGTGTATAACAGATAGATAGGTCATAGGTAGAGGATATAAGGATTAAGTACGAGTTCTTAAAACTCATACTTATATGACATTCTTGACTCACAGTTATATGAATTGTTTATGAACCCCTCGGCGAATGGACGCCAAAGGTCTGACTAGGACAAGTTCTTAAACTCATATGATTGTGGCAAGTAAATGAACTCATAAGTGTGGTTTGACGAACTAGGTATATTTGTGTGTAAATGGAGTATTGAGGATAATAGGATCAGATAGATTGTTAAGCAAATGATTATTAGTGGAGACATAAGTTTTTCAAAACTCCTAGCTATGCTAGACTTCAAAATTTTGATATCAAGCTAAATACGCACTATGTGCTTTTGAAAAAAAAATGTAGACTCGTAATCATTTTTGAAACGGTTTAAAGTATAGTCTATGCTACTTATTTTAGCTAGACGTAAATGATTTGAAATATCAAAATATATTTTATTTATCACTCATGTACCATGTAACCTAGTGCAGAGATGATAAAAAGTTGATGGAATTGTAAATACAGGAATACTTAGTGTTGAATTTGATCTAAAATCGTTGTTCCACTATTGTATGATGTGTTATGACAAAGTCATATAACGACGACATCCTCAAACGGACTGTTAATACAGTACGACATCATGGCGTCATTCTCAAAAATATTTTTAAAAAAAATTTAATTTGCCAACGGGGTTTGGCTGCACCTAAATAATTCGATTGAATTGAATTATTGATATGTGTCTATGCTATTCGATTCAGCTAGACTAAAATTTATGAAAACTCTAAGAGTTCTTTGAAAAATTTCCCGCACCAAAATAATTTGGTGCGGAATCCAATAAGACTAAGGTAGAATTTTGTGCCTATGGCAGTGACGAGAAATAGAGTCGACCAGCAGTACTTATTAAGTACAGGGCATACTGGATTAATTACCCACTATGTCCGTAAGTTATGACGGTTTGCGGATGAATTTCCATAAAACCTTTTGCGAAAATGACAGACAATAGTCTGTAAAACCCCTCAGCACAATTTTAAAATTTTAACTCTTGAGAGTGGTGTATTGGGTAGCATGTGAGGGTAAGAATGAATGGTGTATGGTATACGATGTACGGTGTAAGGTGTAAGGTGTAAGGTTAAATTTCGGGGACGAAATTTTAGAAGAAGGGGTGAATGTGACAACCCGAGAATTTTGAAATATTTTTAAATTTTAATTAATTGATTTAAGGTTCAAAATTGGAACCTAGATAGAAAATTAGTGTATGCGTTTGATATTTTTAAGATGGAATTTTGAAGATTTCAAAATTCTGTGAAAGTTTTAAGTGAATTATTCAGGATTAAGGATATACGTGAATATGTTCTGTGTATATGGGTACAGTATGTGGTTAAGGGTCAAGGGTTGATCAGATAAACGATATCTGTAACAAACCTTAAGTATATATTAAGAACGTCAATGTTCGGTTAGAAAACCCTAGCGATTAATAAGAAACCCTAGAAACTGGTTCTGGAAACTCTAATTTCCGCTTCGGGAATCCGAAACCCTAATTCGGGAATTTAAAACCCTAATTCGGGAATTTCAATAATTATTTAAGTGTTATTAATTATAATATTAATTAGGGTAAAGCTTAATTAATTATCAAACCCTAATTTCACATTTTAAAAACCCTAATTACTAGGTTAGAACCCCTAATTTATAATTAAGGAAACCTATATGTTAATTTAATACTTTTAATGTTAATTAGGAAATATTAATCCTAATATTCAAGTTAAGTAATTAGGAAACCCAAATCTAATTACCAAATTTAATTTCTAATTTAGAAAATTATTTTTCTATTAGAAACCCTAATTAGTGGTTTATAAACCCTAATGATAATTTTGACCTTAATTGCTTAAATTAGCAATTTAATTAGGAAATACTAATCCTAATTAGCAAGATTTAAGTTATGATTAACAAATTTTAATATAATTAGAAAATTGTAATTATAGTTTAGAAATATTAATTTTCTAGTTTTACAATCGAAATTCGGAAATCTTAGAAATTAAATTGCAAGTTAGGGTTAAACCCTAAACCCTTAAATAGTCTAAACCATAAACCCTAAGAGTTTGCATCAAATGACTATCTTGGAATTAAAATTGCTTGGAAAATGACTAAAATGCCCTTTTCCTAAAACCTAAGCAAAAGATAAGGCCAATCTTGTGAGTCATCAAGTCTAAATTGAGCCATGTGCCCTAAATCTTTAAAAGATAAGATCAAGTGCCACCTTGCAAAGTATAGATACATTGTATCACTTAATAAGGATTAAAGAGAGAGAAAATGGCCACTTGAATTTCATTTTCTTCCAAGACCCTCTCTCTCTAGAATTTCGGGAATGAAGAGTGAGAGAGTGAGATAAGATTAGCCATGATCAATTATTAACTAGCTAAGGATCAGATCACAAAGTCAGAAATCTTGAATCAAAGCTCAAAGTGGTAAGAACCCTAAATTTCGAAATCTCTTGATTTGATGTTAGATGTTAGGATCTATTGTTTAAAGTTGTGTTAGAAGGTGTCACTTGATGATCTGGGTTGCTATATAGTGAATCCATAACATAAAAGTACACGAATTAGCAATTTTAGAAATTTGGGAAAAAGTAAAAATCACTACAAGAAAACTAGTCATTGCCGACGGGCCCCGCCGTTGCCAATGACCATAGTGCCGTCGGCAGTGAAGTAATTGGCGACGGGCACTGTCGTCGACCATGCCGTCGCCCCACAATTCGTCGCCCCTGTCTCCCGTCGTCATCCATCGGCATCATTGTCATTACCGACAGTGGTCATTGGCGACGACATAAGGTTATTGGCGACGGCGATGGTGACGGCAATGCCGTCGGCAAAGACTTACATTTTTTGAGGAGGAAACCCATTACCGACGGCATGGCCGTCGACATTGACATTGTAGCTGTCGGCAATGACCATTACCTTATGTCTGTCGCTATAAGTCATTGGCGACGGCATAGCCGTCGCCATTACCCCCGTCGGCAATGACTACATAAATTTTGAATTTTTTTTTAATTTCAAAATTTCCCTGTTCATTTGCAAATATACACCTGTTATAACGCGTGTTTATTTCCTACGCGGTGCTATTACCTGTGTTTGCGTGTTAACTGGACGACCGATGCGGGTTTTGGTCTCTTTTTCGACTAATTTCTAAGTTTTCTCAAGTTAGGCGTACGGGGCTCGAACTAGGTCTCCGTATGTCAGAATCGAGTCCCGTCAGTTGTAACGCGTGTCTATTGCCTACGCGGTGCTATTGTCTGTGTTTGCGTGTTAATTGGACGACCGATGCGGGTTTTGGTCTCTTTTTCGACTAATTTCCTAAGTTTTCTCAAGTTAGGCGTACGGGGCTCGAACTCGGTCTCCGCGTGTCGGAATCAAGTCCCGTCAGTTGTAACGCGTGTCTATTGCCTACGCGGTGCTATTGCCTGTGTTTGCGTGTTAACTGGACGACCGATGCCGGTTTTGGTCCCTTTTTCAACTAATTTCCTAAGTTTTCTCAAGTTAGGCGTACGGGGCTCGAACTCAGTCTCCGTATGTCGGAATCGAGTCCCGTCAGTTGTAACGCGTGTCTATTGCCTACGCGGTGCTATTGCCTGTGTTTGTGTGTTAACTGGACGACCGATGCGGGTTTTGGTCTCTTTTTCGACTAATTTCCTAAGTTTTCTCAAGTTAGGCGTACGGGGCTCGAACTCGGTCTCCGCGTGTCGGAATCGAGTCCCGTCAGTTGTAACACGTGTCTATTGCCTACGCGGTGCTATTACCTGTGTTTGCGTGTTAACTGGACGACCGATGCGGGTTTTGGTCTCTTTTTCGACTAATTTCCTAAGTTTTCTCAAGTTAGGCGTACGGGGCTCGAACTCAGTCTCCGTATGTCGGAATCGAGTCCCGTCATTTGTAACGCGTGTTTATTGCCTATGCGGTGCTAACTAGTTATTTGACAGTTTATATAAGCAATATAATTACAAATAAGGAAATACATCAATAATAAATTTTACCTGTCGAATATGTGGAGGAAAGATGTTGGCCAAGACAATTGCATATACACGGATGGCCTCCTCCCGGACTACACCCATGAGGTCATCAGCGGCAGCTGTAGGATCTATGGAGCCGTGGACAACCTCCTGAGCAAGCTGGTAGATCTGCTCACGTGATGGTGCGCCTGACTGCACGACACTGCTCGACATGCACCCCTCAATGATCTGCCTGAAGAAGTCATCGGATAATGAAGGGCCAGCGCCTGATCCACTCGCACCACTACCTCCGGTGGGTGGGCGACGTCGAGATCGCGCAGCAGGGACTATAGTGTAGGCTGGGACACGGGGAATGCCCACACTTCTACCCTTCTTCGGCCCCCCTGTAGCCTGCAGCCAGTCCTCCATCTCCTCGTCGTCACGCTCAGCATCAGCCACTAGAGTGTCACCTCTCTGGCTGCTCCGGACCATAGAAAGGTCCTCGAACCGTGTCTGAAAAAACACAAAAATAGGTGAAAAGCAAGTATTTTGCTAAAAGAATACAAAAGGATTTCAAAGCCATCAAATACATACTAACTAAAATAATTAAATTACTTATCGCAATGTGCTCTGCCTCAGGTGAGATATAACCACCGTCACCTTTCTTCTGGTGAGCGTGCCACCCAAACTCGAGGCGGGAAGGTCGGTGCTTTAGACTCACCTCGAGTCTCTCCCTGTAGAGGTCGCACGACTGACTCCCAGTGCAGTGTGGGAGACGACTCTGCTGTCGGGCAGCTGTACGCTGTGCCGACATCTTCTTGAACGCTTCACCCTCCAAAATATCGCACATCTGCTCCCACACCGCAGCACCAATGAAATCTGGCCGGACATCTCTAAGTGTCTGTCCATCCGCCATCTTGGTCTGGACCTTCTTCTTCCAATCATAGACCCACTTGTGCCAATTCATCTCGAGATACTTCCCGAGAACAGTGCTGCTGTGGGCTTCCTGCCCGTCCTCGAAGCGATAATATCTCTACAATACAACATATGAATATCAGCAATTACTTAATTAGTAGACAACATAAAACAAAGCGGTAACTAAATATTCAAAAGCACAAATTAAAACTAAATATGAATGAATGACATCTTACCCTAAACTCAGCAATAATCAGCCCACGTGTTCGGTTATCCACATCCGCCCACCTCATCCACGGGCTAGAGAATCGATTGCGGACGATCCCAAGCAACGTGTTCCTTGGCGTCGCGTTAAGGATACTAAAAATGAAGGCCGTTAAATTTCCAAATTGCATAGAATATATAAAAGAACTAAATAATTAATACAAACATAATGTATATATTACATAGTAGTCCCGACACAGCATATAAGCGGCGCCTGGGGGGGATTCCCTAGCAATCCACGTGCTAGTTCCCGCGGAGGCCTACGTCGATCACCTATGTAGTGAAATACAACAATATTTATATTCTCGAATATAATGCCAATATTATATAAAATTAAAAACAATAAGATGTATAACAACAAAACTTGTAATTATACCTGATGATCCAGCCTGATCATCACCAACACTACCTCCACGGCCCCCACGACCTGAACTACCAGCACGTCCACCACGATCACCGTGTGGTGTACGCGCCATATCTGTATATATACTGTCAAATCATCATCAAGAAGATAATATGCGGATACAACTAAAAGGATACAAACACAAATATCAGAATCGTCATGCACATATGCAGATATAACTAAAAGGAAACAACTATGCCATTTGAATACAACATGTAGATATAACTAAAAGGATACAACTATTACATTTGAATACAACTAAAATGACATAAAGAGTACATACTCCTAATCATTTATATCATCAAAGCCATCAATATCAGAATCGTCATCTTCGAGCAGTAGATCTTCACTATCGTTGTCATCACCATCTTCGTCATCCTCAACGATTTCTTCAATTATATCTAACTCCTCTACAACATCATCTTCACTTTCGACAGCGACAACATCATCATCTTCTTCACTAGACTCACTAATAATTGTCACATCAGCAGGTGTGACACTAGTAGACTCGACTTGTAAAGGTTCATCGTCTGGACGAGGAGCTGTGCCTTGAAAACCACGGGCTTTGGTGGTTATAACAGCATGCCATGGGCTTGCAGGAGTCTTAACACTCCGCGCATAGTACACCTGTGTTGCTTGACTTGCTAAAATAAATGGCTCGTCCATACCAGTCATCTGTCTTAGTTTTGACTTAACGTTAACAGTCACTCGTCCTGATTTTTTATCTACTTTAACTCCATTCTCAACATCAAACCAATGACAATTGAAGCAAACTAATTCTTTATGACCCCAATATTTGAGAACGACAACTTCTAGCAATCGTCCATACCAATCATCCCAAATGTTATCGTAGCAGCTACCTTTCACCACAACACCAGAATCAGCAGAAGCGACATCCCCAATATCACAACACTTATATCTGTAACCGTTGACAATGCAACATGTATAAGTATCTACAGATCTTTCTGGGTCGTCGGCTATAAGCTTTAGCCGATTGTCAGCTAACTCATCTGTGAGGACCTAATGTACATTAACACAACATATTCTAAGGTTAATTACGCCATAAGAATAAATCTATGATGGTAGATTCATTGAACTTGTAAAGGTTAGACTTAAATGGTCTTTAAACCATTGCACAAATTCTCCATTTCTAAAATTTTGCAAATCCCCATCCGATCGCTTCACGTACTTCAACATCATATTGACTGCAACACAGTTATTTACTCAATGTTTTTGTAAAGGAAATTAACACAGTTACACCAGACATATATAGTTATGACTACTTACTTAATGTATGGCGCTACTTCATTCATGTTGACAAGTGCATACAATGTGGCAGCTGCATACTCCCTATCGGTCAAGAATCGCCTTTTTTTATCGCCGAATGGGCGTACATGATGACTAAATGCCGTTAATTCCCCATTTTCCTCGTGCGGAACAGCCTGATTCCGACGTAATCGATTGTTCTTCGTCTGAACATCCGACTCAAAATACAACGAGCAAAAATTAGCAAGTTCCTCCATAACATACCTTTCAGCAATTGACCCCTCTACACGGGCTCTATTCTTTACCTTTTGCTTTAGACGTCGCATATACCTATGTGATATATAGATTAGCAAAAAAGAATGAACATTTTACCGTATTAAAAATATTAATGTCATTACCTCTCGAATGGATACATCCATCTATATTGCACGGGACCGCCAAACTTAGCTTCGTATGGCAAGTGAATAGGCAAATGCTCCATTGAATCAAAAAACGATGGAGGAAAGATTATTTCTAACTTGCACATTATTTCCACTATCTGCATCTCCATTTTATCTATGCCTTTGAGCTGAAGCTCCGTCAAACATAGATCTCTGAAGAAATTAGAAAGCTCTGTCTGTGCTTCAACCACACGTTTCGGTAACAAGTCGATAAATGCCACAGGGATCAACTTCTGCATGAATACGTGACAATCATGACTTTTGAGACCCCGAAACTTCAGCTCTTCGACTTTACAACACCTTGCTATATTTGAAGAATATCCATCTGGGAGCTTCAGTCCACTAATCCAATTACATATCAATATCAACTGTTCCCTGGTCAAAGTATATTCAGCTTTAGGCGTTACCATCTTACTACCCTCCTGATACAACCACAGATCTTCCCTAATGTTCATTTCTACCAAATCAAGTCTCGACTTATTGTTATCCTTTGTTCTACCACTGGCATCTAGGACTGTATAAAAAATGTTATCAAATACGTTCTTCTCAGTATGCATCGGATCTAAACAATGACGGATGCAGAGTGTAGCCCAATAAGGTAGGTCAAAGAACATGGATCTGTGTGTCCAATTGTGAACCTTGCCGTAACCATAAGCTCGCTCCAATCTGTGATTCTTCCCTGGAGGTGGAAACTTCAAACGACTAATCCAACTCAACACTGCTGACCCAGAAAGACGGCCAGGTACTTGACGTTTCTTTATTTTTCGATTGAATTGTCTACTCATCCGTCGATAACGATGTTCAATCGGCAAAAACTGTCTGGATGTTGCAAAGAAACTCATTTTCCCCCCATGTTTGAGCCGCATAGCTTTAACTGACCCCATGCACATGGGACATGACAAGCCCCCGTGAGTCGACCATCCACTAATCATTCCTAACGCCGGGAAGTCATTTATTTTCCACAGTAAAGCTGCCCTTATGTCAAAGTTCTGCTTAAGAGATACATCATAAGTTTGAACCCCTTTTTCCCACAACATCTTCAACTCGTCAACTAACGGCCTGAGGTATACATTGATGTCTTTACTTGGACTCTTATCACCCAGAATCAGTAACGGCATGAACATGTAGGGATCTTTCATGCACATCGAAGGCGGGAGGTTATACACCACAATAATCACCGGCCAAGTTGAGTAGGGCTTTGTGTAAGGCCCGTTAAACGGATTAAACCCATCCGTAGCAAGTCCAAGCCTAACATTGCGAACCTCTTCAGCAAACGAGGGGTGCTTGTTATCAAAAATTTTTCACTCAAGCCCATCTGTCGGGTGCGTCAGTTGACTTTCGACTATGTCCCGTGTAGAGTGCCACCTCATATCCTCGGCGGTATGTGTTGACATAAACAACCGCTGAAGCCTCGGGGCAATGGGAGAGTAACGTAAGATCTTTCTCGGCACGTCTTTTCCCTTTTTCTTGCGCTGTTCACAATATCTACTTGTACCACAAATATCACATGACCTCTTATCTTTATTGACATCACCGTAATACAACATACAGTCATTCTCACAAGCATCAATCTTCTCATACCCTAGATTGAGCCTTTTAACCATTTTCTTCACATCATAGTACGACTCCGGTAACTTATTGCCTGCAGGTAAGCACTCCTTCACAATGCTTAATAGTTCATTAAAACCTCTCTCGCTACAGTCATGTTCGTTCTTGAAGTGTAAAAACTTAGTCACGGCAGATAAGACGGTGTGCTTTTCGTGCCCGTCATACAGTGGCGTTGCTGCTTCATGCAATAACTCATAGAAACCCTTAGCCCCATCATTCGAATCTTGCTCGATGCTACTTCCATCCCTGCCTGTATTCCACTGGAAGTATGAACCAGCAACTTCGACTATCATGTTAGTACAGTCAAAGGTTTCGTCACCTCCGATTTCGGTTCCGATTCATGTTCATCCAACCAGGTTTCCCCATGATAGATCCATGTCGTATAACCCTGCTTGAACCCATACGCAAATAAGTCGTACATGACATCACTCCTTTCCTTCCATACTTCATTCACACACCTCTTACAAGGACATCTGATCTCATCGCCGCTGACTTGCTCAAACGCGAAGTTGATAAACTGTTCAACCCCGCTACGATACTCAGAGCTAAGCCCACTCCTATTAGTGGCTACCCTACGTTCCATCCAACTTCGATCAACAGACATCTCGAACAACTGTCTGCTATATATATGGAAAGTTAGACAAACACAATCAAGTCTCCAAGTTAATGTATATGCAAGCTTATGCGTTTCCTAACTTCATCTCCCACTCTAACGGGTCAGGCTTCTATCCCATTCCTGGATGTGTCGCCTCACTGATGCCAACAACTTGAACACGTCTTTAAATTTTTCAGAAATTTCGGCAGCACCTCCCTATGGTCTTCAAGTACACGAAATAGACTAACACATCGTAGTATAAATATGCACCCGAAGAACATCAAGAGATATATACTGACTGAAAATTCAAAAAATTTAAGGACATGCTCAAGTCGTTAACACCGACCTAAGTGAGATCGAAACATACAAGAACAGTCCCAAAACGGGGACTATTTGAGATTCACTCCTACTAAGTGAATCTCAAACGGGTTTCTAAGCTTCCTAAACTATATGAAAATATGCACGTGTGAATTTGAGAATTGAGAATAGGAAAAAAAAAACAAATAAATTGAGAATTTGAATATGGTTAAGGCAATATCGAATCAACTAGGAAAAGGAAAACAAACAACAGATCCTAAAACAAGTTTACAGCTAGTCAAACACTACAGTAAATAAGGGCAAATCAAATGCAATAGAAACAACCTAGATATTGTAACTCTGCCATTGAAAGATACTAAATCACTTTCTTAAACTTGAATATGATACAAAGAAAATAAAATAAACAACTCAAATTACCAAGCAACCACATGCAAAGATTTAGACACCAACTGAAAAAAATTAAAATAGAAAAACTGAAAGCAAACATGTTATATTGGGAATAGTTATTCATAAATATGATAAACAAAAAATATGAGAGAAACAACTAATGCTTGTAAGTACTTTAAACGATGGTCGTAAGGTCTAGTAGGTGACTTTGTAATAAATTAAAGAGGTGAAACTTTTCAGGAAAGAACTATTTGCAATATTGAAACTAGATAGCAGAGGATCTCATTGCAAGCCATAACTATAACTAATTCAAGGTCAATGCAAAAGTTGAAAAGCTTTTGTTGGTTAATTCGAATTAGTCTTTATTTTATACTTGATAAGTCATGGCTAATTAGACTTTGCCATCACACTATCACAGTTGAGACAATTGAGGCAAACAATAGTAACTATATATAACAAGTTGATCAAGTTATAATTTTGAATAGCAAGGTAATGCTCGGAAGCTCTAATGCACCAACAATAGGATACCAAAATTGTAAAACATTTTCATTAGAGCTTAAGTTAACATTCTATATATAGGTCACATTTCAAGATACTTCCTTTACTTTCTAGAACAAAAAAGGTAATACAATTTCACCTTTCCCATTTACCTTTTTTTACAGCAAAAATCCAATACAGTTTTTGCTTTTCTAACAAACTGCTAATAAATTGCTACTAAACCATAATTGAAGTCTTTTCTATTTGAGAAATCATGAAGTGTACAATAAGCTTCGAAAACGGCCTCATTTTACCACTATACACATATGTCAATACAGTCACCAAATTGCAGAATTATTTTACACAGCACAAATTACAAATTGCTAACACATAATTTCTACACTAGTACTATAGTTAAGCTAACACATAATAGAGATGGATAATGCTCAAAAAAGGGTAAAATATATACTACTTAGCAGCAAAAACAATAATAGAAGCCTGATAACATAAATGCATTGAAGACCCAACTTAAACCCTAACATAAATAAATTGGAACTTACAAATTAAAGCCTAAGAATTAAAAAAATCAACTTACTAATTGAACCAGCAAAACCAAGATGGACAGGCGACTTCAAAGGCAGACGGAGAAGGACAGAACCAGAAAGGAACGTACCAGCAGAACCAAGAGCTAAGGACAGACCCAAGTGGGATAGAAAGCAAGATGGGGAGGCAGACGACAAAGGATGAGGGAGATGGCGACGGCGAATAGTGCACAGGCGACGGCGACGATGTACACAGGCGACGGCAGAGGTGCAGAGGGAAAGAACCGAGATCGAGCGGGAGAAAGAGAGAAGAAAGTAGAAAAAGAAAAATGAATTTTAGAGATTAAATAGAACCTCATTATCGACGGCAATAAGAATTGACTCAATACCGACGGCAAGGCCGTCGCCTATGACCTTTTCCCACGCGCGCAAAAAAATTCCTACCAAATTTAGGCCCGGGAAGGGTCATTCTCGACGGGACTCATTACCGACGGCTGTGCCGTCGCCAATGAGGTTATTATCGATGGGGGTAACGTCGTCACTAATGAGTCCGTCGCCAATGACCTATTTTTTTGTAGTGAATGTTGTTTGACAGTCATATGTCAGTGGCTTTAAATCTTGATGTGTTTATGTTTTGTGTTGTTTTAAGCTTTAGACTTGTAGTCTGTTAGGAGATCTTTGATCTTGAAGTGTAATCAACTCCATACCATGTCTAGATCTCAAGTTATCAGTGGTCAAAACTCGTTGACCGTTCATGAAATCTGGTTTCTGGGTAACCCAGAAACCCAGATTTTTCTGACAGTGACTTTGCAGGGTCTTGATCTTGATGTGTGTTGGTGTTTAGTCCATATTTTTGGTTGATCCTTGTAGCCTGTTGTGTACTCTACATATCCCAGGCTTTAGATCAACCAGATCCGTAACGGAATACAAGATATGAGTGGTCAAACCATCGTTGACCGACTGCTCGGATGAAGATTCTGGAAAAACCCAGAATCTTCGAGAACAGTTTCAGACCACTACTTTAACCGGCCCAGATCGTACATATGTGATGTTTTTATGATGATATGTTGTTTAATAAATGAAGCCTGACATCTCCACTACAAGATACAACCATTACTTTACACAAACAAAACTCAGAATTCAAGTTATAAGGATCGAGATATAGTACCATCGTCTATTCTTCATTTTCTAGAAAACCCAGAAATGAAGAACAGTGATGTCAGACTTTTCTGGAGCTTGGATCTTGCAACTTGGTTATGTAATGACCATTAAATCAGTTTGAGGTTGTAATGTTACATTAGTACTACAATCCTAACACTTTAGCCAGCCTAGAAACGTAATGAACAAAGATCTACCACCGGTCAAACCACCCACCTAGTTAATTGGCGATGAAGATCTAGGCAGACATCAAGAACACCAAGAACACCTATAGCGACGGGTCTGTCGTTATAGGGCCCTTTAGCGATAGTTTCTATTTTATTTATTTTTAAATTTTCTAAAAATTAATTAAAAATAGAAAAAATAGATTTTTATTATTAAAAATACAAAATAAATTCCGAAAAATTATTTTAAATTCTGAAAAATAGTTTTTAATTATTTTGAGTATATTTCATAAATATTTAATATTTTTGGAATATAAATGGTATTTAATTTATTTAATTAAAATATTAAATAAATGATTTAAAAATAATTTTAATACATGAAAAATTATGAAAAATAATATTATGGTATAAGAAAATATTTAAAGAAATTTTCCGTGACATTTAATATTTTGTGATGAAATTCATTAATTAATCAATATTAATGGTAATTAGTTTATTTAATAACTATATTAAATAAATTATGAAAAAATAGAATAAATGATTTATAAATCATATAAAAATAATTTAAGTGTTAGAAAAATATTTTAAGTTATAAAATATAACTTTTGATATTTTGTCATGAAAATATTAATATTTTTAATATTAATAGTAATTATCGGATAATGAAGTTAATTGTTTAAAAATCATATAAATATGATTTGAAGGTATTAAAAATACTTTGTGATATTATAAATATATTATGATATTATGTGATGAGTTTCATTAATATTTGATTATAAATAACTATTAATGATAAAAGAATATTGTGGTATTTATATTATATAAATACGATATTAATGATTGAAAATTTACGATAAATGATAATAATTATGTGAAAATTATTATGACACTTATAAAAATATTTTTGACTGATATTAAAATTATCTGAGATAATTGTTAAGTGTTAGGCAAAGTTTAATTGAGCTTAGACTCGATAAAAGTTCGATTAGACCGTCGGGACTTTAGAATTTTGTCGGAGTCAAGATAGACTGCAATAGTTTGACTTGATACCGAGTCTTATGTGTGTTATAGACTGATAGGGTTATGTGTTATGTGTTTAGGTTATTCTATGTTTATATATATAGTAATATTATACCGTGATGATATTATTCTAATATTGGAGATCTATATTACTAATATTAGGTCTTCGGATAAAGTGATATAAATTGTGTAGCGGTAATCAACGGTTCAGGCAAGTTTGTTTTTACTTAACTCTACTAAGAGTTGTTTCATTTGGATAAGCTTATGGTTAATCATTGCTAGTTGCCATGAATTGTACTCTGTACATATTGCATGTATAAGTCAAGTATGAAAGGCTGATCACCTTCATATATTTGTTCATATATAATACTTGTTCAGTCATAAATTTGTTCCTGCTAGTTCACATTTATATTGTTGAATTATAGCTAGCTTATTATTCAGATTCTTTCAATCATGATATATCGTTATATTATTGAATTTAAACTTGTTGGGCAGTCCTTATGCTCACCCTTGCTATATCATGATAAAACATTACAGATTAAAACGAACGCGTTGGATACAAGGAAAGGTTAAAGACAGTTCCAGCATTAGGATAAGTGTGCAGCTAAATTGTATAAGTGTTGTATTTTAAGGTTATGTGTTAAGTAAGTTATGTAATGTGTATTAAGTTAAGGTTACTCGACCTTGGGGAATAGTGTGTAATGTATTGTATAAATAATTTATGTTTATATCTTTCGCAAATAGTAATAGTTGTATAGAATGATCGAACCAGATTCGAGGTGATTTGGGACCTGGATTCGGGGCCCTCACAAGGTAGATATGAATGTAAAAAGTTAAGTCGTATCGATTACGAATTTAGCGAATCAGATGGGTCAGATAACACATGCTTTAAACAGTCATCCACAAGGAGCTCTACCTAGTGACACCGAGATTATTCCGGGCAGAGATGAACAATGTAAGACCTTGACTTTACGAAGTTAAAAATGCTGCAAGGGACTATTAAGGATAATGACAAGATGGACAAAGTAATTTTGGGAGAAGAGGAAGTCTAGGAAATAGAAAAACTATAGGATGTGGAGGTAGAGAAGAGAGCACCTAAACAAAGCTTTATAATGCCCCCCATACCATATCCTCAGAGATTTTAGAAATCAAAATTAGATAAATAGTTTTCACGATTCTTGGATATTTTTAAAAAATTGCACATCAACATACCTTTTGCAGAAGCCCTGGAACAGATGCCTAGTTATGCCAAGTTCATGAAAGAGTTTTTGTCAAAAAAATGAAATTGGGTGAGTTTGAGGTAGTGGCATTAACTGAAGAATGCAGGGAAATTATACATAATAAATTACCACTGAAGTTAAAAGATCCAAGTAGTTTTACTATTCCATGTGAGATTGTAACCAATTTTTAGGAAGAGCGTTGTGTGATTTGGGGGCCAACATAAATTTGATGGCGCTATCAGTCTATACTCAGTTCGGACTTAAAGTACCAAAACCACCCAATATCAGTTTACATTTGGCAGATAGATCAATTACATATCCAAGGGTTATTATTGAAGATGTTTTGGTAAGGTTGATAAATTTATCTTCCAGGTGGATTTTATTATCTTGGATTGTGAAGTAGACAATAAAATCCCCATCATACTCGGTCGACCATTCTTAGCAATAGGGACAACGTTGATTGATGTACAAAAAAGTGAGTTAACAATGTGAGTCGAAGACCAAGAAGTAACCTTCAATGTATTCAAATCAATGAGATTCCCAAAAGAAAAGGATGAATGATTGCGGGTAGATGTAATAGAAGAAATAGAGAATCATAAAATAAGCGGAAGTCATTTTGAGGATCCGTTGGAAGCTATTTTGGTCGGGATGGATAACCATGATAATGAGGAAGAGTTAGGTTATGTCAAATGGTTAGATGCATTACCAGTTTCTTGTAGGTTCAAAAAACTATTTGACACTCTTGACCGACCAGAGGGGGAAGAGAAAAAATTCAAGCCATCAATAGAAGAGCCACTAGTTCTAGAGTTAAAACCTCTACCGTCTCATTTAAAGTATGCATATTTGGGAAAATTTGACACCTTACCAGTTATCGTATTGGTAGATTTGAATGACACTCAAAAAGAAAAATTGTTGAGAGTATTGTGAGAGTATAAAATAGAAATTGGATGGATTATAGCAGATATTTGGGGAATTAGTCCATCATTCTGTATGCACAAGATCCTACTTGAAGAAGGAGCAAAACCAACCATTGAACAACAAAGAAGGGTGAATCCCATCATGAAGGAAGTGGTTAAGAAAGATATCATAAAATGGTTGGATGCATGTATTATCTATCTAATCTCAAACAGTTCTTTGGTAAGTAATGTACAGTGTGTACTGAAAAAGGGGGAATGACTGTGGTTAAAAACAAAACTAATGAGCTCATCCCCACTAGAACAGTTACAGGCTGGAGAGTATGCATGGATTATCGCAAACTGAACAAAGCCACGCGCAAGGATCACTTTCCCTTGGAATTCATTGATCAAATTCTGGTTAGGTTGGCGGGTAACCAATTCTATTGTTTGTTAGATGGGTAATCCAGTTATAATCAGATTTCTATAGCGCCAGAAGATCAAGAAAAAACCACATTCACGTGCCCTTATGGCACTTTTGCATTCTGGTATATGTTTTTTGGTCTGTGTAATGCCCCCGATAACTTTTCAACGATGTATGATGGCCATATTTTCGGACATGATAGAACAGAACTTGGAAGATTTCATGGATGATTTTTCCGTGTTTGGTGATAGTTTTGATTTATGCCAAAAAAATCTGGTTTTAGTTTTGAAGCATTGTGTGGAGATAAATCTAGTTCTCAACTGGGAAAAGTGTCACTTCATGGTGAAAGAATGGATAATTTTGGGGCATAAGGTTTCGGTAGCAGGGTTAGAGATAAAGCAAAAATTGGGACTATTGAGAAGCTACCTCCACCAACTTCTATGAAGGGAATAAGGAGTTTCTTGGGACATATGGGTTTTTATCGACGTTTCATTAAAGATTTTTTTAGAATATTGAAACTTATGTTCGCTCCTTGAGAAAGACGTGTCGTTTAAGATGGACCATTTGTGCTTAGACGCTTTTGAAGTATTAAAAAAGAAATTGGTCACAGCTCCAATAATAGTAGCTCCCGACTGGACTTTACCATTTGAGCTTATGTGTGACGCCAGTGACTACGCGGTTGGAGCAGTATTGGGACAATGATGAGATAAAATCTTTCACACTATATATTACTCCAGCAAGACGTTGACAGATGCTCAGTTGAACTACACTACCACTGAAAAAGAATTACTTGCAGTCATATTTCCTTTCGATAAGTTTAGGGCTTATCTAACAGGGACCAAGATAATTGTCTACATTAATCATTCCGCAATAAAATATTTGATTAAAAAGAAGGATGCTAAACCAAGGTTAATTTGGTTGGTGTTGTTACTTCAAGAGTTTGATTTAGATATCTGGGATCGAAAAGGTACCGAAAATCAGGTGGCGAATCATCTTTCGTGGTTGGAGAATTCAGAAATCCAGCAGAAAGATGAAGTCATGATTAATAAGATGTTTCCCGACGAACAACTTTTTCAAGTTACAATGAAAGTGTCATGGTTAGCGAATTAAGTGAATTATCTGGTTAGTAATGTGTCTCCTCCAGATTTGAATTTGCAACAATGGAAAAAGTTCATCCACGATGTCAGACAATATTTTTGGAAAGAACCTTTTCTTTTCAAGACTTGTGCGGATCAAATGATTCGACGATGTGTGCCACATGAGGAGATAGATAGCATACTTAGTCATTGTCACTCATCAGATTACGAAGGCCACTATGCAGGTGATAGGACAATAGCCAAAGTGTTGCAGTCAGAATTTTTTTGGCTTACCTTGTTTAAAGACGCATATCTCTACGTATTGAAGTGTGATCGATGCCAACGAGTCGGTAATATTTCGAAACGCAATGAAATGCCACTTAATACAATTCTTGAGGTTGAGTTATTTGATGTGTGGGGAATTGACTTCATGGAACTTTTCCCATCATCCTTCAATAATCAATACATACTATTGGCAGTAGATTATGTTTCAAAATGGGTTAAAGCTATTGCATTACCCACTAACGATGCCAAGGTAGTACTACGATTCCTGAAAAAGAATATTTTCACACGATTTGGTACACCGAGAGCGATAATTAGTGATGAGGGAACTCATTTTTGTAACAAGCAATTCACCAAATTGCTCACCAAATATGGGGTTCGACACAAGATAGCTACAACATATCATCCCCAAACCAATGGCCAAGCAGAAGTTTCGAATCGTGAGGTTAAGCGAATCTTGGAGAAAGTTGTGAATCCCTCACGAAAAGATTGGGAAATGCGATTAGACGATGCCTTATCGAACTGCTTACAAGAATCCTATCGGAATGTCACCTTACAGAATGGTTTATGGAAAAGCGTGTCGCCTTCCGATAGAGTTAGAACATAATGCATACTGGGCCATTCTTAAGTTAAATTTTGACACACAATCATCTGGTGAGAAACGATGCTGCAACTAAACGAGATGGAGGAATTCCGGCACAACGCCTATGAGAACGCCAAATTGTACAAAGAAAAAGTCAAGACCTGTCATGATAAGAGAATCCTTGATCGGAAGTTCCAACAGGGATAAAAAGTATTGCTATTCAATTCTAGACTGGAATTATTTCCCAAAAAATTGAAGTCCCGTTGGTCAGGCTCTTTTGTGGTTATATCTGTCGCTCCATGATGAGTAGGTTTTTAACCTACGATTTAATCATATTTAGCATGATATGTTTCTAGTTTTTGAGTATTTCATGTACTTTTGATGGGTTTTTGCTCTTATTACAGGATAATAAGGTTAAAACGTCAAATAGTTTGCATGGGATGAAATTTTAAGCATTTTGGACATTCTGCTATATCGGCGTGGGGCGTGGCGTGACTACATAGGATATGGTGTGGGGCGTGGGGCGAGCTGCATGGTGAGAAGCTACTGTTACACTAGCGCGGGTCACACTGCATTAACAAAGGACCTAGCGCGGGGCGCGCCGGTCATGTGTGACAGATGTTGAGCTATTTTATTTTGCATGCTACTGAGTTGTGTTGGGAGCTATGACTTCTTTATGTAATAGGGTCAAGTTAGGAGTGTGACAAGGAAGTTATTTCATATTAATTAGGATTCTTTTCATAAAAACTTGTTGGGTACGAATAGGAGTTTGATTTTTATTAGAATTCGTATGGGATGACTTTGATAAGGATTGGATTGGATTTGGTTCAGCTGAATTAACTTATGCCAATGAGTAGTGTGTTGAACTTATTCAACAATTGAATTACACTTGGGAGAGTCATAATTAAAGGAAGATCTTGGAGGAACAAAGGAAGAGATGATTTTCATGAAAATTATAGGCTTGAAGGTTAAGAAGAGTGGTGTAGTACTATTCTTCTTTTTAATTTTAGTCTTGTAATTAGGATGATGATTTCTTTCATTAATTCAGTATTTAATTCATTAATTATGAACTAAATTACTTTTTAGGCTTGCAATGGATCTTTAATGTTGAATGACATTTCTCTTGCCTTGATTTGGGTTTAATAAATTATTAATTCAGTTTATCTATTGTGATTTGTATTTAATTTATGAATTGTTTGATCAATAATTTCATGTAGATTTGTATGGGTTCGAGAGATGATATATGAATTTAGACTTAATCACAATAGTTGTGTTCTTGAATTCTGTGATTTAATGGAATCTTGATTTATGTTAGGATAGTGATATACCTAGCATCCCATGTAATCAGTTGAAGAACTTGGAATTTAAACTCTTTTTAATTTTAATTCACATAGAGATATAGTGAATTAGTTAATTAGGGTGTTTGGCTTAATTCTATCTAATTTGTGGGTGCATTGAGATATGGCTAATTCTACATAAGTGTTCTTGATTAATAAACTGAGATAGTGAATTAAACTGGAATAAGGTGTGATAATTAAAGTGAGACTTAAAGTGAAGTTGTAAGCCTAATTCTCCATTATTTACTTAAAATTATGGTTCTTAGTTGTGTTGATTGATTGGTATTTTTAGTTTTTATTAGTTATAATCATTAATTTCGATTAGTTTAATAAAATTGGGTTAATATAAAATTGGTAATTGTTAGGATTAATTTCTTACTATTCTCTGTGGGAACGATTCTTTTCTTATCATTATATTACTTGTTGACCACGTATACTTACGTGTTGTGCGTAATTACAATTGGACCAACAAGTTTTTGGCGCCGCTGTCAGGGAATAGTTTTGATTTTAATATTTTTCAATATTAGTTTAATTAGTTCAGTTTTACTTAAACAAATTTTTCTTTTTGTTTTGCTCTTTCTTGTTTCAGGTTCTTTGAGTTAGTTTATGCAAACTTGGTATAAGAAGCCAGAATTTCTTCCTTTCGAGGACGATATCGAGAAACGGTTTCAAAGGCTAAGTAAGTGGATTAAAGACACTAGGGAAAACTTCGAGAACTCTGATTAGGAAGAAATAATGGCTGCAGAATATCAAAAAGCGCTGAGGGATTATGCCACTCCCAAGGTGATTGAGCTTCAGTCGAGTATGACCAGGACGGCGATTACTGCAAATACTTTTGAGATCAAGCCTGGAACCATACAGATGATTCAGAACTCAGTTCAGTTTGAGGGATTAGCTAATGATGATCCGAATGAGCACTTCGTCAGCTATTTGGAGATATGTGACACCTTTAGATATAATGGGGTGTCGGATGATGCAGTCAGACTTTGCTTGTTCCCGTTCACACTGCGGGACAAGGCGAAAAGTTGGTTACACTCTCTACCGCCAGGGTCGATTACTACATGGGACGACCTTGCTCGGAAATTCTTGGCCAAATATTTCCCACCAGCCAAGACTGGGAAAATGAGAAACGAGATAACCAAGTTTGAACAGTAGCATAGGGAATCATTGTATGAGGCATGGGAGAGGTACAAGGAATTGCTCAGAAAGTGTGCACATCATGGATTACCTAAATGGCTGCAGATGAACACGTTCTACAATGGATTGAATGGGAATCTTAGGACTAGCATAGATGCAGCTTCAGGTGGAGCATTCATGGCTAAGAGCTACGAGGAGGCGCGTAAGCTAATAGAAATAATGGCAGCTAATAACTACCAGTGGCCCACGGTGAAAATGACACAGCCTGAGGTAGCTGGGGTGTTAGAGGTAGATGGGGTAACATCGTTAGCAGCTCAAATTTTAGCGCTATCAAAGAAGGTGAATGCTTTGTCGGGTCCACAAACTCAGCAGATTGTGTTTATTTAGGAATTGTACGCGGGGGAACATCATACGAAATAGTGTGCTATTAACCCCACATCTGTACAATTTGTGGGTAGCTACAACATGATTCCACAAAACATGTATCAGAATGTCTACAATCCGGGGAATAGGAATCACCCAAATTTTTTGTGGAGTAACAATTAGAATCAGCAGGCTCCATGACCATCTTATCCCCCAGGATTTCAGAATCAGCATCCACAAGCAGCTCCGCACCAAGAGAAAAAGACAGATTTAGAAGATCTTTTGTTGAAGTACATATCGAGCAATGAGGCGGCCATGAAATCGCAAGAAGCATCAATGAAATCACAAGTAGTGGCCATCAAGAACTTAGAAAATTAGATGGGACAGCTGGCTTTTGCATTGAATAATAGGCCACCAGGAACTCTACCTAGTGACATTGAGAAAAATCCAAGGGGGAATTATGAGCAGTGTCAAGCAATCATTTTGAGGAGTGGAAAGCATCTTGAAGGGCAGAACGTAGAAAATTTAGCTAAAAAAGTTGAAAAAGAAAGTGAAGACAAAGTGGTTGAGGGGAAACAGGGTGAAGAAAAGCAAGTGGACAAGAACAAGACAGAGGTTGAGCAAGTTGTGTATCCTCCACCACCGTTTCAACAAAGAGTTCAGAAACAAAAATTAGACAAGCAATTTTTAAAGTTTTTGAAGTTATTAAGAAACTTAGTATCGACATTCCTTTCACATAAGCCCTGGAACAAATGCCAAGTTATGCTAAATTCATGAAGGGGATTCTGTCAAGGAAAAAGAAGTTAGAAGATTACAAAACTTTAGCATTAACGGAGGAGTGCAGTGCAGTTCTACAGAGAAACTTACCTCTGAAGTTGAAGGATCCGGGGAGTTTCACCATTTCTTGCACAATTGGAAACATGGCCTTCAACAAATGTTTGTGTGACTTGGGGGCAAACATAAATCTTATGTCGTTGTCAGTATATACTCAGTTTGGTTTGCCAGCTCCAAAGCCTACAAACATATCTCTATAGTTACCGGACAGATCAGTGACCTATCCAAGGGGAATTATGGAAGACATCTTAGTTAAGGTGGACAAATTTATTTTACCAACAGATTTCATAATTTTGGATTATGAAGAAGATAAAAACATCCCAATCATACAAGGAAGACCATTTTTTGCTACGAGTAGAACTCTCATCGATGTTCAGAAAGGGGAATTAACCATGAGGGTTCAAGATCAGGAAATCAAATTCAATGTGTTTAAGGTCATGCGATTTCCTACTGATGAGGAAGAGTGTTTCCGGTTGGATGTGATCGATAAGATAGTTAATGAAGACCTGGTTAAAAGTTTGGTCAGAGATCCGTTGGAAAACCCTTTATTGGGGGATGAGGATTTGGATGATCCAGAGTTCGTGGATTACTTGCACATGCTGGATTCTTTGCCACGAGTTAGTAGATTCAGGGTTCTGTTTGAGCCACTACACACGGAAGAAAAAGCTTCAACTCGGATGAAACCTTCACTTGAGGAGCCACCCATTCTTGAGCTCAAACTTCTTCCTAAACACCTTAGGTATGCTTATTTGGGTGATTCAAATACTTTACCTATTATTATTTCATCTGCGCTTAGCGAATTATAGGAAAGTTAATTGCTAAGGATTTTGAGAGAATGGAAGTCTGCGATAGGGTGGACAATTGTCGATATAAAGGGGATCAGCCCCTCCTTTTGCATGCACAAGATTCTCATAGAAGAGGATGCCAAGCCAATAGTGGAACAGCAAAGACGACTAAATCCAATCATGAAAGAAGTGGTAAAGAAAGAAATACTTAAGTGGTTGGATGCAGGAATTATTTACCCGATTTCAGATAGTGCATGGGTCAGTCCAGTTCAATGCATTCCGAAAAAGGGTGGAATGACAGTGGTCAAGAACGACGACAATGAACTAGTTTCGACGAGGACAGTGACCGGATGAAGGGTTTGCATGGACTACAGAAAGCTAAATAAGGCAACCCAGAAGGATCACTTTGCTCTACCCTTCATTGACCAGATGCTGGACCAGTTAGCTGGGCATGAATATTACTGTCTACTGGATGGATACTCGGGGTACAACTAAATAGTCATAGCTCCTGAAGATCAAGAGAAAACCACTTTCACATGCCCATACGACTCCTTTGCATTCAGGAGGATATCTTTTAGTTTGTGTAACGCACCAGCAACATTCCAAAGATGTATGATGGCTATCTTCTCGAACATGGTGGAGAAGAATGTGGAAGGTTTCATGGACGACTTCTTCGCCTATGGAGATAATTTTGATGTCTGTCTAGAGAACTTGGTCATGGTCTTGAAGTGATGCGTGGAAATGAATTTGGTGCTTAACTGGGAGAAGTACCACTTTATAGTTGAAGAAGGAATAATCTTGGGGCATAAGGTCTCTACGAAGGGCTTAGAGGTTGATAGAGCAAAGTTGGACACAATTGAGAATCTCCCACCGCCAACTACAGTCAAGGGAATCTATAGTTTTCTTAGACATGTTGGATTCTACCGAGGTTTATTAAAGATTTCTCTAAGATTGGAAAGCCATTATGCAATCTCTTAGAGAAAGATGCAGTTTTCAAGTTTGATGAGGAATGCAAGTCAACATTTGATCAATTGAAGAAGAAGTTGACTACAACTCCCGTGATCATTGCATCGGATTGGATAATGCCTTTCAAGTTAATGTGCGATGCCAGTGACTACGCGGTAAGGGCTGTTTTTGGCCAACGCCAAGAAAAGATATTCCATGCCATATACTATGCAAGTAAAACCCTTACGGATGCCTAATTGAACTACACAACCACCGAGAAGGAGTTACTTGATGTAGTATACGCTATTTTGATTAGAACAAAGGTGGTGGTATATACGGATCACTCAGCGATTTGTTATCTAATCTCAAAGAAGATGCTAAGCCTAGACTAATCAGATGGATCCTTCTCCTCCAGGAATTTGATTTGGAAATAAAGGATAGGAAGGGGACAAAAAATCAAGTGGCAGATCATCTTTCAAGATTAGAAAATCCGGACAAGAATGGGGCATATAAGTGTTTAATCAACGAGTCGTTTCCGGATGAACAACTTTTTGGAGTCAACATATAATTTCCATGGTATGCGGACTTTGCCAATTACTTGGTGAGTAAAATCCTTTCCTATGATCTGACACATTAGCAAAAGAAGAAGTTCCTACATGACGTCAAGTGGTACATGTGGGACGAGCCTTATTTATTCAAATAGTGTGCAGACAAAATGATTCGCAGTTGTGTGCCATACAACGAAGTAAAGAATATCTTGCACAAATGCCATTCATCTGCGTATGGGGGACATTATGGGAGTGAGCAGACAGCGACCAAGGTACTTCAAGCAGGATTCTACTGGCTTACTATGTTCAAGGATGCCCACTAGGTCGTGAAAAACATTAATAGATGCCAAAGGGTGGGCAACATCTCAAAAAGGAATGAAATGCCGCTCAACACGATCATAGAAGTCGAGGTTTTTGATGTGTGGGGAATGGACTTCATGGGACCTTTTCATCCCTCATTCAACAACTTATACATTTTGTTTGCTGTGGACTATGTATCAAAATGCATGGAAGTTGTAGCACTCCCTACAAACGATGCCAAGGTTGTTCTTATGTTTTTACAAAAGAACATCTTCACAAGGTTTGGCACACTAAGAGCAATCATAAGTGACGATGGAAGTCACTTCTGCAATGTGACAACCCGAGAATTTAGATAATTATTAAAATCCTAAAATGATGGATTAAAGGTTATAAGATTAACCTAGACAGAAAATAAGTGTATGGAATTGACGTTTCTGTTAAGGAATTTTAAGGATTTCAAAATTTTTAAGAAGAACCTATATGGTTTCTTAATTGAATGAGAATAAAGAAATATGGGTTACAAAATTTCAAAACCCTAGAAATGAATTATTATGTACTTGAAGAAATATCGAGAATAAGGTATTACGATACCTGTAAATTCAATATGAACTGAATAGTCTAAGAAATGTTATATAAGTACATATGGAAATTTTAGTAAGGAGATAAGATTTCACATGAAGAGATGTTATAAGGTTAAACGAAGATGAGTATATGTATAGAAATATATATACTTAGTAAGGTGCTATATATATTTTAGCAAGAGGAATGATGAATTAAGTTATTGATATAAGGATCAAGATAAAACTATGTTAGTAATTAACATAGCTTGAACGTTGGCCTTGAATGGCAAATAAGAATTTGAATAAGTATAAAGTCGTTAGTTAATACGATTAGCAATAAGAAATGAGTAATTTAAAACTCAAAATTTGAGTTAGAGATAGAATTTTGAAGCATGGACTTCTCGGTTGCGTCCGGAACGTCAAGTTTAGTCGGAATGGACAGTAAACACAAAATGTGTAAAGGTTGACTTTTGGTCAAAGTCAATAGTTGACTTTTTATGGAGAAAAGTCAAAATTAGTGTGAGAAGTGAAAGATGTTATATGAATAATGATATAATATTTAATATTATACCAAATGATGTAAAGCTAAAATATGAGATGAGATCCAATATGTAGATATGAATATTGGTATCAAAGTAGTTAGTAAATTAAATTCATATTTGAATAAGTGATTGAATATATTAAATTATATATTGTTTGAAAACAATTTATGGAGAGGATGAGAAAATTAAATTTAAGTATACAATATGAATTGTATAACTTGAATAAGTTATTATGTATGAGAATTAAATAACCTAAATGGTTATTGTTATTTAGTGATTCTAGTATTTAAATATATACTAGTAACCTAATCTAAGAGAATTGTGGAGCATGTCATAAGTTATTTAATGATTATGTGAGTAAGTGAATACGAATATTATGTGATGGCAAATAAAAGAAATTAGCATGATCCTAATTATATATTAGGAATGAAGAATTAAATAACTTAAGGGTTATGGGATGAGAGAATTATGGTATTTATAATATATACTAATTTTAAGAGATTTATTTTATACATCTCAGTTAATTAATTTTATAACCTAATTAAGGGCATGTAAGTCTAATTGGGTTAAGAAATTAAATGTACTTGGGTAAGAATTTATATTTAAATTGAGTACATAGAAACCCTAATGAAATGAGTAGGGTAAGATGAAATTTAGTGTAATGGATCATATTAATTTTATGGCCCAAACATTTTAGCTAGGAAGTCCAAATATTTTATTTGGAAAAGCCAAAGGAATTAAGTTTTAAGCTCAAGCGAGCCAATTGTTAAGGAACATGTGGGAGAGATAATATTAAAAGTATTGGACTATGTAAATTTCATGGCCCAAGAAATTAAATATAAAGTCCAAAAGATTATTTATGGAAAGCCCAAATTATTATGGGTGGGACAAATAATGGATGATGTTATTTGTTATGGCCCAAAGAATTAAAGTTAGTAGCCAAAAGAATTAAAAGTTTGACCCAACATTTAACCCATTGGGAGAGGGGCCTTTTTGTCATTTGATATACTAAATAAAAGTTAAAACAAAAAGCAATTTTGGCCAATCTTTAGCCGCATGGCCGGACATGGACAAGAGAAGGGAAAGAGGGAATGAATGTAATAATTACTTACTTTATTAGGTGGCTAACTCTTCCTTATGTGTCATTGCTTTATTGAACCAACACTTTGTTCTCTCTTGTAAACAATCATTTAGTGGTTAGAAAGAGAGTGAATTGATGTGAGTAATTAAAGGCCACTTGGCCGGATTTGAAGGAGAGAAAAAGAAGGGAGTGCATGTCATCATGCTAAGCCACAAGTTTGCAAAAGATAATTACAAACTTAGCTAGGTGTCATTTATTTAAGGAGCCACATGATTCAATAATAATCCACATGCTATGTAATGATTATTACTAGAGAGAGAGAATTAGTGGAGAAATATGGAGAAGATAAGGCCACTTGGCCGGATATGAAAAGAAGGAAAAAGATAAAAAGAAAAGAAGATAAGAGAAGAAAGAAGATAAGAGAAGAAAGAGAAAGAGGAAAAGAAAGAAAGAAAGAGAAATAGAGAGAAGCAAGAGAGAGAGAGAAAGAAGTGGTTCGGCAGTCATGGGGGAGGGGAAGGGAAGTTTTTGATAAGTCATCAAAACTCCATAGCCATCCATGGAAGAAGAAGAAGGAGAGCATGTGAACAAAAAGGTATAAACCCCTTTTGTTTATATAATTTTTGATTATTGTAAATCAAACTTTGAATCTATGTTTCTAAACTCAAAAACCTTAGATCTATATGTTTATGAGTGTTTAATGTTTAGATCTACCCATATTGGGTGTTGATTTAGTTGGAAATCGAAAATAAAGAAAAGTGATTTTCTAGTTTTATAAGCTCTAAAATTTCTATGTACTTTGGATTTCCACCGTTTTAAATCTATAGCTTCTTTTTGCGATCCGTCGAAGGGAGGTGCTAGATATACGTGTTAACTACTAAACCCAAGCGGTATCACTCAAAAATGTCGAGTACACAAGTTGTAGTGACTGTTTTACCAAAAACAGTTTTGTATTTTTAAGGAAAAATGGACTGTTTTGGACAGTCAAAGAGTAGGGGTAGTTTGGTCATTTTTTAGACATGTAAAAATTCTGGAAAATTTTGGGAGTATACTATGATAAGTTATCTAACATCTCCAAGTGGAATCACTGAAAAAGGAGTTGTAGATTTCCGTATGGAAAATATTTAATAAAGCACGAAAAACTGCAAAATGGCATTTAGCTTCTGCCCAAATTTTTAAAAGGGCATTTCCGGCAACTTAAAGTGTGAGAAAAATTCTGGCCTTTTGGGACATGAAAATATATGATATCAAGTACATTGTGTCCAAAAATGAGCTCATTCCGAGTTAAAATGAGCAAGTTATGACCATTTCAATTTCTGTGATTTTCCGACGAAAATCGCTATAACCGGAGTTCTATAACTCCGATGGCCACGAAATTTAAACTAGAGTGTCACATTAACATGTATAAAATTGTGCCAAGAGATGGGAATTTCTGGAGTTAAGCACGAGGTAGCTAATTTCTTAAGGAATTAACTAAAAATGATTTTTAAAAAATACCAAAGGAAGTTGGAAAATTTTGGAAAAATACTTTTTGTGTATGAAATATGTGTATGCATGTTTGTACAAAGGATAGAAAAATAATAAGTTGATTTGGTATTTTCATGCTCGGATATGGAATCCAGCTTGCTGGATTAGAAAATCTGATGAATCCAACTTGCTGGATTGAAAATATGTTGAATCCAGCTTGCTGGATTGCAATCTAGTTGCTGGATTTGTAATCTAGTTGGTTGGATTGCAGTTTGGCTTGCTAGATTGGAAATTTGTTGAATCCAGGTTGCTGGATTCTGTATCCAATCTGCTGGATTGGCAATTTGGTTGTTAAATTTAGAATCCAGGTTGTTGGATTAGTATTTGACTTATTAGAGTATAAAGAAGAACTTATAAGGTATAAGATTAAGTGTTTAATCATAATGAATATGACACAGTGATTGAAAAATTATCCAAAAATGATAATAATACCGATGTGTTAGGATGTTATCTAATATTTGATTAAGTGTTAGATAATCTAGTAATAAAGTAATTGTATTATGATACAAAGTAGAATATGCTGATTGAAAGACCAATCTTATTATTAATGATAGGTCTTACCAAAAGAAGTTAACTTAAACTGCGTAGCAGTAGTCAACGAATCAGGCAAGTTTTTCCTTAACTCAAACTTGAGTTGTATGTTCAAAGCATGTTAATGAATAATTGTTGTTGATTATTCACGTCTATATTGATTATTGATTCGCACGTTGTGCAAATTGTAAATGTTCATCAGGTATGAAAGGCTGATCACCTTCATTACCATTTGGTTCAGTTAATCTGTTCATGTTTATGCTTGACCATTCATTTTTATTGACTTGGTCGTTCAGCTAAGAAAATTTGTTCATGCTCTTTCACAATGTTTATATTGTTGAAAGTTAGCTAGCTTATTGTTCAATTCTTTCAATCATGATATATCTTTATTGAATTTAAACTTGCTGGGCAAATTTGATGCTCACCCTTGCTATATCATGATAAAATTTTTCAGATTAAGATGAAAGCTCGAGTAAAGACAAAGGCAAAGTCAAAGTGCAAGATTAAATTACATTGCAGTTAGATCTATTAAATTTTCTAACGAAAATAGTATTGTAAATCTTCTAAGATATTGAAGGTATGTATTAAGTTAAGGTTGTAGACCGTGGGGTTTATGTTGTAAAAGTTTAATGTATAAACAATTTATGTTTATATCTTCCGCAATAGTTATAGAAATAATATACCAGATCCTTGGTGATTAGGACCGGGATCTGGGGATGCTACATGCAATACGTCGTTCACAGCTCTCTTGGCAAAATATGGGGTCAATCATAGCATTGCAACAACATATCACCCTCAGACGAGTGGTCAAGCTGAAGTTTCAAACAGAGAGGTGAAATTTTTTTTAGAGAAGGTAGTAAACCCGAGTAGAAAAGATTGGTCTCTAAAATTGGATGACGCACTGTGGGCTTAAAGGACAGCATACAAGACGCCAATTGGGATGTCTCTGTGACTCCCCCAAAATAGGTATACATCACCCATCTTGGGTCGCCAAATACATGGTACAAAATTTAAATACAACTTAATTATACAACTGTCGTGTAACATACGACAAAACATAAGCTGAAAGTTTTAAAACGAATATTGTCTTCTAGACAATATCCACACTCAATGGAGTCTTCATTACAATTATTATCACACTATTTCACAGAATAGTGAGGACTACTAATGCACCATCTCGGACCATCACTCCGTTCCCCTACTAGTCCCGGCTACGTTCTCATTTCCTAAAGAGAACAACGAAAGCAAAAGGGTGAGCTCAACTAGCCCAGTAAGAAATATTATGACTAAGATAATGCATAATAAGTTATCGTTAGCCTTCAACAATGTTAAACTGATAAAATATAACAGACAACAAGTTTAACTGCAGCGGAACCAGCAATCCATTAGAAGAGTCAAGTAGAGCATGATATCTACTATCTTCTATGATTTAAAAAGTTTATCATTAACTTTATCGCTGAGACTCAGCTTAATAAATAAACCACATCATCGAATCATCCCTGCACTACGGGCCAAGGATATTCATGTAATCATCAATGGTCATGATTATGCCGAATAATCCCTAGTCATAATCATACCAACAACTATCCATCAATGCACTAAAGGCCAATGAGGATTTTTACCACATCATTTGTAATATTATGGGTCATGATTATACCGAATGATACATGGTCATAATCATACCAATCAACAGTCCATCTATGCATGTAAGCCAAATATGACTTTCATCACAATATAAGCATGAGGATGATGACAATGATATAAGCATTAATCAAGCAAAATCAAGGATAATTATTAAAGACTTTAAATTTATCCAGAGTTTAAAAATATCTAAATTGTCAACATGATACTGCTTTGTGGGGTAAAAATCAAGAACAATATCCATGTATCAAAAATAACTTGGACAGAAAAGAAATAAATTTTTCGGTGAATAGTACCCCGTGAATAGTACCCTGTGAATAGTATTTCGAGAATAGTACCCCGTGAATAGTACCCCGATATAAAAAGTACCCCGAATACCTGAGTAAATAATATTTGAGTGAATAGTAATTAGGTAAATAGTAACCCATGAATAGTAACTCGTGAATAGTATCCCGACATAAAAAGTGTCCCGAATACCCGAGTGAATAATATTTTAGTGAATAGTAACTAGGTGAATAGTAACCCGTGAATAGTACCCCGATGAAAATATTGATATTTAATAAGAAAGTTCATATCAATATTCCAACAAAACGATATTGGATGAAGTGCAAAACTCAAGGATATGCCACTAATTTCAAGGATTATAGAAGCAATACTTATCATAGTAAGTTTAGATTTAAGAGTATGGAAAGAAATAACATACGAAACTGCAGATAGATTTTCACTTGTCATACGATATGTAATCCGCGTAGATAGGTTATTTCGACATATTAAAGGATGAATATGAAAAAATAGTATTCCTTATGAATACGAAAGAAATAATATCCCTTACAAGTACAACAAATAATTTCCCTTACCAAACGAAAATAACATCCCTTACCTTAGTAGAAGGCTGAATACTGCAATAGTGAAGTAGCAGAATACTCTTCTTCTTGCTCTCTATAGTTTCTCTCTCCATAGTTTCTCTTGTGAGTCTCAGTGAATTGGTGAGAATGAAAGAAAAATTAAGCTTCTATTTATAGGAGAAATGACTAAATAGTAACTAATTTGCGAACGATCCAGATTGATTTACTATTAGAATGGACAGTCCAGATTGATTACTATTAAAACCACAACCGATGGTCCAGATTGATTTACTTTTAAAACCACCACCAACGGTCCAGATTGATTTACTTTTAAAACCATCACCGACGGTCCAGATTGATTTACTATTAAAATCACCACCGACGGTCCAGATTAATTTACTATTAAAACCACCATCGACGGTCCAAATTGATTTACTATTAAAACCACCACCAATGGTCCAGATTAATTTAACTTATTACACTTTAGTACCCCTAAAGTTTTCTAAGTTTGCATTATTCTCCTCTAACTTTTGTAATTCACTTATCTTCAATAAACACATTCTTAATACTTCAACAATTATTCACCATTTATATTATAACTCACAATATTTAACAACCAGATCATTCCCAGGAAAGAGGGGGCTTTTCGATAAGGATTTTTTCCTATTGGCGCGCAATTAGGTGACCAAACCTCTCCTCGACAGAACTTTCCAGATATCGTCAATATTACAAATAATAATATGAATAACTTTGTTGTCTTAATTATTAATTTAATAATATAAAATATTATGCAGATGATACTGTGACAATAATTAAATCAAATAACGTGAGATACTATGGAACAAATACTGTAGCAATAATTGAGTAAACTGAGTGACTTCTCAACAGTTTAACTGTAAAACTTTCGTCGTTATTTTTATAAAAGATATTTCTGTCGTTTTCTAACTACGACAATACTTTCATTATGGGGTCCACCAATGATTGTGTCATCAAACGAATATTCCCTGACAAAAAGAATATTCCCCGACCAAATGAATATTCCCCGACACAACGAATATTTTATATCAACTTGCTTACTTTGCAAAAAATTTCACATATCACCCTTAATTTTAACCTTTTATCAATTAAACCATTTAATAAATAGACTAACAATTATAAGAAAATTGAATACTTTTATTTTATAAAATTTGGGGTCTTACAATCTCCCCTCCTTATGAAATTTCACCCTCAAAATTTACGTACGTACCTGGTATGCCGAAGAGATGAGGATACCTCGTCAGATTCTAACTCTTGAGGTATAACCTTTGAGCTTAAAATATGCTCCTTCTTATCCAATATTTTAACAGGTATCTCTTCATACGTTAAATCTTTCGCTAACTTGTCCGGTTCTAATTCAATAATGTGGTTCGGGTCTTCTATATATTTACATAAAATAGATATGTGAAAAATGTTATGAACACGAGACATACTTGGCGGTAAGGCGAGTCTATAAGCCACAATTCCTACTCGATCGAGGATTTCGAATGGACCAATAAAATTGAGGGTTGAGATTTCCTCTCTTTGTCGACCCTTGCTTCTAGAATAACGCCATCTTGAATATTCTTCTTCATATTTATCTGCTCCGGGTCTGTAGCTTGATCGACTTTAACTTTATCGATTAAAGTCGGTTTTAATCGTATATTTGGCATCATCTTGTGGGTTCTTGGATTCTTTAACTTTATCTCCATCATTTGTAAGTCGTACGAAATGAGTCTTTGTGTTAACAACGTCACACTCGTAACCGCATACGATCTTTTACTCAACTCGTCAGCTACCACGTTCACTTTTTTAGGATGGTATTGAATGGTATGATCGTAATCTTCAACAGCTCGAGCCAACGTCCTTAGCGCTTGTTATGTTCGTTCTGGGTGAAGAATTATTTGAGGGTTTTGTATCGGGTTTAAAGTCGATACAAAATTTGATTTCACGCTCTGGGGATAGGCTAGGAAATTCTTTGGGGAATACATCAGGAAATTTATTAACAATGGAAATATCATTCAAATCTGACGTATTTTTGTTTAAATCTGTGGCATAGGCTAAGAAAGCTTGACATCCGTTTTTCAATAAATGAATAGCTTTATGGCTTGATACGATAGTGATTGACTTTAGTGGTCTAGTTGCTTGAATTCGCATAATAGGTTGGTTAAGAATATGAAAGCTAACAAACTTACGAAAATAATTAATTTTTGCATGATGAGTAGTTAACCAATCAATTCCTAAAATCACATCGAATGTAAGTATTTTCAAAGAGATAAGACATGTAACGTGTGGCTACCGATTTGAATCAAACAAGACTTATAAATAGTGGATGTAATGAAGGTTTCTCCCAACAGAGTTTCAACAGATAAGTCAAAGTCTAATTCCTCCGGAGTTAAATTTAATCATTGAGCGCAAGTAGGTGAAATAAAAGAGTGGATAGAACCGTTATCAAATAACGTATAAACTTCGCAAGAGTTTATGATTAACTTACACGTGATAACTTTTTTCGGGTTTCTCGACAAACGCTCTCACTTAAACTATTGGCTTTGACTTGTCTGGGACATCCTTTAGCGTCACCATCCCAGTTGGACTTAACTTTGCTATAGAGTACATTCCACCTTTAATTGCTTTGTCACATTCCTGATCCATGATTTTAATCATTACTCTACGATCCATATCGAATTGGGGTTGACCGGTCTGCACAGGGTAATTTCGAACTTGATGTTGGATTCTCCCAATTATTGTCCAAAAAGCGAAATCCATTTCATCTATTTAGGTCTTATTGAATCGGACGTCATTTTCTACAATATCAACGCATCGTGCAGCTTTTACCCATGCATCCTCCATTCTCATTCGTTGAGTTGTTTCTTCTTTCATCAGAACTTTGATCATAGCATTCTTAGATTCCAGCTCTAATATCTTATACTCTGCCAAAGAGTGCTTCTGTTCAAGCATCGCACATCAGGTAACACAATTTTGAATTCTAACATCCCTTTGCTCCACGACCGCCTGCCGTTCTTCAGCCTGTTATTCTAACTAATGAATACGATTTTGCAATTCTACATTTTGATCATAAAGTTTTTCTAATAAATTCTCCTCAAGTTCCTCTTCTTCCTTACTCTTAGCTGCTACCTCTGCGACTAGCTCGGGTGCAATTATTAATTCTTCACTCACCACATGGATATCTCTAATTCCTTCTTCGCCTGACATCACATTATCCTGGTTATTGATCATTGGTGACTCAACGGTCTCATGTGCTTCATTGATTATCTCAACATTTTCGGATGCCATTTTCAAACACTGCCACAAAACAAGGGTTAATTGACTTGCCACATATTATCCCTATACTCTAAACGACTAATTAAATACCAAATAAACTTAGGTAGGTCATACTAGGGAAGGAATTCCCCGTCTCTCCCCTCCTAGTTCTTGTCTCACATCTCAGCCAGGGATCATATCTCTAAGCTTTGATACCAACTGCGACGCCCCCAAAATAGGTATACATCACCCATCTTGGGTCGCCAAATACGTGGTACAAAATTCAAATACAACTTAATTATATAACTGTCGTGTAACATACGACAAAATATAAGTTGAGAGTTTTAAAACGAATATTGTCTTCTAGACAATATCCAAACTCAATGGAGTCCTCATTACAATTATTATCACACTATTTCACAGAATAGTGAGGACTACTAATGCACCATCTCGGACCATCACTCCGTTCCCCAACTAGTCCCGGGTACGTTCTCATTTCCTGAAGAGATCAATGAAAGAAAAAGGGTGAGCTCAACTAGCCCAGTAAGAAATATTATGACTAAGATAATGCAGAATAAGTTATCGTTAGCCTTCAACAATGTTAAACTAATAAAATATAATAGACAACAAGTTTAACTGCAGCGGAACAAGCAATCCATTAGAAGAGTCAAGCAAAGCATGATATCTACTATCTTCTATGATTTAAAAAGTTTATCATTAACTTTATCGCTGAGACTCAGCTTAATAAATAAACCACATCATCTAATCATCCCTACACTACGGGCCAAGGATATTCATGTAATCATCAATGATCATGATTATACTCAATAATCCATAGTCATAATCAAACCAACAACTATCCATCAATGCACTACAGGCTAATGAGGATTTTTATCACATCATTTGTAATATTACGGGTCATGATTATACCGAATGATACCTGATGATAATCATACCAATCAACAGTCCATCTATGGACGTTAGCCAAAGATGACTTTCATCACAATATAAGCATGAGGATGATGACAATGATATAAGCATTAATCAAGAAAAATCAAGGATACTTATTAAAGACTTTAAATTTATCTAGAGTTTAAAAATATCCAAATTGTCAACATGATACTACTTTGTGGAGTAAAATTCAAGAATAATATCCAAGTATCAAAAATAATTTGACCAGAAAAGAGATAAAATTTTCGATGAATAGTATTCCATGAATAGTATCCTGTGAATAGTATTTGGAAATAGTACCTGTGAATAGTACCCGACATGAAAAGTGCCCCGAATACCCAAGTGAGTAATATTTGAGTGAATAGTAACTCGTGAATAGTATCTCGGCATGAAAAGTGTCTCGAATATCCGAGTGAATAATATTTTAGTGAATAGTGATAAGTGGATTTCATATCCACGAATCGTTGTCCATTTCAAACTTAATTGTTGCTATTTTCTTGTTTTCATGTTTGTTTTTATTTGTTTTTGTGTTCTTTTATGTGTAGGGTGGTTGTTGTGGCAAGTCGTGAAGAAAGGAGTCTTTTGGAGCAAAAATTGGAAGCAAACTTGGAAAATGGCACAGTCAACTAACAGTGGCCATACCCGCCGGGGCGTGCCTATTTTCCTTGTATATTCCAGCCGGGGTGGGGGGTAGCGAAATCTGGGCAGTCCTGCTTTGGTTCGAAGACTGCTGCGAAAAGGATTGATATACTTTGAGTAGCATATGACTCTGTTTGCTGAGGGACTTTGAGGAGAACTCGGTGTTGGATATATATTCATCTACAAATAACAAATCAATCAACACACAAGGCATAATACGAAGATCAAGTCCAGTTTTTCATAGCAAGCATTGGAGGAAGATTTTGAGGAGATTTTCAGGACAATTGCAATTCCAGGCTACGTGAAGGGTGTTTTTCACTATTCTTCTCCTTAGACTTTTATTTGTAATCGAAAGAATGCTATCATTGATTTATTCAGTATTTATTCTATTTATTATGAACTAATTCACTTTTTAGGCTTATGGTGGATCCTTAAGTGAAACGATGATTTTGTAAACTTTGATTTCCAGTTTAATAAGCTATTTTTCAGTTTTTCTATATTGATTTGAGCTTGAATTTATGAATTGTCTGATTAACAATTCTTTGTGGATTTGTATGGAATCGAGAGAGTATATTCGAATATAGACTTAGTTAATATAGCGTGTGTTCATGAATTTTGTGAATAGCAGATTCTTGATGAATGTTAAGGTAGAGATATGCTTGACATCGCATGTGATCGGATAAAGAACTTAATCTTAAACCTTCTTTAATTATAATTCATATAGAGATATAGTGAGTTAGTTGATTAAGGTGTTTAACTTGTTTCTATCTAATTTGTGGATTTAAGTTAATACGGTATTAGTGCATCGAGAGGTGGCTAGTACTACATTCGTGTTCTTGATTAATGAACTAGGATAGTGATTTGAATTGGAATGAAGGTGTAGAAATAAGAGTGAAGCTTAGGGTGAAATCATAAGTCTATTTCTCCATTAATTGTTTGAAATTCCAGATTTTGATATTTGTGGTTGTTTTGTGGTAGTTAATTTGTTTCTTCATTTAGTTTCAATAATTTTAATCATTGAGTTGAATAGTTTAATAAAATTAGGATTAATAGGAAATTGATAATTGTGAGGTTGAATTTCTTGCCAATTTGTCTATGTGGGAACGATACACTACTAATCACTTTATTACTTGTTGACCACATATACGTGTGTGTTGTGCGTATATAGATTTTACCCAACAAGTTTTTAGTGCCGTTGCCAGGGACAATTTAGTATAGATCTTAATATTTTTATAATATCAGTTTAATTAGTCCAATTTTACTTAAACAATTTTTATTTTTGTGTTGTTCCTCTTATTTCAGGTTTTTGAAGTAGTTTATGCAAACTCGGTCCAAAATTCCAGACTTTCTACCTTTTGAGGACGACATTGAGAGACGGTTTCAGAGGTTAAGTAAGTGGATCAAGGAAACAAGGGAAGACTTTGAAAATTCTAAAAAAGAAGAGGCAATGGCAGCTAAAGATCAGAAAGTGTTAAGGGACTTCGCCACACCCAAGGTGACTAAACTGCAATCGAGCATCACCAGGCCTGTAATTGCTACAAATACATTCAAAATCAAGCCTAGGACGATTCAGATGATCCAGAATTCAGTTCAGTTTGGGGGATTGGCAATTAACGATCTGAATGAACATCTAGTCAGCTTTCTGGAGATTTACGACACCTTCAGGCATAATGGGGTGTCGGATGATGCGGTAAGACTTTGTTTGCTCCCATTCACTTTACGGGACAAGGCGAAGAGTTCGTTACAATCTCTACCTCTAGGATCGATAACTACGTGGGAAGACTTAGCTTAGAAATTCCTTGCCAAATTTTTCCCACTGGCGAAAACTGCAAAAATGAGGAATGAGATAACAATGTTTAAGCAGCAACATGGGGAGTCATTATATAAGGCATGGGAGAGATACAATGAGTTACTCAGAAAGTGCCCGCATCATGGATTGCCCAAGTGGCTGTAAATGAATACCTTTTATAACGGACTACATGGGAATCTTATGACCGGTATTGATGCAGCGTCGGGTGGAGCATTCATGGCTAAGAGTTATGAGGAAGCCTACAATTTGATTGAGACCATGGCGGCTAACAACTACCAGTGGCCCACAGCAAGAATGACACAGGAAAATGCGGCTGGGGTGTTAGAAGTAGATGGGGTGACAGCAATACAAGCACAAATTTCAGCACTGTCTAAGAAGTTGGATGCTATGTCGGGGACACAGACACAGGCACAGGTACAGCAGGTTGCATCTGTATGTGAATTATGTGTGGGTGAGCATCCTACAGATCAATACGTAATCAACCTAGCATCCGTGCAATTCATGGGTAGCTACAACAGGATTCCACAAAATATATACCAGAATAATTACAACCAAGGGAATAGGAATCACCCAAATTTCTCATGGAGTAATAATCAGCAACACCAAGCTCCACGACCATCATATCACCCAGGTTTTTAGAATCACCAACAACCGGCTCAACACTAGGAAAGAAAATCAGATTTAGAGGAGTTGTTGCCAAAATACATAACTAGCAATGAGGCAGCGACGAAAAGCCAAGCAATGGCCATCAAGAATTTGGAAAATCAGATGGGGCAAATTGCCTTAGCATTAAATAACAGGCCACAAGGGACCTTACCGAGTGTTACCAAGAGAAATCCGAAGGGAAACCATGAATAGTGTTAGGTAATTAGGTTGAGGAGTGGAAAACATCTCGTTGGTAAAGATGCAAAAAATTCAGCAATATCGGATAAAAAAGTTGATGAAAGTAAAGTGGTTGAGGAAACAAGGTGAGGATAAGCAAAGTGAAAAAACAAAGTTAGACGACAAGCCAGTTGTATATCCTCCACCACCGTTTCAGGAGAGGGTCCAAAAACACAAATTAGACAAGCAGTTTGCGAAGTTTTTGGAAGTTTTCAAGAAACTTCATATTAACATCCCGTTTGCAGAAGCCCTAGAGCAGATGCTGAGTTATGCAAAGTTTATGAAAGGAATTCTATCAAGGAAAAAGAAATGGGAAGACTTTAAAACAGTGGCACTAACAGAGGAGTGTAGTGCGGTGTTACAGCAGAAGTTGCCACCCAAGTTGAAAGACCCGGGGAGTTTCACTGTTCCATGCACGATCGGGAACATGTCTTTAACAAATGTTTATGTGATTTGGGGGTGAGTGTGAACCTTATACCACTGTCAGTATACACAGAATTGGGTTGCCCACGCCAAAGCCTACAAATATTTCATTGCAGTTGGCAGATAGGTTAGTCATATATCTGATAGGCATAGTAGAAGACATATTAGTAACAGTGGATAAGTTTATCTTCCCCACGGACTTTATTATTCTGGATTTTGAGGAGGACAAGAACATCTCGATTATCCTAGGGAGACCTTTCTTGGCCACGGGTAGGACACTCATTGATGTACAAAAAGGAGAACTTACTATGAGGGTCCAAAATTAAGAAATAAAATTTAACGTGTTCAAGGCCATGAAATTCCCTGCGGATGAGGAAGATTATTTTCAGATGGATATAATTGAGCAAATTATCAGTGAAGATATGGGCAAGAGTTTAGTCAATGATCCATTAGAAACAACTTTATTGGGGGATGACGAGTTCGACGACCCAAAATTTGTGGACTACCTATAGATGTTAGATTCGTTGCCACGTGTTAGCCGATTCAGAGCACCATTTGAACCTTTGCACATGGAGGAGACATCCATAGAAAAATTAAAACAGTCATTGGAGGAGCCACCAACTTTGGAACTTAAGCCACTCCCCAAACACCTCAGGTATGCGTATTTAGGCAATTCAAATTCCTTACCTGTTATTATATCTACTGCACTTAACGATTTACAGGAAGAAAAGTTGTTGAGGGTGCTTAGGGAACATAAATCAGCGATAGGATGGACGATAGCTGATATCAAGGGAATCAGCCCTTCATTTTGCATGCACAAGATTTTGATGAAAGACGACGCAAAACAGACGTTGGAGCAACAACGACGACTAAACCCCATTATAAAGTAAGTTATAAAGAAGGAAATTCTAAAATTGTTGATGCCGGTATCATCTACCCGATTTCTGACAGTAAGTGGGTTAGTCC